>MU968450.1:19355095-19955095 GCA_034641835.2 Pinus albicaulis
CATAGAAGGGTGATAGTACCAATAACAATGTTAGAATAATTGGTATTATAACTTCAAGCCTAAACCTTGAAATAAACATTAAGGACCTAAAGTTAATTTATGCTTAGTGTAGCATATCAATTGAACTTTCGATTTCTTATATATCTATGCATTCAAAACACTACATATATATATTAACAAGATCGAAGAGTTACACGATTTAATTCTTGTTAACCTAAATTTCAATTGAGCCATAAATATAAACATATATGAATTTTATATGTTCCAAGAACGAAATAAGTGCTTGATTTTATATCGAGGATCAGTTTTATTTTGAGAAAAGCACTAATATATAATAGGTATAGTAGCATATTAGAATTTTAGCACGGCATAAGCGGAACCATATATATATTAGAACTGTATATATGTCATCAGCGCTATAAAAACAGCCTAGGGTTTGATTCAATTATTATTAACTACAAATATACTGTATACCATAGAGGTATTGCAGCCATCATAACTATAATAGAATATTTTGTGGTATACCTTCAACTAACACCCTTTGTAATATACATTAGTGCCAAAGAGTATTATATGATTAATGTATTACAAAAAAAAAAAAGAACCTTCGACTACTGATATACATCAAGGCATTAAAAATATTTGATATAGATACATTCATAAGGTTCGAGCATTATACAACTTTCATTTTATCGACCTTAGTGATAAAGTAGCCCTAGATAGAGGTATATGAATATTACATATCTTAAGAAAAAGAAAAAAAATTATAATTGCAACCCTATCGTTAAGCGATCTCTATTAGCAGCAACATAAGTTCTAAAGATATATATATGAACGTATATATATCAAAAACAAAAAAATAACTAAATAAGGACCGAGCGTAAACCAAGTAGCTCGTTCCATAGTTCTGTTCATGCAGAGAAATAAGGATAACTCGTATCAGTATTTCTTGCAGTAGATATACATATATGAAAACAAAATACCGAGAGATCACTGCTGCGTAGGTTAATAATAAATTCAGAGAAGGGTGTTGAAAAAAAAAATGGCGTTGCAAATCCGAGCGGGCCTTACTGTGTTACTGTCTAACTAAGTTATGATTTCAACGTGGAAAGTAAGTTAATCACCGAATTTCCGCTGTCAAACCATCATTAATAAGGACGCGGCATGGACGAGCCTATCGAACATTACATTAATCGAAACCAAACCGTGAAATATTTCGTCCAAACCAACGTTTAACAACCGCACCCTTGACGGATAGAAGCCGTCTGCAAACACATTCAACCAAATTTTACAGGTCATAGGCAATACGTTACAAACTCCCGAGACATCGAAACTACGCCGGGGAGGCATTACATCAGTATAAACATAATCAAAATTAAAAAGTGGGTCAATCATATTAACCAGTGATAATACCACCGATAAATTGAAAAGAACGATTAAGGGAATAGAAACTAACATGTCTGAGCACAATGGATCCTCGCGCGTACCTTGGATGGTGGATTATGCTAACTGTGCCCGCATCCAAATATGAAGAGCGAGGATTCTGAATGCGGCTGTGTATTGACCGGCTCATCGGGTGTGGGAAATGACTGCCAATGATACTCACATAGGAAACGTATCAGACGCAGGAACAGCCACTCCAGGAACCAACACATTCCCCAGTTACGTCTAGAGTGTTCCAGAACGAAACTGCAGAAACTGTGTTAATCATAGCAGAAAGATGGAAACGCGCCAGGAGACATAGGATAGACCTCTGCCCCGGTGAACCGACGGAGATACTGACTTCCTGCCCTTCCTGCACAAACAGATAATAGATAAGTAGATACTATAGTGAGAATACAAGAGTAAAGAAAGATAAGACAGGGGGAATACGCGAGACAAAACCTTAAACCTCTCTGTGCATAAATCTCCTCGTAGACTAGCTCAAGAAGCTGAAGGAGGAAAAACAAATAGCACAGATATGAAATGGTCAATAGATCGATTTAAATATATCTGGTGAAAATCCCTGGAAACCCTAAACGTTCTCCGACCGAAAATCTTCAAGAAAATCGAGAGGGTACTATGGGATGTTAAGGGAGTGCAGAAGAATTACGGCACCGTAGGCCTATAGGCGTAGAGGTAAACCTAACTCAGACACCTGCCGGAGGCAGCTCTCGGCTCCTTCGTACTCGTAACAGCTAACTCTGACAGTGGTAGACCACCTGTCGAAGGTTTACTGGGCCAGGTTCGAAGGACGCCCACTCTCACCATTCGAGACACTGTTTCTGCACGAACAAAATCAGTAAAATATCTTATCACAGTGCATGCGTCAACTGCCTGAGCAGATCCAGGGTTAGGCGGTGAATAAATTTCAGAGCAGGTACAAGTATGAAGTACTCTGGTATGGGGTCACTGCGTAGGTGTATTCACATCCGAGATAAATTGGTACCGACCTGTCGTGAGGCGAACCGATGCCGGAAGTAACACGATTTCACCTACGCCGTGGCCAGTTCGAAAACCCTACAGAAGGATACACCTGCGTACACACAAACAAAGAATAGGGTTAGACACGTATTAAAAAGATTTCAAAATACATGCATGCATATCCGAGAATCAACTCGGAAACCATACCCCGGTCAAACTATTAAAACTAGCCTAAGTTTCAATACCACCTGGAAAGTTGAAACCGGCATTCCCGAGGAGAGCACTATACAATTAGAGATATGCGTAGTATGCCGGAAGAGTATGACGGATTTAATAGGTACGAGCGCTCACTCCCGTAGGGTTAACAAGTGGAGATCATATATAATAGGTATATGTGTGAATAGTGTAAAAGTTAGATATGCGCAATCAAAGGTTGTATTACCCAATAAAAGAAATAAACACGTACATATGAAAGGGGGTTTTAATAATACATATGGATCGGTGGTAGATATAAATGCCGATATGATTATATGGAGGGTTTAAAAATACATCTATGTATGTGATATATATATATAAATGTATCCTTTCACATCCTACGGTAACGTGGTAGAAATTCATATGCGAAGTATAACGATGTGGGATCATATAACGAACCCAAGAATGTGCTTTATATGTACCAATATTATATATATATATATATATATATGGTGTAAATATATGTGTTATATATCCATGGGAATATAAACATCGGGTGAAGGGATAAGACATCTATAGATATAGATGCTGTGCATATATAAAGATATATATAAATATATATATATATATATATATGCAGGTATTACCTATTATACCAAAATGCCAACTTTCCTCTTCTATATATTTCCTATGTGGCAATCTATATAGGATCACTTGAGATATATGTGCTGTGCATATATATATAGGGTAAGAGGCATTATCACAAGATATCTATAAGAAGGATGTAATACTTTGAGATTTGGGAAAAAAAATATCCATGAAGAAGCTTTTATATCTAATATTCATATGGTTATATAAATCTGGGTCAGATATCTTAATAAGAGGTGTACTTCATTTATATCCGGGGAAGAGAAAAAAAAACATACTCAAAATGATATGGTTGTTAAATGTAGGTTGGACATATATATATAAGTATATATGAGAGTAATAGATGTATATATATACATCCCCAGATAATCGTCAGGAACACATGTGTGTTAGAAAATAAAAAATAAAAAATTTCCTAACGAGAGGTGTGACAAATGCACCCCATTTAGTGGATAAATTCCAAAGAGGTGTATTTAGTTAACTATTTCGTTACAAGTTACTTTGAAAAAGAAAAAGGAGAGTTATATTGGGATTTATAGGGAAAGGTGTATAAGAAAAAAAAAGACAATTTATATTTAATAGAGGTATGTTAAATATATTCTCAATTGTCCTTGTATTGGTTCAAATTAAAACTTTATAAGTCCATCACAAAGGAAAAATGTAAGTTGGTACGAAGGTATAGTACATTAAATAAGAAAAAAAAAAATTTAAGGAGTATTAATTAAACTCTTTGGAGTATATATAGGGTGGACTTTATATATATGTCTGGTGGATATATATATATGTGGTGGATTGTATTTATATATGGTGGATTTTATATGATGGAGTTTATATATTGTGGATTATATATATATATAGAGTGGTTCTATATATATATGAAAAAGAGTGGGTTTAATGATATGAAATATAATGGTTCATATAACAAAGAGCTTTATAAAGAAAATTTTATATGTTTCACTTTATTGGAATATATGTTTCTAATATGTTATAAAATATTAGGTGTTACCATAGTTATTGGAACAAAAGAAGAAGGAAAGCTTAGATTGGAACCATTACATTGAGTTAGGCATGAATGAATAAAGGGATAAATTGAAATTTTCCTGATGATTTACTTAAGGAGGAATATTCTTGTAATAGTGGAAGAATGATTTCTTAATTATTATATTTATAATAATTTATATTCTTTCATGGAAATAAATTATATTTTCAAGTTGATATATTTTCTAAGTTAGAGATAATGAGAAATAGAATTGGAAAAAAATATGGAGAAGTGATATTTCTCTCATAAGGAAAAAAAAAACAAATATAGATTTAAAAATAAAAAGCATGAGAGATTTATGAGTTGCTTTTGTTAGAAAAAAAAATAGAATGCTTTTATGCATTAGAAAAGAAGGAATTCTTCTATGATTCAGAAAAAAGTTGGAATACTTTTATTATTTATAAAATCTATTCCATTTTAATTAATTCTATTATATAAGCCTATGAGAGAAATAGAAGAGGGGAATTAGCAAAGCATGAACATACAATTAAAAGTAAATGCATAAATTCTGGTGAGTCTTTGAAAAAGGGGAAACTGTGTCAAATTTATTTTTGACATTATCAAGTATTAATACTTGTGAATGTGATGAACTATAGAAATTACATTTATCACTATAAAAGGAAACATGTATTCACACTATAAAATTTTAATTGGTGTAAATTTTATTAAAGTTAATTTTCTTGAGTCTTAAAATTAAAGACAGGGAAATAGTGTGAAATCATACAGCTACAAACCGAGAGAAAAGAAGGTGAGCTGTATTTGGACTTGGGTGTGGGGGAAACCCATGAGATCCAAATTTCTTCATGTAAGTTTTGAAGAATTGAATTATAGACATTATTGACTAGTCTGGTTATTTCTAATTAAATTGATTGACAAAAAGAAACAATGAAAAGATACTAGAAGTACAGCTATAAAATAAGAAGGGGTAAGCATAACCATGCCTATGATACAATTGTTTTCTCTCATTTATGAGTACTAATGGGAAAGTTGTAAAAATTGTTTAGCCAAGTGTGTAATAGGAAATTGGGCACTCTGGAAACAAAGACGAAAAAGGTGAAGATAAATCACCTAGAAAATCAAGAAAAGCTGAACTGGATCAAGTTGAGTGAGGAAAGAATCTCACTGAAAGACAAGAAAGGATAAGTAGTGTAGTAAAAGTGCACTAAACTATTATGAACCTGAACGGTTTGATTAATAACTGAATTTCTTAAGTTATTGAAATGCAGAATGCCGTTGTGAATTATCAATTATATGTACCTGATATTACTTACATTGGTATGAATTGTGGACAGAGAAACCAGAATAAAAGATCTTCCAAACAGACTTCTTGCAAAGTAGGAAGAAAACCAACTGCATAAGGCATCAGTAAATAGAGTGGAGGAAGGAAAGTACTCTGCTGGAAACTAATGGCTTATAAATTAGCCCTACCATTGCTTATTAAATTTCCTGATATATTTCATGTCTCCTTGTTGGAAAAGAAAATTTATAATTTTTACATGATGCTTCTCACATGATTGATTTGAAATGTGGTCCAGGTGGAACCAGAAGAGGAATTTCCTTCCAGAGTCGCTTCAAAGATGAAAGCGAGAAGGAATTGAATTGCGAAAACGAACAGTAGCTAGAGTAAAGGTGCATTGGAGCACTTTACTGTTGAACAGCTACATGGAACAGAGAAGCTAAGATGATGGAAAAGCATTCATAATTAAGTTCAAAATGAATTAAGTCGATAGTTTTCAACACCGAGGACGGTGTTTATTTTCAGAGGGGGAATATGTAACACCCCCAAGTTCTATGCTTTTCAAATTAGACATTTGAACATACATCCATAGGGGAGTGGACCCCAATGGATAATTGTTATTTGGATATGGTTAAATACTTAATTATGAAAAATAAATAAAATATTGTGCATGCACTATGACTAGATGAGAAAGTGAGATCACATGCCTAATCCATGAGGTAATGGAAAAGGAAAAAAGACTTTCCCCAAATATTTCAAAAATCCTTGAAAGAAATTATTTCTAATTTAGATTTTTGAGGAAAAATCTAAATTTCCCCAATGAAGAGGAGTAGTTGGGAAGAGGTGAGAAAAAGCTGGAAAAGCTGAGGAAAAGCTTAAAACAGCTTTAAAGAGTTCCAAAATCGGAAGCCTAGGCTAAACAAGAATAAAGCATCCTGAAATTCTGGACGCAGAATTGGAAACATGCTTGGGGAAAGCACAACTTAAATAAGCTGCTCCAGAACAGATTGAGGTTAGTCTGTTATTGGAGGATCTCAGCTCAGGGGTGAGTTCTAGAGATAAATGAACTCTAAGGTTGGGAGGACTGGTCATAGTAGAGTTGTGCATGCATAAATTTGGAGATATCTGTAAGTCTGTGTTAAACATATCCCTGTTTTATGAAATTGTGATGTTATAGTTCCTTTATGCAAGTTATGAAATTGTGATGTTATAGTTCATTATGGAAATTATGAATTGTTATGTTATGTTGTATTATACAACTGTTAGATGGATTAATGGTTCAGTATCTTATGTAATTGCAACTACAGCTATTGATAGTAGAGACAAATGGTTGGGTGTAGGGATGAGTACCTTGTAATACTGAGATTAGAGATGATAGACCAATTGAACAGCCAATCTAATAACTATGTATAGGCATAGCTTGCTATCTTTTAAAGGAGTATTTAATTTCTGTGTGTAGAAACAGAAAATGTTAACAAACCAAACAGTACCCATGAACAGTCAGTGCCAAATAACTAAATCTATCATAACCATACTGATGGCCCAGAATTCACTGTAATCAACAACAGAAAGTAGGGAACAACAACCCTCAGCTGTGTTACAATGGAAAGAATTGTAAAATTTAGAATTTACAATATTCTATTAAATATAAGTATAAACATATGAATGCAGAAGTTGAATCCTAACTAAGGACGAGGATCTAACACTAGGAATTCTAAACTATCCAGTTCAGTATTCTCTACCCCCATTTGATTGAAGCAAGAGGATATGTTTCCTAGTTTTCCCATGGAACAGATGAATCTGTACCAGAGTGTCACACATGTTGAATGTTTGTAACAGTAAACAAGGGGGAAAATCCTATTGAATAATCTAGTGTATGATAAAAGTTTGTGTGAGGGAAGATTTTAAACATATGTAAACATACCATGAACAAAGCATCCATTTACCATCCATATAAACTGCTGGGAAAGTAGTTGGACCAATGGAGGTTAACTGAGTATAGATAGATGTATGCGAGGAGGCATACATCTATGCTGCAACTTTAAATGTTGCAAATTTTATAAGGCCTGCAAACTGGGAAGTTTGAGGAAGGGCCTAGTGATCATCTAGAGTTGGACAAAACTCTGAAAAGAAAAATCTGAGGAATACAAAGTAATATATATATATAGATATACAAGTCTACTACATGGACTGAGAAGAGGGGAGGTCATGCCCAAAAATTCTCATGGAAATTCTTGTATTCCATGGCTGGTTATAAGTACTGAAAAGAATCTAAACCCCGGATAACAATCTGCACTTGTAAGTGATTCAGTATAAAAAACTATAACTGTTATCGACGCATAAAGCGGAGAATATGTGAGTTATGTTATATGGGTAGCACTCATCACAGGTTCAATTGTCTTTCCCCAATCGGGGTGTATATAGACCTGTTATGAAAATGAAAAAAAAAAATGGGTTTGGGAGACGTGACACAGATGATATCAATGTCGATGATTAGATGTTAGAAAATGTTGACACTCACACAAATGGAGATAAAAAAGATGACCATTATATACGATATTATGTTAACCGCATTTTTGAGAAGTATTTCATAAAGGAAAAGGTAACAGTTCAAGCCCAAATGTTGAAAGGTCTCCTATAATTAAGGAAATTAAAATAATTTATGACTTTATTGGGTATTCAAAAATCAACCAAAGATAAAAAAATGAAAGAAAATGTGATACAAAATATAAATAGTGCTATAAATTCAATTAGAAGATCTAGACAGAAAAATGTTTCAGTTGTACATAAAGCAATACACATGGCAGTGGTTTCATCATGTACTAAAGAGAATCGCTTGGTAAAATCTATGGCACGAGCATTAGGAACCTCGCAAAAAACTTTGCACAAACATCAGAAATTTCGGTTGCAAATAGATGTAAATGATGAATTCGCTTGTTGGAGAGCTATTTCTAGGCAACCATACAAAGATAGACTTTTATAAAATGTAAAAAAAATAATACATGAATATTGGAAGAACAATTCGCGTGTTTCGCCAACTACAAGGCATGTGATGCGAAGAAGAATATCATGAAATCGGTACAAAGAACATGAAAAAAATTTCTTGGAAACCACTCAGATAGAGTTTTTCAACAAGTTCAAAGAAGAGAATCATGAAATTCATAGTTCAATCAATGATTTTGTTCAACAAAAACCATGGTATATAAAACCTATCACTGTACGCAACACTTGTTGTTGTCGTTATCATGTGGAATTTGAGTTATATTATGACACATTTCTTTAGTTTGGTAGAAAATTTCGGAAGGATTCACCTCCTCCTTCCACTATCTGTGATTTCCTATCTCAAATTCTATGTGAAAGAAAAAGCGATGAACTATTTTACGAAAAGAAATGTGTTGGTGGTAAAAAATGAGATGATTGTGGAAATTTGAATAAATTTCAAAACAAATATAGTACTGATATAAATTATCAATCATTGTCCAACATGAAAGTGAAATGGAAGAGATATGAATATATCCATACATCGATTCAAGGTGCAAATAGTGTTAAAAGAATTGAATTATGACAAGAAGAATTTTTTGTGATTGAATTTTTGAGAAAGTTTGAGGCAGAAATTTACAAATACACCAAGCATTCCCATAGAGCTCGATGGAAAGACTTGCAATTCAAAAAATCCCTTGAATTTTTTCCACCAGGGACCATTTTGTCAGTAATTGATTTTGCAGAAAACTACACATTTGTTCCACAAAAAGAAATTCATAGTGAATACTATTATTCTAACCAAGTTTCCATGCTTGTCCATATTCTATATAGACATGCTAAAAAAAATGTCGATCATATCGAAAGCACCAGTGAAAATCGACATATTATTAAAGAATATCCCTTTTATATCAGTGACGATCGTACACATGATACATATTTTGTACAACATTGTTTTGGAAAAAATTATGATTCCTTGAAAAATCGTGGAATAACATTCAATGAACATTGGATATAGTCAGACGGATGTGCAAGTCAATTAAAATCTGCACGATCATTCTTTTGGTTGTGTTTTCTTTATAAGAGAACCTGCATTAAACATTGTTGGAATTTCTTTCAGACTGGCCATGAAAAAGGAGAACATGATGGTGCAAGGGCATGCATAAAACGAGCACTTCGAAGATATCAAATGAACCCCTCTGCAAGCCCACTTTTGGACGTGAAAGAAGTTGTTCAATGGTGCATCGCTGCTCTAAGCCATGATACTAACCGATCAAGGGAAGTGTGAATGTACATTCAATTTAATTTGTATTGGATATATAATTTTAAACAGTGTACATTTATCACAATGATTATCTTTGATTGTATTTTGATATCATATTTACATTCTTTTTTAAATTTTCCATATAAAGGTTTTTTAGGAATATTGTGATCGAAGACGTAGATAAATCAATTGGAAATGATGTTGAAACAATAAAAGGGACTCGAAAATTGCATTCAATTAAAACAAAGTTTTCCAGAAATGTGTTTACATTGGATAAAATAAAATATTCATGTTTTTTTCATGTTTGCATAGACAACAAACAATCCAAAGACGTTTGTGAAAACAAAATGTATGTAAAATATTGGAAACATACAGAGCTAAATACAAAGGGAAAAATGTCAGTTGCAATGTTTGAAGAAATGAAATCGAAGGAGACTACAATGTCATCTGATGGTGATCGAGTTTCTGATCTTTTTAGAGAAGGTAACATTTGAATTGCTTTCTAATGATAAAGATCTAGAAATAAATTTGAATATGTATAATTTTGTTAAGTTTGTTTTATTGTGCAGGAGATGTTTTTGCTGTAATTGCACCTACTGACAACGATGAAAATGTGAAGTATTATTTGATGTGTTGCATTGAACGAAAAATGAAATTATTAGAAGACTATAATGATCACGGATTTCCATATGAAAGAGGATCTATTATATTGAAAGGTTATTTTTTCAAGAAAAATAATCGAAGCGGGGATTTTGTTTACTTTGAAAACTATGAACCAGATTTCATAAGTTGTCAATATAGTCACTTGGTGTGTGCAGCATGTGTAAAGTTGATCGTGGTTCAATCAAAGAAAAAAACGAAAATTAAGAAATGGAAAATGCCAAAATCCGATCATGAACGAATTATTGAAGATGGCATTCCATTGGATTTTTTTTTATTGAACTTCCGAACAATTTAATCTCTTTGGATTATATGTTCTAGAACTTCCAGTACTCAATTAAAAATTGAGCTTCCTTGTTATGTTATCTGTGCAAGTGTTTACACATGTACAAATTTTTTTGGTACATGCACACTCTAGTATCAACTGAAAGTAGCTTTTCTATACATGCATTGATGAAAAATGTTACATGTATTGGATATGTGTGTGTGTGTGTGTGTGTGTGTGTGTTCTAGAATCCAATTAACTGTTCAAGTAGTTTTACTATGTGCATTGATGAAAAATGTTTCACGTACTCAATATATATGTTCTAGAATGCAATTAACTCAAAGTAGTTTTTCTATGTCCATTGATGAAAAATGTTGTATGTATTGGATATATACACGAACTCAATGCATGCCTAGTTTTTCTTGTGGGATTTTTCGGTAAAAATTATCCACACTGTAAATAAATCATCCACAGTATAATTTTGTATGGAGATTCCTTTTAGACAAGAGACTTGGAGCACTTCTCCGACTTTTGCTGGGATTTGACCCTCATCTCTATTCCTGATTTAAAATCTAGTACAAAATTTGTCTGTCCAATGGTCAGATATGTTCTATGTGCATTGATGAAAAATTTTGTGCACGTATTGCATATGTGTGTGTGTGTGTGTGTGTGTGTGTGTGTGTGTGTTCTATAATGCAATTAACTGAATTTCATCAATTTACCAATTTATAAATCAACAAGGCTACCTAGCTGAGTGCATTAATGACATTGTCCCCAATTCAACAAACATATATCTACTTCTTATATTTCCAATCAAAATTAAAGGGATTTATATGGGAAAGAGGCAGAACATATAGCCCATGAACTACCTTTTAGAGGTCAATGAAGGTATCATCATGTGGGAAAATGTTTCAAGAACACTTACGTACTTAAAATTAATCTTCATATTTTTTTTGATCTCTACATACTGCATACTATTGTTTGAGTGAAAAAAATTTCCAATGAAAAGAACATAGCTTTTCAATCCAACTAACCATATCAATTGAGCTCTATTTCAAAAAAATGTAAAAAAAAAACCAAAAAGCCAATAAAATAACATCCTTGGTTGTTATTTTTATTGAAATAACTAAATCATATTAAGGATTCTCTTTATTGAAATTGTTTTTTGATTGAGAATCCTTAAAATATGATTTATCTATTCCAACAAAAATGACAACCATGAATTTTATTTTGTTGACATGTTTTGTGGCATGTTAACTTTTCTTTAATATTTTTTCAATAAGAGCTCAATTGATATGGTTGGTTGCATTGAAAAGCTATGTTCTTCCCATTGGAAATTTTTTCACTCAAACAAGAGAAGAGTATGTAGAGATCAAAAGTAATGCTAAGATGCCAAATGTACTTCAACCATCCAAAACATGAATTTTAAAAACTTTTTGATTATATCAAAACAAATTACTTCACATGTCATGCCAATTGTAGTTCAACTATCCAATAAAAACATTAAACATTTAACATTATATCACATGCCAAATATAGATTGAAACCATCCAAAACTTAGTTTTAAAAACTTTTTTATTATATCACAACATTACTTCACATGCCTAATGTACTTCAACCATCCAAAACTTGAGCTTTAAAAACTTTTTGATTATATCACAACATTACTTCACATGCCATGCCAATTGTAGTTCAACTATCCAATAAAAACATTTAACATTATATCACATTCCAAATGTAGATTGAAACCATCCAAAACTTAAGTTTTAAAAACTTTTTGATCATATATCACAACATTACTTCACATTCCATGCCAATTATAGTTCAACTATCCAATAAAAACATTTAAGATTATATCACATGCCAAATGTAGATTGAAACCATCCAAAACGTAACATTTAATTTAACAAAAAAATTATAGATCACAACATTACTTCACATGCCAAATGTACTTCAACCATCGAAAGATTGAGTTTTAAAAACTTTTCGATTATATCACAACATTACTTCACATGCCATGCCAATTGTAGTTCAACTATCCAATAAAAACATTAAACATTTAACATTATATCAAATGCCAAATGTAGATTGAAACCATCCAAAACTTGAGTTTTAAAAACTTTTTGATTATATCAAAAGATTAATTCACATGCCATGCCAATTATAGTTCAATTATCCAATAAAAAAATTTAACATTATATCACATGCCAAATGTAGATTGAAACCATCCAAAACTTAACCTTTAATTTAGCAAAAAATTATAGATCACAACATTACATCACTTGCCAAATGTACTTCAACCATCCAAAACTTAAGTTAAGAAAAAAAAAAAATTATAACACATCATTACATAACATGCCAAATGTAGTTCAAAAGAAAAACATTAATTTATAGATGACAACATTACTAGTAGTTCAACTATCCAAGACTTAAAAGTTTTAACAACCAAACAAATTATATAACAACATTACTTCACATTCACATGCCAAAAGTACTTCAACCATCCAAAACTTAACTTTCAAAAACAAAACAAATTATATTAACACAATAAAATATGTCCAAAAATTGTAGATCTCACAAGTATCAAGTATCAAGTTATATATATATGACTGTGCATCTAGATAATATATAAAAAAGTAAATTTAAGACTAGAAATCTCAATCAAATCTACAAATCATGTCCATCAAATACAGATGGATTTAGTGTATTCCCTAGCAGAGTCTCGATCTGTGCGCTATCTTGCGAAACATGGGGAACCTGTACACAATGCATGTACAAACATTAAAATTTGATGTTTTAAAAATGAGTGAGAATATATAGAACTTCATGTAAAAAACAAAATATAAAAAAAATCATGCAATACCTCATGAGGTTCCCTCTCCATTTGTTCACCTGCTACAACTTCCCCCATGGGAACATCTCCAATAGTAAACTGTACAATATACATGTACAGTTATATATATATATATATATATATAAAATTTTCAGATGAAAATGCACATGTGTATATATAAACTTATTTTCAATAATATTAAAAAAAAAAGTTAGACAACTTGTTCAAATGGTTGAAATGGTGTGGATGTTCCTATCTCTGTCGCTAGAGTCCGTGGATTAAAGAAATCTTCTATAGAAACCTAAAATTCAAAATTTTAAAAGTATAAAATAACTCAAGATCAAGATCTCAATTTATAATAAAACTTAAATAAACTTCAATTTATAAATTATAACTTTTAAAAAAACATATATATATTTAAAAGTGAAAAATTGAATACTTTTGCAGGTGAATTTGGGACATCTCCTAAGAGAGGCTCCAAAAGAAAATCTCCAAAAACCTAAAATTCAAAAAATTTAAAATAACTCAAGACATAGATATATATATCTCAATTTTTAATGGAAATTTTTGAGGGGGAATATATATATAAATTAAACATAAATTTTAAAAGTGAAAAATTGTCCATACTTGTTGTGGATGTGGCACATCTCCTAGGAAAGTATAAGGTAAATCTCCCAAGGAAGAAGAAGGTACCGCCATCCCGAAAACATCGGACGGAATCAGAATCTGTTAAAACATTTTATTATTATATATGTACATGTTCATGTATGCACAATTATTTATTTTAAAAATATCACTTAAAAAACACTAACATATGTCAACATATTTTGATGGTGAGACCCATCTTCATTGTTTGAACAAGAGGCCCCAAACGTGATATTAACATTTTCGTCATTCATCATGCATGACAACTGCAAATGGTGTTTTAACATGTAATGATACATTTTTGTTAGATTAATGTACATACAAATAAATGTATACATGTACATACACATGTATTTATTACAAGTTGTACTCATGTATGTGTTAAAATAATTGAACCCTAAGGTCATTAACACATACTGTTCCCGTGCCCTCTTCCTCATGAAGAATTAGGTCTTTCCAACCATTACGAAAATTCTTTGCATATGTTCTGAGATCTTCAACACTCATGTTGTCAATATCTTCATCTATACAATACACAAAATTGGCATGTGCATTCTCACGTTCTCTTTGTCAATTTAGACAAACATCGACTCCACCCGATCCGATGTGAAAATTGTTGATGCTAACATCCCTTACTTCTCGACTTATTTGAGAAGTCGCATCCATATTTGATTGCAGAGTTTTGACCCGAAAAGGTCGACTCACCAATGGCGGCTCAAGGCGAGGCAACTCCACATCTCGCCTAACACCCCTACGATCACAAAATTAACCTTTCCCTGGACCAAAAAATTCTGACGGAATTTCATTGTAATTGGGTTTCATTTCCAAAAAAAATTATGTGTAAAACAATTTTGAAAAATAAACAGGAACCTCGCCATTCCATGGGAGTCTTCCATAGGCCGCAAGGTGCTTATCATACAAATAGTGAGTTGTATCACGGTGCTTGAAATATTGCACCTTCAGCATTTTTATTTTTGGCCCTTCCTTGAAATTAAACATTGACTTCGCCATTTATCGGGACTGATTACTAGTTTTCCCAATGAATGTGTAACTATTTCGAGGCTTTGTTGACTCTCAGCAGGTAGAGTCAAAGCCATGAGATCTCTTCGCAATTTTCCATAAAGTTGTTGACACCTTTCTAAGGTGCATTGTGCCATGTTTCTTTCCCATGGAATATCAGTAATGTCGGTCGGATAAGTTATGGTGGGTAGACAACCTTCTTCTTGAATGTAGCATTTTACCCTACGTCTATTTTGACCAACATTGGAGCATTTTTAGTGTCTACATCAATATATATATATAAGATTTTGTATATTAGAAAAAACACATGTAAACAAATTTGTACAAATTCAATGAAAAAAACATTGAAATTGATGGCAACCTCTATGTGGTTGGTAGCATCTTCTCCACCCTGAAACTATTGAGAACCAGAATGACCCTGCTGAGAACCAACACCACCAGCCGTTGACTGGCCTTCGGGGGAATAAATATCACCACCTTCACGCAACCTGCTACCACTTATTGATGGCCCTCTAAGGGTATTTGAACCACCACCAACCTCTCGAGAGGAGAGAGAATATTCATAGACAATTAAGAATTTATAATCAATTGAAAAATACATGCATACATATAAATACACATGTACATATTCATTGATTAAATTGTGTTCAAACCATACCACGAACTGGTGAAACATTGGCATCCATGGATGGAGTAGAGACCCTTATCTTATTATTAGCTCCTAAAAATAAAAAATTAAACTTATTAACAACTAATTTCACTCACAAAGTTGATAAAAAATCGATTCCATATGTACACACATGTATGGCGATTTAAGATTATATTTATATTTACCATGAACATCTCTCGATCCCTGATCCCCCCCTCTTATAGAGATATGGGATTTTGTTGATCTTCGTCGTTCATCCTCCATGATATATATATCTACGGTGGACATTTACAATTATTTTCTTAAATAATTAATTTAAATTAAATTCAAAATAAATTTCAGAAAATTAATGTAATTTAGTGTAAACAAATTATGTAAAACAAAACTTTGAAAACACTAATTAATGCGTGAAACTCAATTTAAGCAAAAAAAAATTATAAAAATGATAATTTCAACAAATTGTGTTTTACATGGTGGGAGCACACTTGGTATAAAATTGGAAAAAACACATCATCATTAAAAAAGAAGTGAAACTCCATTTAAACAAAAAAAAGTTTGAAGTCCCCACATTTTAATTTCAGAAAAAATGTAAAGTTCACCACTTGTTACAAATGTGAAGTTCACCAAGTTGCACTTTACACGGTGTGGTGGGAGCACACTTGGTATATAATTGAGAAACACACATGGTCATTAAAAAAGACACATTTATAAGTACACAACATACACATATCCAAGATATGTTACAATGTCCATCAATAAATTTTGAAGGAGAGTGTCTCAACACTAATTTATCTTTGAGAGATGAATCTTGAATTTTTGAAGAAGAGCGTCTCCAAACTAATTCGTCTTTGAGAGATGAATCTTGAATTTTTGAAGAAGAGTGTCTAAAAAATAATTCATCTTTGAGAGATGAATCTTGCATTGGCATTTCCTCGTATAATTCTAATTCATCTTTGATAGATGAATCCTGAATTTGCATTTCCCCATGCAATAGATCAACATACATCTTATTCACATTTGTACAATGCCTTATACTAAAAAAATGAAATTGGATAACAATATTATTTTCTATTCCATGCAATTCTTTTAGCCTCTCCTCATTAACTTGGTACACGCCATTCATCTGGTTGCACACAAGTTCAGAATTAGTGAAAATACAATTCCATATGATCCATACTCCATCGGTGTTCTCAAGCCTTCTATCAATCCAATATAATATGCATCGTTGTTTGTTTTTCTTCCCGGTATATTCATTTTCCTTTGGACGACTTTGCTAGTCACAATATTGGAAAGCACATATGTAATCACTACTTTCCCTAGATTGGGATAGCAAGAAACTTCTATGCATAATTTCCATTTTTCAACCATATTTAATGGTTTTCTTATCCTTAAAAAAAAAACAAATTCAATAAAAATATATATTAAATTGACATTTATTGCAAATGCATGGGAGAAATGAAAAACTCATATTTAGATCTATTCCAGAAATTGAATGTAGGGGCATTTAAAAGATATGTCACCTTTCATAAAAGACGAGATCCAGAGGCTACCTGGCCCTTTACAGGTCTGCCTGTAGAACTACCATGGATATGAACATGAAAAACTTCTAATTAAATCTATTCTAGAGATTGAATGTAGGGGCATTTACTCTTAGGTTAAAACCTATGTTTTGTATCAAATCACTTATGTTTTCAATGGGAAACTTTTATGGCTAATTTGTGTTTTACATGTTGAATATAAATGGTTTTTTTCTCTCTCCTTTTTTGAGACCATGGATATGAAAATGAAAAACTTGTATTTAGATCTATTCTAGAGATATGGCTAATTTGTGTTTTACGTACATTGAATATAAAAGGTTTTCTCTCATTATTTGAGACCATGGATATGAAAATGAAAAACTTCTATTTAAAATTATTCCAGAGATTGACCGTAGGTACATTTACTCTTAGGTTAAAACCTATATTGGTATCAAATAACTTTTGGTTTCAATGGGAAACTTTTATGGCTAATTTGTGTTTTACATGTTGAATATAAAAGGTTTTTTCTCTCTCATTGTTTGAGACCATGGATATGAAAACGAAAACTATATACTTGGTTAAAGCCTATGTTTTGTATCAAATTACTTTTTGTTTCTCAATACTATATACATGTTGACTATAAGGACATTTACTGTAGGGGAATTTAGATCTATTCCAGAGATTGACTGTAGGGACATTTACTAGATATCTCACCTTTCATAAAATATGAGATCCAGAGGCTACCTGGCCCTTTACAGACTCTACCTATAGAACTACCATGGATATGAAAATGAAAAACTTCTAATTAGATCTATTCTATAGATAGAATGTAGGGGCATTTACTCTTAGGTTAAAACCTATGTTTTGTATCAAATCACCTTTGGTTTCAATTGGAAAATTTTATGGCTAATTTGTGTTTTACAAGTTGAATATAAGAGGTTTTTTCTCTCTCATTGTTTGAGACCATGGATATGAAAATGAAAAACTATATACTTGGTTAAAACCTATCTTTTGTATCAAATTACTTTTTGTTTCTAAATACTATATACATGTTGACTATAGGGGCATTTAGATCTATTCCAGAGATTGACTGTAGAGGCATTTAATAGATATGTCACCTTTCATAAAAGATGAGATCCAGAGGCTACCTGGCCCTTTACATACTCTACCTATAGAACTACCATGGATATGAAAATGAAAAACTTCTAATTAGATCTATTCTAGAGATTGAATGTAGGGGAATTTACACTTAGGTTAAAACCTAGGTTTTGTATCAAATCACTTTTTGTTTCAATGGGAAACTTTTATGGGTAATTTGTGTTTTACATGTTTAATATAAAAGGTTTTTTCTCTCTCATTGTTTGAGACCATGGATATGAAAATGAAAAAATATATACTTGGTTAAAACCTATGTTTTGTATCAAATTACTTTTTATTTCTAAATACTATATACATGTTGAATATAAAAGTTTTTTTCTCTCTCATTGTTTCAGACAATGGATATGAAAATGAAAAAATTCTACTTAGATCTATTCTAGAGATTGAATGTAGGGGAATTTCCTCTTATATTAAAACCTATTTTTTGTATCAAATCACTTTTGGTTTCAATGGGAAACTTTATGGCTAATTTATGTTTTACATGTTGAATATAAGAGATTTTCTCTCTCTCATTATTTGAGAGGTCATGGATATGAAAATGAAAAACTTCTATTTAAAACTATT
The DNA here is from genome assembly GCA_034641835.2 of Pinus albicaulis. Taxonomy (NCBI): domain Eukaryota; kingdom Viridiplantae; phylum Streptophyta; class Pinopsida; order Pinales; family Pinaceae; genus Pinus; species Pinus albicaulis. The sequence goes on from MU968450.1 coordinate 19,374,172, forward strand.
CCATAGATTGACTGTAGGGGCATTTACTCTTAGGTATGTTTTGTATCAAATCACTTTTGGTTTCAATGGGAAACTTTTATGGCTAATTTTTGTTTTACATGTTGAATATAAAAGGTTTTTTTCTCTCTTATTGTTTGAGACCATGGATATGAAAATGAAAAAATTGTATTTAGATCTATATGGCTAATTTGTGTTTTACATACATTGAATATAAAAAAAAATTCTCTCATTGTTTGAGACCATGGATATGAAAATGAAAAACTTCTATTTAGATATATTCTAGGGATATGGCTAATCTGTGTTTTACATACACTGAATATAAAAGGTTTTTTCTCTCATTGTTCAAGACCATGGATATGAAAATGAAAAACTTCTATTTAAAACTATTCCAGAGATTGACTCTAGGGGAATTTATTCTTAGGTCAAAACCTATGTTTTGTATCAAATCAATTATGGTTTCAATGGGAAACTTTTATGGCTAATTTTTCTTTTACATGTTGAATATAAAAGGTTTTTTCTCTCTCTCATTATTTTAGACCATGGATATGAAAATGAAAAACTTCTATTTAGATCTATTCTAGGGATGTCGCTAATTTGTGTTTTACATACATTTCATATAAAAGGTTTTTTCTCTCATTGTTTGAGACCATGGATATGAAAATGAAAAACTTCTATATTTAAAACTATTCCAGAGATTTATTGATTGTAGGGGCATTTACTGTTAGGTTAAAACCTATGTTTTGTATCAAATCACATTTGGTTTCAATGGAAAACTTTTATGGCTAATTTGTGTTTTACATGTTGAATATAAAAGTTTTTTTTCTCTCTCATTGTTTGAGACCATGGATATGAAAATGAAAAACTTCTATTTAGATCTATTCTAGAGATATGGCTAATTTTTGTTTTACATACATTGAATATAAAAAATATTTTCTCTCATTGTTTGACACCATGGATATGAAAATGAAAAAATTCTATTTAAAACTATTCCAAAGATATGGCTAATTTGTGTTTTACATACATTGAATATAAAAGGGTTTTTTTTTCTCATTGTTTGAGACCATGGATATGAAAATGAAAAACTTCTATTTAAAACTATTCCAGAGATTGACTGTAGGGGCATTTACTCTTCGGTTAAAACCTATGTTTTGTATCAAATCAATTATGGTTTCAATGGGAAACTTTTATGGATAATTTGTGTTTTACATGTTGAATATAAAAGGTTTTTTCTCTCTATCATTTTTTCAGAACATGGATATGAAAATGAAAAACTTCTATTTAGATCTATTCTGGAGATGTGGCTAATTTGTGTTTCACATGCATTGCATATAAAAGGTTTTTTTCTATCATTGTTTGACACCATGGATATCAAAATGAAAAACTTCTATTTAAAACTATTGCAAAGATTGAGTGTAGGGGCATTTACTCTTAGGTTAAAACCTATTTTTTGTGTCAAATCACTTTTGGTTTCAATTGGAAACTTTTATGGCTAATTTGTGTTTTACATGTTGAATATAAAATGTTTTTCTCTCTCTCTCATTGTTTGAGACCATGTATATGAAAATGAAAACTTCTATTTAGATCTATTCTAGAGATATGGCTAATTTGTGTTTTACATACATTGAATATAAAAGGTTTTTTCTCTCATTGTTTGAGACCATGGATATGAAAATGAAAAACTTATATTTAAAACTATTCCACAGATTGGCTGTAGGGGCATTTACTCTTAGGTTAAAACCTATGTTTTGTATCAAATCACTTATGGTTTCAATGGGAAACTTTTATTGCTAATTTTTGTTTTAGATGTTGAATATAAAAAGTTTTTTTCTCTATCTCATTGTTTGAGACCATAGATATGAAAATGAAAAACTTCTATTTAGATCTATCTTAGAGACATGGCTAGTTTGTGTTTTACATACATTGAATATAAAAGATTTTTTCTCTCATTGTTTGAGACCATGGATATGAAAACGAAAAAATTATATATTTAAAACTATTCTAGAGATTGATTGACTGTAGGGGCATTACTCTTAGGTTAAAACCTATTTTTTGTATCAAATCACTTTTGGTTTCAATGGGAAACTTTTATTTCTAATTTTTGTTTTACATGTTGAATATAAAAGTTTTTTTTCTCTCTCATTGTTTGAGACCATGGATATGAAAATGAAAAAATTATATTTAGATATATTCAAGAGATGTGGCTAATTTGTGTTTTACATGCATCGAATATAAAAGGTTTTTTCTCTCATTGTTTGAGACCATGGATATGAAAATGAAAAAAATCTATTTAAAAATATTCTAGGAGATTGACTGTAGGGGCATTTACTAAGGTTAAAACCTATGTTTTGTATCAAATCACTTTTGGTTTCAATGGGAAACCTGTATGGCTAATTTTTGTTTTACATGTTGAATATAAAAGGTTTTTTCTCTCTCTCATTGTTTGAGACCATGGATATGAAAATGAAAAAATTATATTTAGATCTAGATTCTAGAGATTGACTGTAGGGAAATTTATTGGATATGTCACCTTTCATAAAAGATGAGATCCAGAGGCTACCTGGCCCCTTTACAGACTCTGCCTATAGATCTTGTAGAAGTTAACACTACCTGTCCCAGCTACACCCTATCAAGGGTGTAGAACACCCATGGAATCACTCAAACTACTTTACATAGACATAAGGGTGTGTAAGAATGCATAAGAATGCATGTGTTTTACATTGAATATTTTTCATTTTCTTAAGAATCTATTTTCAAGAAAATTAACTATATACTTGGTTAAAACCTATATGTTTTGTATCAAATTAATTTTTTTCTCTAAGTACTATGTTTTTTACATTGAATATTTTTCATTTTATTAAAAATATATTTGAAGCAATTTTAAACTATATAAGGTTAAAACCTATGTTTTGTATCAAATCACTTTTCGTTTCAATGGGACACTTTTATGGCTAATCTGTGTTTTATATGTTGAATATAAAAGGTTTTTCCCTCTCATTGTTTGAGACCATGGATATGAAAATGAAAAACTTCTATTTAGATCTATTCCAGAGATATGGCTAATTTGTGTTTTACATGTTGAATATAAAAGGTTTTTTCTCTCTCATTGTTTGAGAGGTCATGGATATGAAAATGAAAAAATTCTATTTAAAACTATTCCAAAGATTGTATGTAGGGGAATTTACTCTTAGGTTAAAACCTATGTTTATGAAAAACTTTTATTTAAAACTATTCCAGAGATTGTTTGTAGGGGCATTTACTCTTAGGTTAAAACCTATGTTTTGTATCAAATCACTTTTGGTTTCAATGGGAAACTTTTATGGCTAATTTGTGTTTTACATGTTGAATATAAAAGGTTTTTTCTCTCTCATTGTTTGAGACCAGGGATATGAAAATGAAAAACTTCTGTTTACATCTATTTTGGAGATTGACTGTAGGGGAATTTACTGGATATGTCACCTTTCATAAAAGATGAGATCCAAAGGCTACCTTGCCCTTTATAAACTATGCCTATAGAACTATCAAAGCACTTTTTGTCTCAATGGTTTTTTTATTGGCTAATGTGTTTTTATCAAATCAATTAGATGCAAGTTATGTGCATATGATGGATGATGAATGAGATGATGTTGATCATAACCTTTACATCTATATGATAGGAAGCTTTATATACATAACAAGGTTTAGAATAGATCTAATTTTGGAATTTATATTAGTTGGAATATTTCAATATAACAGAGTCATATATTACCAACAAACAAATATTAAGATACTTGAAAGAGACTACAAAAAATGGACTATAGTACCCAAAAGGTGAGAAATTTACATTGACAACATAGAGAGATTCAACTAGGCTTGTGTGGATGACATGAAAAGTACAAGTGGACAATGTATAATTCTACTTAGAAGAGTATTTGGTTGCATGTTTAAGCAAGAAAGAGTCATTACTTGGACAATGTATAATTCTACTTAGAAGAGTCTTTGGTTGCATTGTTAAGCAAAAAAGAGTCATTACTTTCTCTATCTAGTGTAGAAGTGGAATACATAGTAGTTACTTCTTTTAAATGAATATGGAATGAAATCTAAAAATGAATATCGAATGAATCATTATACATTATGATAAATCTCGTATTTAAATGACATTTGATCTATGAATAATATGGAATGAATCATTTTACATTATGAAGAGTCATGAGATTCACATTTGCACCATACTATTTGTAAGTTCTATATGAAGATATGTAGTCTAATAACCAATCAGTTATGATATTTTTGTAAATATGAAAATGGTTCTATGATATAAAGGCCAACATGGGATCAAACGACAATGTTACATTTCATTCCATCACTACTATTCCTCTAAATCCTTTAGCTTTGTATTATGAAAGAAAATTTATATATGCTATGTTATATTTGAATTCTAGATTTAAATGTATACAAATGGTGAATGGTTAAAGTATTAAAGTATAAATTGGTCGTAGGTCTTATAAAATATAAACTTCATTTGCAGAAGAAGAATTAACATCAAATTCTTCGGATCTCTCTAAGAGGACTATATTTATCACAATGTTTTGAGTAGATCATGAAGATAATAAAGAAAAGACATTTGGAAAAGGAAAATAAAGATCTAAATGCATATGATAGTCAATAAGGTAGTGCATAAATTCAAGCAAACAATGAAACATAGCTCAAAGAAATACTAATATTGCAGGGGAATTTCATACATGAAATAAAAAAACCAGAAAAAGAGGGAAACAAAAAATTTCACAATCAGATATCATTGAAAGGGACACCACTAGTACTGATATATTGAATAACTTCATACATTGAACTACTACAAATGGAAATTAAGAAACAAACATCAATAGACTCTAAATGGCCTTTCATACAATTATTTTTTTGATATAACCCTGTATAGCCTCTATTAACTACTACCTTTGTTTAGTATTTCACCTTACATAAATGCAGTATGTATTGCTATCCTAGAACATGATGTCTTTAAATTACCTTCTACCTTTTAGAGCCACTCCTACAAAGACTGAAAAAGCAGATAGATTAGGGGATGCATTGGGATAGACTAGAAGCGAGGAACACACAAACAAGTAGCCTCAGATATGTTCATAAGAGCTACTCAAATTTGCTGGAAGGTATAGCCTCTATTAAATACTACCTTTGTTTAGTATTTCACCTTACATAAATACAATATATGTTGTTGTCCTATAACATGAGCTCTTTAAGTTACCTGTTACCTTTTAGAGCCACTCCTAAAAATACCGAAAAAGAAGATAGATTAGGGGATGCGTTGGGATAGACTAAAAGCCAGGAACACACAAACATGTAGCCTCAAATATGTTCATAAAAGCTACTTGAATTTTCTGGAAGGTATAGCCTGTATTAACTAAGATGATACAAACCATATAAGTACTGTAATGATACAAATAATGCATAAAGCTTACTGATAGGGTATTCATACTAGTAGTTAGTTTTATTCCATGATCAATGGAATTCTATCAAGTAAGTACAAGCTTATCATGTTACTTATGCTTATACCTAGGACTTGTAACATTTAAAGCTCAGATTAGAATAGGTTATTTATTAGGTAAACATAGATGTAATTATGATAGCATAACACGTGATCTGTTATATACCACAACTTCATGCTTATAGCTCTCTAATATTCATATATGTGCTAAGTAAGTCCATGGATATCAATCATCCTGGAATGAGTAAAAGTATCACCATAATCTATAAGGTATTATAAGTAGAAATCCCATATAAGCTAGTAGTTAGTATAATGCTTATCCTTATTCATATAAGCCCAATCTCATGCTTCTAGTTAACCTGAAAAAGCACATATATAAAAATGGTGTTGAAGCTAATAAATAGTATAGGGTAACCAGTAATCACTTACTAATACTTATGCCCAGCTTGTTTGGCACATCTGTAACATACCCTTTACACATCTGTAGCACTCTAAGCATATCCCTAATTAAGGTGATAAGATAAGTAAAAATTCACACACTATCTATATTAATCTAGTAACTCTAATAAGTTATGACTACTGAATCACCTTATCTACCTAGTGCAAGTTGTTTCACTCATAACAAAGCATGCTTTGTTTACACTATACTAGATTAGAGATGTACGTTATCTATGTAATCAATAAAGGTGATTTCCAATGTGCTTCTTGAGCATAATGTACTGGTATATAGTAATCATTTACTTGTATTACTATAAGTAAGTATGGGTACCACCAAGCAGTTAGCCACTAATAAGTATGGAGTTACTATGTTCGTTATTACAGTACTCTTTCTTGTCTTAAAATACACTGTTCTAAGATTAGGCAGTTAGCTCATACCCAAAACAGTAAACACTCATGAAGGTTCATTATGGCTTGTACATGATCACAATGTAAGAATAACCTGAAAGCATGTACTTAATAAGCATACACATTAAGCAAGTAAGGTAAATCCATTGCATTTATACAAATAACCTATTCGGAATCTACAACGTAAGCTATTCCTGTAATATTACGAACATGTAAACAACTATCATAAGCATATTCCATAATCAATCAATGACTTGTAACACTAGTTATGAGTGAATCACAAGCTCATATTGAAACACAATCACTCTTATGTATAGTGTTCCTATAATTAATGAAAAGTTGAACCAATTGAAGTATGATTCATAACCAGCTACGAGTTTACCTATACTTGATTAGGAAGAGTTATAACCAATATGTAACCAATATACATGGGAATCATTGGACCAATAATAGAACACTATGATAGCTTCATGTCAGTCACAATTAAACCAATCTTTCTTAACTGTATTTTTAAAAACCTCAGATAATTCATTTCATGGTTTTAGATTACCTGGAAATTTGCTCAGCGCAACACCTGAGCACCAATTCGTGGGTGCCAAATCATCAACAGATCAACAACAGCGCTACAAAAACAATTTGCGGGTGCCAAATCAGCAACAAAGTAGGAGCAGTGCCGCAAAAACAAACAGAAACAAAAATCACAGCAGAATCCCACAAAAAACAGATTATACAAACAAAGATGCGTGAAAATGAAAAAATTTCGCAGGTGATATATATAGAAAATATGAGTTCCGCCGAACTATTTTAAAAGTTCGGCTGAACTATTAGTTCGGCTGAACTATTAGTTCGGCCGAACTAAAACTTTGGCTGAACTATTGTTGCCAGTTTTCCCATCTCTAGCCAAAAATTTGGTTGCCCACGCCATCAGTATGTCATCAATCTAAACGATAGAATGAGTTTAGCCGAAATTTCTCGAAAGTTCGGCCGAGATATTGCGGAAAATTGTTTTCTACCCCCAATTCACACAAAAGTGTAACCCAACTTCACATTTTCACCCTTTAGTAGAAAAAAAATCTACTTCTTCATATTTAAATATAAAAAAGATAGTACATATTCTCTCTATGTCTTTAGATTTTCCCATCTTCTATGTCTATTGATTCTTAATATGACAGTGCCTTATTTATTGCCTACTTCATATTAAAATATAAAAATATAGTACATATTCTTTGTATCTCTTTAGATTTTCCCATCTTCTATGTCTATTGATTCTTGATATGACAATGCCCTATTTATTGCCTAGTTATCTATTAATATTGAATGTTCAAACAAATTCTTCATAGTGGATCCATCCCTAATTTTTAGTCCTCTATTCTTTAAACCCCATACATATATACCCACAAAAAATGTAAATATGCTCTGATAGGTTCCCAAAATTGATACATTTTCTTCTATAAGTAGTTAATCCTACCTTCATTTACCATTATACCCTATCCAAAAGATTAAAATAAGAATTTACCTATTTCCTTTGACAACCCTCTCTTAGACAACAAATCAATGATCCAGTTTTGTTCTCTGTATATGTGATCAAAATTAACAGATTGGAAGGTGCTTATCAGATTCCAAATGTGACTCATCTAGCTTTTAAGGACTGGAGGATTGAAGCTAGTGTTGTCCCGCACCCATTCTATGATGCCTTTAGCATCTATGAATATCTTAATATGCTCCATCCTCAGCTATTTTACTCCTTCAAGAACTCCCTATAAAGCAATGAGCTCTGCCTTACTATTTATAGTTTGTCTGCCTTCCCACCAAAAATGAAATAACATTCCTAAATTGATGACAATAACAACCACACATAAAACAACGACGAGATTAAACCTTGAAAGTGTAATATGGCAACTTTGTGGTGGCAGGGTTTTAATGTACCGATACACGAAATCGATTGATTTGAAGAATGGCGCACTGTGAAGAACGACAATTCTACTTGTTTCAGGATCATATGAGGCCATTATTTCGTGGATGTCAAGCATTTAAAGCTTCCAAATGCCTTTTATTACATTTAGCCATTGAGACCCTTCTTTTAAATTTTAAATAATTTTCTCTATTTATTTATTTTGTAAATTTGGTAGTAACTCCCTATTCATTCATTAGATCGAAATGACAGGTTACAATCAGAATATATACTTGATGGCCTCAACCTGCTCATAGGAAACTAGGTTTGTTGGCCACCTCAGAGAATTATACACCAACCAAAATTGATAAAGTTTAAATTTGTCTCTAGCTACCTTAACAGGTCTATTATCTACTATATCTAAAGAATTAACCAAAAATTAAATGGTATTTGTACTTTTCATCCCAAAATAAAAACAAGGAACCATAAAACTTAGTCATCTGATGATTCGATGGTTTTTGGGTCCTTGACGCTTGACTCGGGCATGTCGACTTGGTTCAAAACGTGAAGTTTTTGTTCTATTTGGCCAAGGTGAACAATCATGATGGTGTGGTAGAATATGGATTTCCTATATGTCCCTGCACATTTCTACTAAAATAGAGGATGCTTTCCGATCTTCGTTATTTCTTGAACATTAACAATGGCCTTGGCCAGTAAGCACTTCATTGTCCAGTATATATGGGTGGACTGCTTAAATAATGACAATATGCCCCTAGTGTTCCCCAGATCTATTAGCATCTTCATCTCTTCGTCAGAGATTTCTTCTTCCAATTTTGTTTTTTGATCCCGCTCCCATCATGAAATCAAATATTTCCCCTGACTAGGTGTTCCTACTTCGTAGGCGTGGAAAAGGTTCTGCATTATTTCCTTCTGAGACTTACTTCCCCTATTTCTTGGCCCCACTTATAAATTTCCTTTATAATTACCCTCTTCTTTTATAGATTCTTCTTTAACCATTTTTCATTGATGGTGTTTGACCAACAACTAAATTGTATTCCTTGGCCACACCAGGGTACTCCCCCGACGTGTTGTAGCTAGAGAATGAGGAGTACTAAGAAGACCTGTGGAAGGAAAAAAAATTGCAATATTTAATTTAGTAATATTACAAGAGATCGGGTTGTGCTTATTGAGGGTCACCACCCCACCCATTTTTGATTTGTATGATTCATCTATCCCTCTTCTTTTATCCCTAAGTATTATAAAACTTTCAAGCCACAACAGCTTATTGGGTTGACCTCAGAGCATTTTATACCTCTCTTTGCTTTCAGTTTCTATAACAGGGCCACACAAAGGAGCCTCAACCTTCGACATTTTGTTGTATGTACCCTTCTTAACATATGTGTGAGACACATGCTTAACATGTAGGAGCAAGACTTACAGGAATGATATGTTCCTCCTTACCACAAACATTAAGACAGAGACTAGACAGTGACTAAGACACCAAGACAAAACCTGATAAGCTTCACACATACAACTTGAGAATAAAACCTCACTGTGTGTGGTAATTGAATTAGGGCCCCCAAAAAACAACCCAAAATTTAGCTTACCATGAAAGTTTCCCCTGACCCTATGAACATTACCATACAAAACTCTAACCACCAAAGTATCATTATATGCCATGCATGCAATTTCATGAAATTTTCGTGCAGAACTGTGGAATTGGAAGACAGGGAAAAGATATTCACCAACATCACTATGGGCATGACAGGTATAATTCTAGAAATTACATCCTATATGGTGGAATTGAGATGGTAAATTCATAATTTGACTTTGAGAACTATGAATTGGGTATACAAAGGTGAGAAATTGACAAGTAGAGGCTTGGAATCGATATATGACTCTATAATCTTGAAATGCAAAGCAAATTAAGTAACATGCAAGGTTAATCAAACAGTTCAAATAATAAGATGTGTCAGGGTTCAGGGTTTCCCCCATGCTTTCACCTGCCACCTCTCCTGCATTCTTCATACCCAAAATTTGGGAACTAACATGACCATCAACATGGTAGTCCATAATGAAATCATGGAGAAAGACCATAACTGAATTTTCATGCAAACTTAAAACCCAACAAACACAACAACCAAACGTCCTTGGGCTAACAGACATAACATACCATGCAGAATTTAACTGAGCATCCAGTGAATCAAACGCCTTATAAAAACCAGGGTAAATCGCTTCCATTCCAAGCGCGGAGAAAATAAATGCAACAAACAAACCAAGGCCTTCTTTTACCATAGAGACAGTCATACTGAGAATGAAACTAAAAACCTACCCGCAAAAGCGACACACAACTATTGCCAACTCCTTCACCTGCTCACCTGCCTTCTGCCTGACTACCTTCTTTACCTGCACAACAGACATCTCCGGAGGGAATAACTTACAATTCTTACCTTGTGTTTTCTTCCTCCCGCGCCTGCGCTTTCCCCAAAAACTGTTTGACATTGTGAGTTGTTTGTCATCCGAATTTAATGCAGTGATTATATGGCGTGGGTGAAGCCAGCCACAACTCTCACCTCGTCATGAACTCACTATGTGGCCCGTACGACCTCCTGACACCTTTCCTCAGTACACCTCGCACCCCGATTGGGAAAAATACTTTTCTCTAATAAAAAAAATCTAAATTATATATATATAAAGATAGAAACAATTCTAAATATACCAATAGTTTCTTTTAATGTGAAAATATTAATATAAAAATCTTAACTTGGATAATAATTTATTTATTCCCTCAGATACTCTAAAACATTATAAAAAAACATTTAAACCTTTATCTCTATCTTAATTCAAAAATTATATATATATATATATATATATATATATATATATATATATATAACTCCTCACATATGTTTCCATTATAGCGAAATATAATAAATTAAGCTAAGCACATGTATTTTCTATGAAATTGAAAATCTCACTCTAAGGAAGTAAAATATATATCATTATGTCCATGGTTATTTTCTAGAGTCCAATTCAGCCTAAACTTAAATCATGGCATTGACATTCTTCTACAAACAATAATTTGAGATTTATCTAAATTCCAATCTAATTAATATTTCCCCCTCCCCTCTAAAGGTGGTCCCGTATAAACTAAAGAATCTTGTGGCAATGTGCCCATCACGCCTAATAAAGCCAAATTAATGATGTAATGTTTTCTCATAAATAATAATCACAATGAAGGATATTTACATTTCTTATGTGAAACGTTGGTTTTTGTTTGTGTAAACACGACAAATATGCTAAGACTCGACTCTCTTTTTATACACATAAAATATGAGCGCAGGAAGGCGAAATTGCATTTCATGGTTTTGAGTAAATAGCTTTGATTGATTCTAGTTTTGGACCAACAAAGCGATGTGATTTGGAAATGACATCGTGCTACTTAATACAATAAGCAAGAAACATTTAGAATTCGGATCGCACCTTGATGTAGACGAGACACCACACATTCACTGAGAATTAAGGAGCCAACTTTCTGGCTCAACATGACTCGTAGACTAAAAGCAAAGCGCGTACCCTGATGTAGACAGGACACAACACATTCAGTGAGAATTTTGGCTCAACATGACTCGAGACTTGAAGCAAAGCGCGTACCAAGTCAATGAGACGACTAGGTAGAGAATGAAGTGGTGGTTGTTGATTGTGAGGAACGCCAAAACCGTGACAATCGTCAAAAGAATGGTTTTCCTCTGCTATTTTGATAAAATTTGGTCCAACATTTGGGGGGAGGGGAATTACAGTTCTTGAATATCAAAATTTTCAGTGTCCAGGGATTTTGAAATTGATGAATCTATTTTAAAAAAAATCAAACAAATTTCAATTTTAGATTTTTTTTCAAGTAAATCACTAAATTCTGAAAAGAAAATCACCTTCCACAGGAAATAGTCACCTGATTAGAGAAGTCCTTACGATTAAAACATCAGGTATATCATAGTGTATCTGGTGTACTAGGCAGTATGAAGTTGCTGTCTATCTAGTCACCTGATTAGAGAAGTGCTTACGATTAAAACATCAGGTATATCATAGTGTATCTGATGTACTAGGCAGTACGGAGGTGCTGTCTATCTTGCAGTATCTAATGTTGTGATTAGGTGATATGCATGTTCTTAGAATTTAGACTTTTGTGATTTATTTTAGATATTTAAAATTCTTTCCATAACAATTGCATGCAAAAAACATTGTCCACAATGTTTTTCTCTGCCTATGAGATATATATTATTTGAATAGTTTAACAACATAAAGTTGCAACTAAAATTGTGTTATTTATACGCTGTAATTTAACACAATTTGAATTGAACGATCCGTATATCATTAATAGAAATAGTATTTTAATACTTCTAAATCCCACAAACTATATATATTTTAATAATTTATATATCATTCACAGTACAGTATTTAAATGTTTTGGCATTTTCATCCACAATAACAATAACATTGAATATATTGCATAGCTAAATTTTCATCCACAGCAAAGTTGAATATTGAATATTGCAGAGTTAAGTAAATGGACATATGCAACATTCAATAATGATATAGCTGGGTAAATGAAAGTAGCAAAAGCTAACTTGACTTTGGAATTATTTGGCTTCGTCAGTGTCAATTTTTACTGTGGCTTGCCTTACAACATAGACATGTTGGGTCCAAGGTCCATTATTGTCAAGCCCAGCAGTAAGGTGCAGCCGCAGCTTCAAATTTTGACATCATTGTCGGAACGAGATGGGTTAGGTATTGGACTTTAACCACCGATTCGATTATTATTCATCAAACGTACTGGATTATGTGTTCTAGGTAATGGCACGTCTCAGTTTCACTGCAGTCTTGGTTGTGGTCATAGATGGTTCTTTGTTCAATTTGTGTTGCCCGGTCCACGGAACGCACTGAACACGCACATTTTACTGTGTAGACTGATTTCTGGATTATTTAATATTCTAAAGAAATTTTTTTTTTTTTTTTCATTACAAGAAATTACATTTCAACCAGTTCTAAGTGTATATAGTTTTGTTTTGGATTGGACTGTAGGAAATTACATTTTGTTGGAAATTAATTCCAGCTATTGATATCAATCAGCAGTAGTTGCTGAAGTGATTGCATAAGGACTGGATTGCGGCATATTGATGCCTTCGCAAAGGCGGTTGCCGTTTTCCTGTAGAATTGCAAAAAGATTGGAAAGGTCACACAAGTGAAGAGCAGAGAAGATAAGAATCGGCCCCTTGATATTTATTTAAGGCGGTGGCCGACTTCACGCACGAGCAGAGTAATGGTTGGGTCAGACTTAAAGTCTCGCCAGCAGTGCGGAGCTTTGATTGTAGGTTGAATCAGGCTTTAAAGCCTTACCTACATATCGGCAAAGTTAATGTTTCGAGGCAGCACAAGATCGTTGCATTGCAAGCAGCGATGCGATGCGATGATAGTTTTAACACTATCGCATCGCAAACTTTCAAAGTTCTTAAAATGAAGAGTTTCGGCGATGCGATGAGGTCCCACCTCCATCCCAATCTCGGCATCACAAAGTTTGTTGCATAACCGTTGCACTACTACCGTTCTCCGATGCGATATGGGCCCCGCGCCATCGCAATCGCAAATCGCAAATCGCAATCACAAACAGCTGACTGCTGATCAGAATCGCAGGATTGCAAATGTTCCTCCGAGTTCCGATGTATTGATCGCTTCCGATGTTGCGATGCGATGTGATCCCCACCACCATCGCTAATCGCACATCGCAGTTTGTAAAAGTTGATGAAAAGTGAATCTACCACAGGGCAGATTCACCTTTCAGTTAAACAAAAATCAACCTGCTACCTTCAAAAACTCTGTTAACGCTGCAGATTCATAAACCTAAACTCGATTCTGGGGCTTGTGGGTTATGGGCCCACTCTTCTTTCGATGCGCCACCCTGCCATATTGGAAACAATTCAAACAGAACCCATGATGCCATAGTCTTGGAATCAATACATGCGGCCCTTTTTTTTTAACATCAGAATTAAAAAAAAAAAAACAGAGGTTTTCAATAAACGGAAACCCATGATTTCCCCTGCACGCGATTTCAACCGGAAGTCAAAATCCATTCAGCCACAATCTGTAATATAAATCATTTCATTAAGAGTTACACCTCTATATGGCTCCAACGTCACCCCCGTTGGATCTTCATCAAATCAAATCGAATCGTTTGAATATTCAAAACGACTTCCCTCAAAACTAACACAGCAAAACATGATTGCATTCATCTCAGGGTTCTATACTTTGCACAGTTCCAACTTTGATTTAAATACCATATTAATAAATCTGTTCCACTTAAATCGAATTCGTTTTTTCCTTAAAACTCAATGTTTTAAAACCCAGCACTATATATTCAATTTCAAAATCCTATCTGTTCACCCGATGGTTAAAACCATATCAAACCCACTTCAAACGACATCTTAGAGTTTAGATTCTGACTGTATTCAACCGCAAATAACCTCACCTCTATATGACAGTGTTATAGACGATAGCAGGTTTACTTCTGCAGCGCAATAATTTAACCAACGATCTTCTATTTCATCAAATCGATGGTCGATCTATAAAAAAAACACAACTCAACTTTTCCATTCAGAGAGCTAAATAATAATAACCCAATTCAACGCACAAAAAATCCGCAAACATCATATTTCTATTATAATACAAAATGCAGTTACAATTCTGAAACACAAGATTGAATCTGAGGCATTTCAGCCTCAGAACGCATCACCTCTATCAGTTACATTGTACTTCTCCTCCCCTATCTATAACAATACAGGCTTCTCTTTTATAAAGACTTACAACAACTTGAATCAGTTAAGAGCTAAAACTACCCTACACCTTCTCAACCGCACACATAGCAGATTTCAGTTATAGAAAACTAATTTGTTTTTAACAAATTTTTTTCCAAATTAAAACTATTTGGATGCCCCTGCATCAGACTCATGAGACACAAAAATTTATGACCTCCTGGTCATATGGCCTGTCAGTAATTCTTCTGTAGAACTGCTCCTTGTGATCTTCCTGTAGCAACATTTCCTGAACAATTTTACCCACGTCCTCTGTGGAATTTTCCATCGTGAACTGCAGCAAAACCTCTGCAATGGCAGTCCTCCCTGCTACCAGATACCTCACCAAGCTTCTCTCCTGAGCTTAGTCTTTTGGCATCTCTGGTTCCCTCCTCTCGAACCAATTGAGCACTCCTGCTCTAGGTTGCTGCATCTGCTCACCTTCCTCTGCTGCTACCTTCACAAAACACAAAAAATCACAAGCTTCACAAAACTTCATAAAACTGTACCTCTTCTCCTTCTTTCTACGCACGAAAAACTTCTTTCCGCAGGAAATCTTTTCCCGCTCTGATACCACTTGATGAAAAGTGAATCTGCCACAGGGCAGATTCACCTTTCAGTTAAACAAAAATCACCCTGCAACCTTCAAAAACTCTATTAACGCTGCAGATTCATAAACCTAAACTCGATTCTGGGGCCCGTGGGTATGGGCCCACTCTTCTTTCACTGCGCCACCCCGCCATATTGGAAACAATTCAAACAAAACCCATGATTCCATAGTCTTGGAATCAATACGTGCGACCCTTTTTTTTTTAATATCAGAATTAAAAAAAAAAAACAGAGGTTTTCAATAAACGGAAACCCATGATTTCCCCTGCACGCGATTTCAACCGGAAGTCAAAATCCATTCAGCCACAATCTGTAATATAAATCGTTTCATTAAGAGTTACACCTCTATATGGCTCCAACGTCACCCTCGTTGGATCTTCATCAAATCAAATCGAATGGTTTGAATATTCAAAACGACTTCCCTCAAAACTAACACAGCAAAACATGATTGCGTTCATCTCAGGGTTCTATACTTTGCACGGTTCCAACTCTGATTTAAATACCATATTAATAAATCTGTTCCACTTAAATCAAATTCGTTTTTTCCTTAAAACTCAATGTTTTAAAACCTAGCACTATATATTCAATTTCATAATCCTATCTGTTCACCCGATGGTTAAAACCATATCAAACCCACTTCAATCGACATGTTAGAGTTTGGATTCTGACTGTATTCAACCGCAAATAACCTCACCTCTATATGACAGTGTTATACAGGATAGCAGGTTTACTTCTACCTCGCAATAACTTAACCAACGATCTTCTATTTCATCAGATCGATGGTTGATCAATAAAAAAAAACACAACTCAACTTTTCCATTCAGAGAGCTAAATAATAATAACCCAATTCAACGCACAAAAAAATCCACAAACATCATATTTCTATTATAATACAAAATGCAGTTATAATTCTAAAACACAAGATTGAATCTGAGGCATTTCAGCCTCAGAACGCATCACCTCTATCGGTTACATTGTACTTCTCCTCCCCCTATCTATAACAATACATGCTTCTCTTTTATAAAGACTTACATTAACTTGAATCAGTTAAGATCTAAAACTACCCTACACCTTCTCAACCGCACACCTAGCAGATTTCAGTTATAGAAAACTAATTTGTTTTTAACAATTTTTTTCCCAAATTAAAACTGTTTGGATGCCCCTGCATCAAAAGCGCAAAGGTATTAACCTTTTGGCCGCTGAGTTTGCGATCGCTGATTGACTTCCGGATGCGATGAAGTTTTAAAGTGGATTTCATAAGTTTGAGCTCCGGCTTTGTTAGTCTGTTTAGATTATTTTATTCTAACCACGCCTTATAAAAGGAAAGAGCCCGAAAGCTTTAGTAATGCGTTTTTATGTATTAAGACGTTATTGAAATAGAGAAATTGTTTTGGCCCGTAGGCTGAATACACAGTAAAATTGTAAGCACTGTATGTGCGGATTTGAGGACAGAGAAGTTTGTGAGCACTGTTGTTTTACAATCCACTGTTATACGTTGTGAATCCCTCTCAAGGAGGAAGAATCAATTTCATTCTGATTTTGTATTTCTTTTATTCTTTTATGAATTAAAAAAACTTGTCCTAATTTGTTTTTGTTCATTCTGCAAGTTAAGTTTTTAAAACTCTATGTTGTTGAGGGAATCTTCATTTTCTCTTATTGTTTACAAGTGATCAGAAACTTCGATACATTTGAAGCTGTTCTCAAAGATATATAGGTTTTTTTGGATTGGACAACAAGTGTAGACCAAACCTCCTAAACTAGCAGTTGCTCCTAAAGGTGCAAAGATATAGGGTAGTTCATATGGCCAAGATTTGGGAAGATTTGTGTTTCATTGTTGTGCTTGAAGTAGCAATTTTGTCCTAAAATATGCCAATTGAGTTCTTCCCAAATTTAAGGATTGGGGGTGGAGCACCCCAAAAGTTTGCTAATGTAAATTTTAACCATAAGCATGTGGAACTAGCATATAATCTATCAAAAAACTAAAAGCCGTGTGCTAATCATGCAAATATTAGAAATTGGCTAGAACAACATTTGATTGTGAGGAATACGTCTCTTTACAATTTTACAAAATAAACAATCCAACAAATAAAAACATAAAATGTAACCAGATAAAATATTTACACATAAAATGGTAATTTTCTAATTTCATTTTTCCTTTCAAATACTTGAAAAGCTTAGAAAATAGGAAAGAGAAAGTAAAAAAATACAAAAAAAAAAAGGAAAATATTAATGGAATAAGAAAGTTTAACATTTTTTAATTTAAAAATTTATTCTTAAATAATTTTACCAAATCAAACTGGAGGGCAACAAAAACTCTTCAAATTTTAAATTTTAAAGCACACCAATTTTTTTTCAAATTTTAAATTTTAAAATAATATATTATATAAAATTTGTATAAAGCAAATTACGAAACTTGAATTATATATATATATATTGCCAACTTGCAATCGTGATGATAATAACATAGTGATAAAGATTATATAATAATTTCAAGTGTGACTGAGTCTGAAATCGATTGCTCTTGCAATGTACAATCTCATTTTAATTTAACATTATTTCATCATGTGGTCCGAATTAATAAAATACAAAAAACATTAATTTTGAAATGAAGAATTGCATATGAAACGAATTTAGTGATCCGCAAGAGGGTTACAAATATTCAATAATAGATGATATTAATGGAAATATTTACACAAAAAAGGTAAGAAAATACAAAAGAAAATGGAAAATTATAATGGAATAAGAAAATTTACCAATTTTTAATTTGAGTTTTGCTTAAAAAAAGCTTAGAAAATGAGAAAGGAAAAGTAAAAAAATAGAAAAGAAAATGAAAAATCATAATGAAATAAGAAAGTTTACCATTTTATAATTTCATTTTTGCTTCCAAATAATTAAAAAACTTAGAATATAGGAAAGGGAAAAAAGCCTAGAAAATGGGAAAGGGAAAGTAAAAAAATAGAAAAGAAAATGAAAAATGGTATTGGAATAAGAAAATTTACCATTTTCTAATTTCATTTTTTCTTTCAAAGATTTGAAAAGCTTAGAAAATAGGAAAGAAAAAGTAAGAAAATACAAAAAAAAATGGAAAATCATAATGGAATAAGAAAGTTTACAATTTTCTAATTTAATTTTTGCGTTCAAAGGCCTAAAAAGCTTTCTAAATGGAAAAGGAAAGAATTGGTCCGTGTAAATACGTAATACATTGCTAATTTTAAAAATAGTGACTATTTTTGGAATTTTATATATTTTTTAAATATGGTTATATTTATTATGAATAATTTTAAATACATAAGTTTTCAAATTATAACAATGTTTTAAATTCAAGTTTAGACAGAAATATAAGTTTTGAAAAGAAATGATAAGTATGAGTTTTAATTCAAAATCAATTTAAAAAATAATAAATGAAAGGTATTATTTTCACAAAGAAAACAGTTTTTTAAGATGTATAATGTCAAAAAAAAATTCTCTAATTTCTGTCAATAATACTTTGACAGAGTACAAACAATTGAATCTTTCTCTATTATTATTATTATTATTATCTGTAGAATTTGTATAGTGGTTAACACAATTTGTAATTAATAACCCAGGAAAATCATCATAAGTCTACAATACAAAAGAAAATAAATTTAAGTGAGAACTTTCAAAGTATTATCCTTACAAAAACTACAAGCAAGAATCCTAAGTCAATTAGCATCTTCTAACATTGCTAGCAGCCAGTGGTTAAGGAAATGAGCCCAGGAAGGCGACATTGCATTTCATGCTTTTGATTAAATAGCTCTGATTGATTCTAGTTTTGGACCAACAAAGCGATGTGATTTGGAAATGACATCGTGCTACTTAATACAATAAGCAAGAAACATTTAGAATTCGGATCGCACCTTGATGTAGACGAGACACCACACATTCACTGAGAATTAAGGAGCCAACTTTCTGGCTCAACATGACTCGTAGACTAAAAGCAAAGCGCGTACCCTGATGTAGACAGGACACAACACATTCAGTGAGAATTTTGGCTCAACATGACTCGAGACTTGAAGCAAAGCGCGTACCAAGTCAATGAGACGACTAGGTAGAGAATGAAGTGGTGGTTGTTGATTGTGAGGAACGCCAAAACCGTGACAATCGTCAAAAGAATGGTTTTCCTCTGCTATTTTGATAAAATTTGGTCCAACATTTGGGGGGAGGGGAATTACAGTTCTTGAATATCAAAATTTTCGGTGTTCAGGGATTTTGAAATTGATGAATCTATTTTTAAAAAAATCAAACAAATTTCAATTTTAGATTTTTTTTCAAGTAAATCACTAAATTTGTTGGAATTTAATTCCAACTGCAACATAAACAGCTGGAAACAAAATCTGATTGCCGCAGATATTTTAGCAAGGCAGATGGCTGAAAGTCAAGCAATAAATTTGCAGAATTTATTGAGCCTGCAGACAGCCGATTTTATTTACCAAGAACCCAGCACGTTAACTCCCACCGCCTATCTGCATTCAATACGCAGATAAAGATCAGAAGATATTTTGTATTTTTTAAATATTATAAGTCAAATATGTTTTTGCTTATAAATATGATGAACAGCAGTTCATTTTAAGGTTAGAAGAAATAGAAGAATGTTAGAAAATTTTTTGAGAAATTGCAGAAGGCAGAGAAATAGACAGAGCAGAAGAAACAGCAAGAAAACAGAGTCGCTGTGTTTTTGGAGCAGCATGCATTCTACAGGCTGTTTCAGCAATTGCGTCCGTGTTTCAGCAACTGTCTGACTGTTGCTGAAACACGTGTTTCAGCAACTGTCTGTTTTTTATTTTTTTACAGAATTTGTAAAAACAGAGTATGGAGTTTTTGAGTATTCCAGAATTGTATTTCTGAAGAAGTTTGCAATTTTTATTGTCATTTTCATGGTTAATAAAAACATAGCTTTTCTCCATATCCTCTTTGTCCAAATTTCTCATTTCTTTGTGTTTGAGTTGAGGAACTTTGCTTCCTCTGTTTTGTTCGAAATTAACAGAAATTTCCATCATGGTATCAGAGCTGGTCTAGGCACTCAGTGA
Organism: Pinus albicaulis; assembly: GCA_034641835.2. Classification (NCBI taxonomy): domain Eukaryota; kingdom Viridiplantae; phylum Streptophyta; class Pinopsida; order Pinales; family Pinaceae; genus Pinus; species Pinus albicaulis. The sequence continues at coordinate 19,394,884 of MU968450.1, forward strand.
GTCAAAAACAGAGTTTGTTTTTCACTGCAGGAGCTGTAAGATGGCAGATGCTGGAACTGGTTTGACAAATTCCCAACTGCCACAGTTTAATGGGAAAAATCACAGTTATTGGTCCATAACAATGAAAGCATTGTTTGCTTCTCAAGGAATATGGGAGCTGGTTGAAACTGGTTATGTTGAACCTGCAGATGCAGCAGCGTTGGCTGCTTTGACAGTAGCAGAAAGAGACCTGTTGAAGAGTGACAGGAAGAAGGATGCCAAAGCCCTCTTTTTTCTCTTCCAATCAGTACATGAAAGTGTTTTCCCACGGATTGCAGCAGCAACAAAATCCAAGGAAGCATGGGATATTCTCAAAACTGCTTATCAAGGCATGGAGAAGGTGAAGACTGCAAAGTTGCAGATGTAGAGGAGAGACTTTGAAACACTCAGCATGAAGGAATCTGATACAATAGATTCTTTCTTCACTCAGGTTATTGGGTTGATAACCCAGATTAGATCTCATGGTGAAATCCTTGAAGAAAGAAGGATTGTTGAGAAGATCTTGAGAAGTTTACCCTCAAGGTTTGAAGTTGTTGTGGTAGCAATAGAAGAAACAAAGGATCTCTCACAGTTCACAGTAGATGAACTGAGTGCTTCTCTTATGTCTCATGAACACAGACTGAGTAGAGGAACAGATTCCTCTTTTGAGCAAGCATTCAAGACTCGGATGTCTTTTGGCCAAGGAAAAGGTCGAGGCAGAGCAAATAACAGAGGTCGTGGAAGAAGCCAAAACAAAGGCAGAAATAATCCTGCAAGCACAAGCGGAAAGATCTGCAATCATAATCAAGATGAAGGTTCAAGCAAACAGCAAGCTCATGGACAAAGGTATGACAAATCCCAAGTCCAATGTCATTATTGTAAGAAATATGGGCACTATGCCAATGAATGTAGGAAAAAACAAAATGACATGAATAGTAGGCAGAATGCTAATTTTGCAAATGAAGAAGATAAGAATCCAAAGATTGTGTTGTTAGCATGTAACATTGCACAAGACAAACAAGAAGATTTTTGGTTCTTAGACTCAGGTTGTAGTAATCACATGACTGGAAATATTGCAATGTTTGCCAATCTGGATGAAAATGTGAAATCTGAGGTAACAACAGGAACTGATAGTAAGATATCTGTCAAGGGTAAGGGCAGAGTCAGTATTCGAGCAAGAAATGGAGAACAAATGATTGTGCCAGAGGTATACTATGTACCTGGTCTGAAATGTAATCTTTTGAGCATTGGACAACTCATTGACAAAGGTTATAATGTGTTCTTCAAAGATGATATGTGTACAATCAGAGACATACCTCCAAGTAAGAAGATCATTGCACAGGTGCAGATGACCAGCAATAGAATGTTTCCTCTCAAACTCAGGGCAGATTTGAAGGAAGGTAGAACTATTGCAGCTGTCACACAAGAAGTCTTTCAGGAACAAGTGAAAGATGAGAATTGGTTGTGGCACTTGAGATTTGGACATCTCAATTTCGGAGGCTTGAATCTGTTGCACAGAAAGGGAATGGTAAAGGGATTGCCATTGATCGAGAAACCGGACAGCCTTTGTGAAGGTTGCATCTTGGGCAAACAACACAAAGAAAGCTTTCCAGCAGGAAAGAGTATAAGGGCAAAAGCACCATTGGAAATTGTTCACTCTGATGTGTGTGGACCGATGCAAATACCATCATTTGCTAGAAATAAATATGTTTTAACTTTCATTGATGATTACACCAGAAAGACATGGGTGTATATGCTGAAACAGAAGAGTGAAGTGTTTGAGAAATTCCGCCACTTCAAAACTCTTGTTGAGAAACAGTGTGGGCATTACATCAAAGTGCTCAGAACAGATAGAGGTGGAGAGTACATCTCCAAAGACTTTCTGCGTTTTTGCAGAGAGAATGGCATACAAAAGCAGTTCACCGCGAGGTATACACCTCAGCAAAACGGTGTTGCAGAAAGGAAGAATAGGACCATTCTTGACATGGTCAGAAGTATGCTGAAGGCAAAACACTTGCCGCATGAGTATTGGGTTGAAGCTGTCACTTGCGCAGTTTACATCTTGAATAGATGCCCAACCAAAGCTGTCATGAACAAAATACCAAAAGAAGCATGGAGTGGTCAAAAGCAAATTGTCACTCACATGAGAGTATTCGGCTGTGTAGCATATGCACATGTACCGGATCAGCTAAGGAAGAAGCTTGACAGTAAGGGGGAGAAGTGTGTCTTTATTGGCTATTGTGATGAGTCAAAAGCATACAAACTCTATAATCCATTGACCAAGAAATTGATAGTAAGCAGAGATGTGCAGTTCATTGAAGATGAAGCTTGGGATGGAAGCTTAGAGAAGACCGTGAATGTGAAGACAATTGTGTCTCATGAAGAAGAAGAGGAAGGGACAGCAGCAAATAACCCTTCTTTGGTGGGTCCTCCTCCACCACAGCAAGTACAACAAACCACACCACAAGCTGGAATTCGAACAGCCTTGAGAAGTCAAGGAAGTGCTTCTCCAAGCACACCGCAGGGATCAGAAATACCCTCAAGTTCGGATGGAACTCCAAGCACACCAAGAAGGCCAAGATTCAGAAATCTGAATGAGATTTATGAACAAGGAGAGGTAAGTAATAATACCGGTCTGAATTCATTATTCGCTTTATATTGTCATGTTGATGACCCGGTTCATTTTGAAGATGCTGTAAATGAAGATAAATGGATTGAAGCAATGAATGAAGAAATTGGTGCAATTGAGAAGAGTAAAACATGGGAGTTAGTGGACCTCCCTGAAGGCAAAGATGCCATTGGAGTTAAGTGGGTCTATAAGACCAAAAGCAATGTTGAAGGCAAGATCGATAGGCATAAAGCAAGACTTGTTGTGAAAGGCTACAAGCAGCAACAAGGCAAAGACTATGATGAAACCTTTGCACCAGTAGCAAGGATGGAAACAGTCAGAACACTGTTGTCTATTGCGGCACAACACAAATGGAAGATTTATCAGATGGATGTTAAATCTGCATTCCTGAATGGAGTGTTGAAAGAAGAGGTTTATGTTGAACAACCTCCAGGCTATGAAGTTGAAGGCCAAGAGCATAAAGTTTGCAAACTGAAGAAGGCTCTTTATGGGCTCAAGCAAGCTCCAAGAGCATGGTACAGCAGAATAGATGCTTATCTGATTGAGAATGGGTTTGAGAAGTGTGATGGCGAACCCACACTCTACATAAAGGAGAATGACGGTAAGATTCTTATTGTTGTTTTATATGTAGATGATTTAATCTTTACTAGCAATGATGCTTCTCTCATTGCTGATTTTAAAGCAGTCATGAAAAGTGAATTTGAAATGACTGATTTGGGCTTCTTAAGATATTTTCTTGGAATTGAAGTAGACCAAAGTGAAAATGGTGTTTTCATTTCCCAAGTTAAATATGTAGAAGCAGTGTTGAAGAGATTTAACATGCAGAACAGCAAGGCAGCTGTGACTCCAATTGTAATGGGGTTGAAATTGACCAAAGAAGACAACAGCAAGGATTTTGATCCAAAATTGTACAAGAGCATAGTTGGCAGCCTCATGTACTTGACTGCAACTAGGCCGGACATTATGCATGCAGTGAGTTTAATCTCCAGATTCATGGAAAGACCGAAAGAGACTCATTGGCAGGCAACCAAGAGGATTCTAAGGTATGTGAATGGAACGAAGGGGTTTGGTATACTTTACTCCTCTTCTGAAAGTTTCATGTTGACAGGTTACACTGACAGTGATTGGGCTGGAAGTGTTGATGATAGGAAAAGCACATCGGGATATGTGTTTCATATGGGATCGGGAGCCATATCATGGGCTTCCAAGAAGCAACCAATTGTGGCTTTATCAACAGCAGAGGCAGAGTACGTGGCAGCAACAGCAGCAGCATGCCAAGCAGTGTGGCTGAGAAGAGTTCTGAGAGATTTGTGTCATGGACAAGAAAATGGCACAACCATTTACTGTGACAATAGCTCGGCAATAGCATTGTCAAAGAATTCTGTTTTTCATAAAAGGACAAATCATATAGACACCAAATTTCACTTCATACGTGAATTGGTTAACAATGGTGAGATTGTTTTGCAGCACTGCAGAACAGAGGATCAGCTAGGTGACATCTTGACAAAACCATTGGCAAAGAAAAGTTTTGATCATTTCAGAGAATGCCTGGGTATGGTGAAAAACCCAGCAGTTGAAATTAAGGGGGAGTGTTGGAATTTAATTCCAACTGCAACATAAACAGCTGGACAGAAAATCAGATCCGCTGTAGATATTTCAGAAATATCGGATGCCTGAAAGTCATGGTTTATTTATTGCACTCCACTGTGCATTTAATTTGTAGAGTTATTGCTCTTGCTACAGCCGACTTGTTTTGTTGCAAAAGGGCATCACCGCTTGCAACATTCAATACGCTGATAAGCTTTGAAAGATATTTTGTGTTTTTAAATATTATAAGTCAAAAGATGTTTTTGCTTATAAATATGTTGAACAGCAGTTCATTTTAAGGTTAGAAGAAATAGAAGAATGTTAGAAAACATTTTGAGAAATTGCAGAAGGCAGAGAAATAGACAGAGCAGAAGAAACAGCAAGAAAATAGAGTCGCTGTGTTTTGGGAGCAGCATGCATTCTACAGGCTGTTTCAGCAACTGCGTCCGTGTTTCAGCAACTGTCTGACTGTTGCTGAAACACGTGTTTCAGCAACTGTCTGTTTTTTTATTTTTTTACAGAATTTGTAAAAACAGAGTATGGAGTTTTTGAGTATTCCAGAATTGTATTTCTGAAGAAGTTTGCAATTTTTATTGTCATTTTCATGGTTAATAAAAACAGAGCTTTTCTCCATATCCTCTTTGTCCAAATTTCTCATTTCTTTGTGTTTGAGTTGAGGAACTTTGCTTCCTCTGTTTTGTTCGAAATTATCAGAAATTTCCATCAAAATTCTGAAAAGAAAATCACCTTCCACAGGAAATAGTCACCTGATTAGAGAAGTCCTTACGATTAAAACATCAGGTATATCATAGCGTATCTGATGTACTAGGCAGTATGAAGGTGCTGTCTATCTAGTCACCTGATTAGAGAAGTCCTTACGATTAAAACATCGGGTATATCATAGTGTATCTGATGTACTCGGCAGAACGAAGGTGTTGTCTATCTTGCAGTATCTAATGTTGTGATTAGGTGATATACATGTTTTTAGAATTTAGACTTTTGTGATTTATTTTAGATATTTAAAATTCTTTCCATAACAATTACATGCAAAAAACATTGTCCACAATGTGTTTTTCTGCCTATGATATATATATTATTTGAATGGTTTAACAACATAAAGTTGCAACTAAAATTGTGTTATTTATACGCTGTAATTTAACACAATTTGAATTGAACGATCCCTATATCATTAATAGAAATAGTATTTTAATACTTCTAAATCCCACAAACTATATATATTTTAATAATTTATATATCATTCACAGTACAGTATTTAAATGTTTTGGCATTTTCATCCACAATAACAATAACATTGAACATATTGCATAGCTAAATTTTCATCCACAGCAAAGTTGAATATTGAATATTGCAGAGTTAAGTAAATGGACATATGCAACATTCAATAATGATATAGCTGGGTAAATGAAAGTAGCAAAAGCTAACTTGACTTTGGAATTATTAGGCTTCGTCAGTGTCAATTTTTACTGTGGTTTGCCTTACAACATAGACATGTTGGGTTCATGGTCCATTTTTGTCAAGCCCAGCAGTAAGGTGCCCCCCACAGCTTCAAATTTTGACTTCATTGTCTGAACGAGATGGGTTAGGTATTGGACTTTAACCACCGATTCGATTATTATTCATCAAACGTACTGGATTATGTGTTCTCGGTAAAGGCACATCCCAATTTCACTGCAGTTTTGGTTGTGGTCATAGACGGTTCTTTGTTCAATTTGTGTTGCCCGGTCCACGGAACGCACTGTACACGCACATTTTACTGTGTAGACTGATTTCTGGATTATTTAATATTCTAAAGAATTAATATTTTTTTTTTCATTACAAGAAATTAAATTTGAACCAGTGCTAAGTGTATATAGTTTTGTTTTGGATTGGACTGCATGAAGTTATATTTTGTTGCAAATTAATTTCATCTACTGATATTAATCAGGAGTAGTTGCTGAAGTGATTGCAGAAGGACTGGATTGTGGCACATTGATGCCTTAGCAAAGGCGGTTGCCATTTTCTTGTAGAATTGCAAAAGGATTTGAAAGCTCACACAAGTGAAGAGCACAGCAGATAAGAATCGGCCCCTTGATATTTATCTAAGGCGGTGGCCGACTTCACGCACTAGCAGAGTAATGGGTGAGACTTAAAGTCTTGCCAGCAATGCAGAGCTTTGATTGTAGGTTGAATCAGGCTTTAAATCCTTACCTACATATCGGCAAAGTTAATGTTTCGAGGCAGCACAAGATCGTTGCATTGCAAGCAACGATGCGATGCGATGATAGTTTTAACACTATCGCATCGCAAAATTTCAAAGTTCTTAAAATGTGCACACCAAAGAGTTTCGGCGATGCAATGAGGTCCCACCTCCATCGCAATCCTGGCATCGCAAAGTTTGTTGCATAACCGTTGCACTACTTCCGTTCTCCGATGCGATATGGGCCCCGCGCCTTTGCAATCGCAAATCACAAATCGCAATCACAAATAGCCGACTGCCAATCGCAATCACAATCGCAGGATCACAATTTTTCCTCCGACTTCTGATTTATTGATCGCTTCCGATGTTGCGATGCGATGTGGTCCCCACCACCATCGCTAATCGCACATCGCAGTTTGTAAAAGAGCAAAGGTATTAACCTTTTGGCCGCTGAGTTTTCGATGGCTGATTGACTTTCGGACGCGATGATGTTTTAAAGCGGATTTCATAAATTTGAGATCTAGCTTTGTTAGTCGGTTTAGATTATTTTATTGTAACCGTGCCTTATAAAAGGAAAGAGCCCGAAAGCTTTTGTAATGTGTTTTTATGTATTAAGACGTTATTGAAATAGAGAAATTATTGTGGCCCGCACGCTGAATACACAGTAAAATTATAAGCACGGTATGTGCAGATTTGAGGACAGAGAAGTTTGTGAGCACTATTGTTTTACAGTCCACTGTTATACTTTGTGAATCCCTCTCAAAGAGGAAGAATCAATTTCATTCTAATTTTGTATTTCTTTTATTCATTTATGAATTAAGAAAACTTGTCCTAAATTGTTTGTGTTCATTCTGCAAATTAAGTTTTTAAAACTCTGTGTTGTTGAGGGAATTTTCATTTTCTCTTATTGTTTACAAGTGATCAGAAACTTGGACACATTTGAAGCTGTTCTCAAAGATATATAGGTTTTTTTGGATTGGACAACAAGTGTAGACCAAACCTCCTAAACTAGCAGTTGCTCCTAAAGGTGAAAAGATATAAGGTAGTTCATATGGCCAAGATTTGGGAAGATTTGTGTTTCATTGTTGTGCTTGAAGTATCAATTTTGTCCTGACTGAATTATCACCAAAATATGTCAATTGAGTGCTTCCCAAATTTAAGGATTGGGAGTGGAGCACCCGAAAAATCTGCTAATGTAAATTTTAACCACAAGGATGTGGGACCTGCACATCATCTATCAAAAAACTAAAAGCCATGTGCTAATCATGTAAATATTGGAAATTAGCTAGAACAACATTTGATTGTGAGGAATACATCTCTTTACAATTTTACAAAATAAACCATCCAATAAATAAAAATGTAAAATGTAACCACATAAAATATTTACACATAAAATGGTAATTTTCTAATTTCATTTTTCCTTTCAAATACTTTAAAAGCTTAGAAAATAGGAAAGGGAAAATAAGAAAATACAAAAAAAAAAATGGAAAATCATAATGGAATAAGAAAGTTTAACATTTTCTAATTCAAAAATTTATTGTTAAATAATTTTACCAAATCAAACTGGAGGGCAACATAAACTCTTCAAATTTAAAATTTTAAAGTGCACCCATTTTTTTTCAAATTTTAAATTTTAGAATAACATATTATATAAAATTTGTATAAAGAAAATTACAAAACTTGAATTATATATATATATATATATATATATATATATATATATATATATATATATATATATATATATATATATATATATATATATATATTGCCAACTTGCAATCGTGATGATAATAACATAGTGATAAAGATTATATAATAATTTCAAGTGTGACTGAGTCTGAAATCGATTGCTCTTGCAATGTACAATCTCATTTTAATTTAACATTATTTCATCATGTGGTCCGAATTAATAAAATACAAAAAACATTAATTTTGAAATGAAGAATTGCATATGAAACGAATTTAGTGATCCGCAAGAGGGTTACAAATATTCAATAATAGATGATATTAATGGAAATATTTACACAAAAAAGGTAAGAAAATACAAAAGAAAATGGAAAATTATAATGGAATAAGAAAATTTACCAATTTTTAATTTGAGTTTTGCTTAAAAAAAGCTTAGAAAATGAGAAAGGAAAAGTAAAAAAATAGAAAAGAAAATGAAAAATCATAATGAAATAAGAAAGTTTACCATTTTATAATTTCATTTTTGCTTCCAAATAATTAAAAAACTTAGAATATAGGAAAGGGAAAAAAGCTTAGAAAATGGGAAAGGGAAAGTAAAAAAATAGAAAAGAAAATGAAAAATGGTATTGGAATAAGAAAATTTACCATTTTCTAATTTCATTTTTTCTTTCAAAGATTTGAAAAGCTTAGAAAATAGGAAAGAAAAAGTAAGAAAATACAAAAAAAAATGGAAAATCATAATGGAATAAGAAAGTTTACAATTTTCTAATTTAATTTTTTCTTTCAAAGGCCCAAAAAGCTTTTTAAATGGAAATGGAAAGAATTTGTGTATGTAAATATGTAATACATTGCTAATTTTAAAAAGAGTGACTATTTTTGGAATTTTATATATTTTTTAGATATGGTTATATTTATTATGAAGAATTTTAGATACATAAGTTTTTAAATTATAACAATATTTTAAATACAAGTTTAGACAGAAATATAAGTTTTGAAAAGAAATGATAAGTACGACTTTTAATTCAAAATAAATTTAAAAAATAGTAAATGAAAGGTATTATTTTCACAAAGAAAACAGTTTTTTAAGATGTATAATGTCAAAAAAAAAATCTCTAATTTCTTTCAATAATACTTTGACACAATCCAAACACTTCAATCTTTCTCTATTATTATTATTATTATTATTATCCGTAGAATTTGTATAGTTGTTAACACAATTTGTAATTAATAACCCACGAAAATCATCATAAGTCTACAATACAAAAGAAAATAAATTTAAATGAGAACGTTCAAAGTGTTATCCTTACAAAAATCACAAGCAAGAATACTAAGTCAATTAGCATCTTCTAACATTGCTAGCAGCCAGTAGTTAAGGAAATGAGCACTAGTGTTTTAGCACAATGGGGATTTCTTAGAAAATCCATTAATCTCCTACACGTAATACTAGGTCACAATTAGTATGAGAATTTTCCCTTTAAAATCTTGAAATTAGAAAGGTACTACGAAATTTACAACAAAAATAAATAAAATACTTGGTCAGCATCTATGCTACTGTAGTTGAGATCTGGGTGTTAGCGAAGCCATTGAGATTTGAGTATTGGGATGCCCTGACTAGTTGAGATCTGTACAAAATAACAACTCGGAGGAAGCTGGTAATCTTCAGGAAGTATTGTATCACAACAATATTTATAACATAAATGGTTAAAACTTACCATTTTCTAATTTTCTAATAAGAAATTTTACCATTTTCTAATTTCATTTTTTTTTTCAAAGACTTCAAAAACCTATAAAATGGGAAAGAGAATGTAAGAAAATACAAAAAAAAAAAAATGGGAAATCATAATGGAATAAGAAGTTTACCATTTTCTAATTTTATTTTTTTCTTTCAAACGCCTAAAAAGCTTTTTAAATAGAAAAGGAAAGAATTTGTCTGTGTAAATATGTAATACATTGGTAATTTTAAAAGGAGAGACTATTTTTGGGATTTATATATTTTTTAAATATTTATTATACAGATCCAACTGTGGAAAATGTGACAACTGTTTACTTGAATCAACCACATAAAATAAAAAGGTTGACTATGATGAGTAGTGGAATGATTAGAAGAAAATAAAATAAGTGGACTATGATGAGCAGTGGAATGATTTAAAAGTAAATACCTTTCATGTAAATATTTACATCACTTTTTGGTTTTCCTAAACTGAATGACATATCCTTCACATTGTAGTTTTTTGAATACCGTAAAATTATTTTCGGTAGATAATAAAATGGTTCTATAGATAATAAAATGGTTCTATCTGTTGTGTGAAACTTGGTACAGGATCACCCAAAACTTCTTTATACGCCTCTATTAAAACCCTAGGAAGAAAAGTAAAAAGCATTAAACACACATGTGGATTGACTAGTTTTTTTAAGATATCATTGAATTTTGGTGGAATTATTTTGTTTGTAAATTAAAGATAACCAATTTATTTCTCTTTAAGCAAACTATTTCTTTAGAAAAATAGGACAGCTATTTTAAAAAGTTCTATGACTCTCCGGACTCTATGGGTACCACCTTAATCACACCAATTAAAGAGGATATATTTTCTCTTGACGACATTGAATCTAGTATTAATAAGCTCGCTAATGGGAAAGCTAAATATACTGAAGGATACCAAGGTGAGATATTTAAAATGGGAAGATCTATTGTCATTCCTTAGCTCCACAAGCTTCTCAATTTGGTTGTAACACATGTCTTCCCTCGTCTTTGGGCACAAAGCCTTATTGTGCCTATATTTAAAAATGGGTACAACAACGTTCAATCTAACTACGGGGCCATTATGATTAGCCATATTATGTCCAAGCTTTATGGCCTCATTTTGGAAAAGAAGCTTAGCCTTTGGCTCCAACGAAAAAGATCTAAAGGAAAAGCTAGTTTTAGGAGAAATCACTCGACTATTGACCATCTTGTCATTCTCAGAATCATTGAGGAAGAATGTCACAATAGTAAAGCCAATCTCTTTTGTTGATTTGTGGACTTTACGAAATCTTTCGACACTATTCGTCAGGATGAACTTTGGGAGAGACTTAAAGAGATCATGGTCCCACCTGAGTTGAGGATTGTTGTGATCCGTCTCTATGATACCGTCACTACGAAGCTTAAGACCAACGAGGGGTGGTCTAAAGACATTAAATGCAATATTGGAGTTAAGCAAGGGTGTCCCCTATCCCCTACCCTTTTTTCCATATAAATCGATAAGCTAGAGGAGTGTCAGGAATCTGCGAGGTGCAAGGGAACTGAGCTTGCTGGTGTTCTCGTTACTCTTCTCCTCTATGCTGATGATATCATTCTTCTTGAAAAAAGAAATGAGGACCTTGAAAAGTAGCTCCAAATTCTTCAAGACTACTACTCCAAGATGGGTATGACAATTAACGCCGATAAGACTAAAGTTATGATAACTAAATGAAAAAGGATCACCCATGGTAGTTTCATGTATAGTAACCAATTCTTAGAGCACATTTATTCTTATAAATATATGGGCATGACATCTCTCATCAACTCAACTGTAATTATAACATCGAGAAAAGGATTATTAGGGGCTAGAAAGCCTATTATGAGCTTGAAAAGAATTGTAAGTCGGCCGATCTCTACATTTGGAGTAAACAGAGGTTCCTCTTTCAAACCCTCGTCACCCCTATGTTCTTATACGGATGTCAATTTTGGGGTTGTAGTATCTCCAGAGGGTCATGGAGGAAGATTGGAGGAATATTGTGATGATTCAAAAATAATTCATAACCTAAAACCTTAAGATCAAGGGGAATACTCCCTATCCTATCCTCTTGATCGAATCTCGTTTGTTCCTATTTTAAAGTACGATTATGTTTAGATATCTCATATATAAGAATAATATTTACAACATGGAATTGAAAAGGCACCCAAAAATTGCTTCTAACGGTAGTCAAAGCCCCCACCATCGCCTCAAGCATGGGTGGCATAAGGACGCCTACTCTTGGCTCAACTATTGAGGAATTAAGGAGGAAATCAGTATGGAAAACAAAGATAATGTCAAAAATACTATTACCTCAAAGTTTAAGGACAAGCTATGGGAGGATCAGAAGCATGAGAGTAAAAGGAAGCTAAGATAATATAAGGAGGTGATCAACCCCACCCTTGATAGTAAGAATTATCTCTCTGTGTTTTCCAACACTAAGAAAAAAATGAACATAGTTAGCATAAGAAACAATTCTTGTGAGCTTCGGAGTGAGACCACACAGTTTTCTATTCCCAAGACTCCTTGGAACAATAGAATTTGTCATATTTGCGATTTTAAGCAGGTGGAAGATGAAACACACTTCCTTTGAGACTGTCCAACTCTTACTCACAATCCTCTCTGAATTCCCTAACATCTGCCACACTTCCAATCTTCTTAGCCTATTAAGCGAGCCCACCTATAGCGATCTTGGAGCACTTATTTCCTTTTTCTTTTACCATAGAAACAAGATTTTGAAGAATCAAACATAGATTCTTTCTCCTCTCTTAAGGTTTGATAGATTGCATTGGTCTTAATAGATGGTAACCACCACCACCATCATCATCATCATCATCATCATCATCATCATCATCATCATCATCATCATCATCATCATCATCATATGTTTTAGTTTTAAGCTTATATATGATATGGTACATATTTCTTTGAATGAGAATATTGAATAACGTGATTTACCATATCAATGAAACAAATTTTTTAATAAATAATGATTACATATGACCAGGTTAATGTTAATGATTTCTAATATAAAATTATATATATTTTTTATATTAAATAAAATATAATAATAAGATTATTATTTTATTATAAATATTACCTGTAAATTATGCTTAGTCTATCTTATAAAAAAATTATTTTTTTTAATTATTTATTAGTACAATTTGAAGCAAGATTCATAATTCTATAAATTAAATAATTTTAAAATTTTTTATCAAATTTTAATTAAAATTAATAAAAAAAATAAAACCATTTTATCTATAAATTAAACTAAAACTATAATAATAGTAGTAGTAATAATAATAATAATAATAACTTATTTTTATTACTGAAAAATACTATTAACCTATAAAAAAAAATAATAAACTTGTTTTGATGGTCACTTTCAATTCATTGGACTAGGGCTTTATTTTAAGATAAACAAATAAGTTCGTTATTTTTATTATTATTATATATTAAGTAATATCATTATTAAATTTAAAATATCATTTTTCAATATATTTTTTTTTTAAATTATAATATTTAATAAATAAAATTATTATTTAAAAAAAATATATGTATATTTAATATAGTTTAATATTTTCGTAATAAGGAAATTGTATAATATTATTTAAATTTAAATATTTAAAATTATATTAATCATATATATAGAAAAATGGAAATAATAACAAGTTCCTCTATATGAAATTATATTAACAGTGAGAATAACACTTAATACATTAAGAGGATTTGAAGAGTATTTGTACTAAAAAAATTGGGCGTCAATATTTGGTACATTACTAGCACAACAATGTGGTTGATATATGTTTCTTAAATCAAGCACATGTACAATCACATTATTAAAATGGTTGATATAGGCTTATAGACATATATCAATCACATTAATAACTATTAAGTATATGGTAGCAGCATTGATCCACTTGCAAATTTTTTTTGGCTTGGCTTTAAAGTGATTATCTCTCTTTCTCATGCTCGCCAACCCCTGGTTGTCTGTTTTGTTTCGTGCTTGTTTTTGAAGCCATTAGCAACATTGTTGGGCTAGCCTTTATTTTTTTTTAATCTTTCATCATTTTTGTCTCCATGGTCATGGCGAGGGTTTGGTTTTTGATGGATATAAAGGTGCTATGTGCACGGTTGCAGTGAGCAGTTACCTCGAATCTCTAGGGTTCAAACCCTTTCTAGGGCATCAAAGACTAAAAAAAATTTCATGATATCAGAGGTTTGAATTAGTTTGAAGGACAAAGAAAGTGATTTTGATTCTCCTTACAGAAGCAATGAACGGTTGCCTCAGATCTTTGCAGCTATTAAAAACTGTTCGTTGCATATTTATTTATTTATTTGTATTTTTTTGAATATCTAGTGTCTTTTGTACTAGGGTTCAACCCCTATCTAGGGCATCAAAGACTACACATAAATTCGTTATCTTAGAGGTTGAAGCACAATGAAGTTCGAAGGACACCTTCCAGAAGCAGCGAGAGTTTTCAGACTGTAGACATATATATATATATATATATATTCTAACAAGAGTCATTTTATGTTGGGTTTTTTATTCATCTCTGAGGACCGCAACTAAAGGAGAGCACGCATGAGTGTTTCTAGGTAATAATCCTTTTCTACAATAGAAGTGCACACATTCCCACTTACTCTCCTCTTGTTAAATTTTATTTTTATTACACTATGAGTACATCCCCTCATATTTCTGAGCCCCCCTCTAACAAAGGCAGACCAAGTGAAATTGCCTTCGAGAGTCTTTATGAGTACATTGAATCCTTAGAAAGGTGAAGAGAAGAAAGAGAAAACCACTTCAAAATAGAATTAAATGCAATTCTTAACAAAAACCACAAATCATTAAAAAATAAAATAATCACACTCGAAACTAAACTCCAAGTAATGAAAGGTAGAATTCAAGAAATAAAACATAGTAAACAAGGAATGGTTGAAGAAAAAAGAAAATGGCACCTTTAAAAACGATATTAAAAATATGAAAGAACAACTACATAATAACTCAACCCTAAATAACATAGAAAATAACTTAGATATTAAACCCATTAAATAGGAAATTAATAAACTAATTGTACTCGACCATGAGTACCACAAAAGAGCCTCAAACCTTTTAATTGTAACTATAAAATAAAAAAACAATAAAAACAAATTAGAAATGGTCCAAGAACAATTGAAAACAAAATCTCAAATTGAAATGACTTATCTCATGGAAGAAATCAGGGTCAGAAATCTATTGGAACATAAACACAGACTAATCTGTGTCAAGTTCAGTTGTAATGAATATAAGTTGGATATACTCAAGAAATCCCCAAGTCTAAAAGGAAAAGGAATATATATAAATGAATATCTCATTCGAGAAGACCAAGATGAACTTAGGAAAGAAGTCCAAAAGGTCAAGGAGGAAAGAAATGTAGGGAAATGGAAAATCATTAGGAATAGGAAAGATAGTATTAGAGATAAAATGTCAAGTACGAGTGATTAATAGGGACTTGCATCACTCTGGATCCTCTTCTAGAATTGTCATGGTTTTCTATGGTGTAAAGGTGCTATGTTAAGTTGGATCCCGAGTGATATTGACCTTATTATTTTAGTTGAAAATTGGGAGAACGGTGAATCTAGGGTCCCTCACCATGACTGTTTCACTCTTTGGTTAGTTTGGAATAAGAAATACTCTCCGAGAGGTTTTGGTTGTATATCCTGCTATATAAGGAACATTTTTTCCTCTGACATCCTACACCATAAAATTGACCCCTTAAATCAATACATTTGGATAGAAATATCTGATTCTACCACTAACTGGATCTTTCTTGCAATTTTTTATATATATCCTATCAACTCTACATTGTATAAGAAAAAAAATTTGGATAAGAATCGTCCTTTCAATACCATAGAAAAAGACATCTTCAACTTGAGGAATGAAGGCAATATCACTTTTCTTGGAGACTTTAATACTAGAATTGCTACTAACCAAGCGATTACATAGTAACAACTCTAACCCTAACCCCTTGTGGCTTGATGAGGATAGTAACTTAGCTACTAAATTCAAGAGAAAATTTGAAGGCACAAATCGAGAACTTATTCGGCACCAAGATCCTAAATATTTTTAGTTCCCATGATCTAATCATCTGTAATGGTATTGATAAGTGGCCCCTCTGAAGTCAGATGATCTGTTTCCATGGGTTGGGTAGCAGTGTCATGGATTATGTGATTTCAGAAACCCTCGTCCTCAACCGTATTACAAACTTTCATTTACTTAACTAATTCAAGCCTCACTCTAACCATAGGCTTAAGGACAAAACACTGTTACTGATGAAATAGGTAACCGCACTATTACCTACTTTTTTTTGGTAGCATAAAAAGCACCCGATTTTGAAAAGCAGTGATGTAGAATCACCTTTTTTTTTTTAGTACATTTTTGACACTCTAATATTTTTATTTATGAAATATGAATATTTGTTTTAAAAGGCTAGTGATTTTCATGCTAATTTTGAAATGTATTGATGCAGCATCAACTTCTTTTTTTTTAGAGCGGTGATTTTCATGCTAATTTTGAAACATATTGATGTAGCATCAACCTTTTATTTTTAGAGTGGTGATTTCATGTTGGTAATAAAACACAAAACTTAGATAAAAAAATATATATATAAACAATAAAAAAAAACCAATAAAAATGTAAAAAAAAAAACTTAACTCGTAAAAATAAAAAATTTAAAGAAAAATAAATTAAAAAAACATTAAAAAAACAAAAATATTCGAAAATTATATCAAAAGAAATCACAAGATTGAAAAAAAACACATAATTTAAAGAAAAAAAACAAAAATTAACCAAAAAAATTTAAAAAAAAAAACATCAAAAACATTATTTTCTAAGTTATTAAAAAAAACCATACAATTAAAAAAAAAAATAGAAAATTTAAAAATAATTTAAATTACAAAATTAAAATTTAGATAAAAAAATAAAATAGAAAAAGAAAAAATTAAATTTAAAAATTTAAATTAAAAAAATAATAATAATATGAAAAAAATTCAAATTTTAAAATTAACCAAAAAAAACAAATTAAAAAATAAACAAAATTTAAAATTGAAAAAAAAAATTAAAATAAAAAAAAACTATCATTAAAAAACAAAAAAAATTGAAAAAAACCACATGCAAATAATTAAAAAACAAATATCCATAAATTTACTTTTTTTTAAAAATGAACTCATTTATAGATTTTAAATTTTAAAAACTAAATAAACTAAAAGATTAAAAAAAAGATTAAATTAAATTAAAATTTAATAAATTTAATAAATAAATTTTAAATTTAAAAAAATAATTAATCTAAAATATTAAATTTAAAAACAAAATTTAAAAATAAAAACAAAAGAAATTAAAACAAATTAAATTTAAAATAAAAAATTTGAATTGAAAAAATAATAATTTTAAATTTTTTGAATTTAAAAAAATTAAAAATAAAAAATAAAATCAAATTAAAAATAAAAAATATTAAAATTAAAAAAAATAAAAATAATTTTTTTTTTTTATCGTGGTTGTGCCGCCAATCGGCCTCCCGCCCAGGTGGCGGCGGAGGCCGACCGCTGGGCGGGCGGGCGATTCCAAGAATCGGCCTCCCTCGGCCGGAGGCCGATTATGGGAATCGCCCTCCCGTGCAGGAGGGTGATTCCAGGAATTGCCTTGAGGTCGATTCCGGGAATCGCCCTCCCGCGGCGGGGAGGCCGATTTCAAGAATCGCCCTAAGGATGATTCTAGGAATCGCCTCCCGTGGTGGGGAGGCCGATTACTGGAATCGCCCTCCTACGGCGGGAGGCCGATTCTGGGAATCGCCCTCCCGCGGCGAGGAGGCCGATTCCGGAAATCCCCCTCCCGTGGCGGGAGGCCAATTCCGAGAATTTCCCTCTTGCCGCGGAAGGTCGATTCTGGGAATCGCCCTCCCGCCGCGGGAGGGTGATTCCCGGAATCGGGCTAAGGGCGATTCCTAGAATCGACCTCCCACCGCCGGAAGGCGATTCCCGGAATCGGCCTCAGGGCGATTCCCAGAATCGGCCTCTCGCCCACTGGCCGGCCTCTACTGCCACCTGAGCGGGAGGCCGATTGGCGGCGCCACCACAATCAAAAAACTCTTTTCTTTCTTATTTTTTTTAATTTTAATATTTTTTTTTAATTTGATTTTTTTTAATTTTTTTTTAAATTCAAAAAATTCAAAATTATTTTTTTTAATTTAATTTTTATATTTGAAATTTAATTTTTTTTCTTTTTTTTCTTTTTTTTTTTAATTTTATTCATTTTTTTTTTTTAATTTTTTTTTTCTAAATTTTGTTAATAATTTTTATTAAATTTTGTAATCTTTTTTTCCATTTTTTTTTATTATTAAATTTTATGTTTAGTTTTTTCGTTTAATTTTTTAAAATTTAGTAAATTTTGTATTTTTTTTTCAATTTATTTAAATTTAATACTTTTTTTTAATTTTTTAATTTTTTATTATTATTTTTTTAATTACATAAAATTTTTATATTTTTTTTTATTTCAATTAAAATTGTGTATTTAAAATTAGATTTTTTTTTTTTAATAAAACTTAATATTTTCAAATTAATTTGTTCTTTATTTTATTTTTTATTTAATATATATTTTTTTTAATTTATTGTTTTCAATTTTTCAATTTTAATTGATTTTTAAAGTTTTTTAACTTTTTATTTTAACAATGTTTTTTTTTCTCTTTATATTTAAAATTTATTTTTTATTTCAAAATTTATTTGTTTATTCATCTATTTATTAAAATTTAATTTTTTTTTTTTAAATTTAATTTGTTATTTTAATATTAACAATTTATTTTTTTAATTTCTTAAAATCTAATATATATATTTTTAATTTAAGTTCATATATATATATATATATATATATATATATATATATATATATATATATATATAGATATATATATATATATATATAATTTTTTACAATTTAAATTTAATTTATTTTTTAAAATCTATTTGTTTTTTTAATATATATATATTTTAAATTTAATATGTTTATTGTATTTTATTTTTCATTTTTCATTTTTAATTAATTTTTCATTTTTTTGCTTTTAATTTCAATAATGTTTATTTATTTATTTTTTTTTAAGTTTTAAATTTATTCAAATTTAATATATTTCTTTAAATTTAATTTTTTATTTTAAAATTTAATTTTTTTTTTTTAATTTAATAAACATTTTCTTTTTCTTTTTTAAATTGAATTTCTATATTTTATTTTTTATAATTTCTTTCTTTTTTTTAACTTGTTTTTTTTTTAATTTAATTTTTTTATTTTGTTTTTATATTTATTTTTTTATTTCTATATGTTTTGAAATTTTAGTCTTTAATTTTTATTTTTTCTTAAATTTTAGGTTTTTTTCATGTTTGAATTAAAATTTTTATTTTTTTATTCCTATAAATTTTTAAATTTTAAGCTTTAAAATATTTTTATTTTTTAAATTCATTTTTTTTCTTAAATTTTAGGTTTTTTTTAATGTTTGAATTTTAAAAATTAAAAAATGTTATTTCTATTTTTAAAAATGTCAAAAATATGACATAATTTTTTTTTTTGTTATTCCAGCATCAACTGGTTTTGTTTTGAGGGTGTTTTTTCAATCCATTTTTCGAGAAACAATTTTGTTTTTAGCATAATTCTATAAAATGTTGAAATTTGACCTTAAAAAAAAACCAAGTGCGTTCTAGAATACACTTGTTTTGTTTTTGGGGTGTTTTTTCATGTTTTTTTAAGTCTTTTTGGGCTAGAGTTCTCGTTTTGAGGTTAGGTTACCTATTTCATCGGTAACAGTGTTACAAGTTGTGGGAGGATAAGGAGCTAGAGGGTAAAAGGAAGCTAAGATACTATAAGGAGGTGATTAAACCCACCCTTGATAACTAGAACTATCTCTCTATGTTGGTCAACACTAATAAAAAGATGAACATTTTTAGGATAAGAACTAACTCTCATGAGCTTTGACGTGAGACTGGGTGGTGGTCTATTCCCAAGACTCCATGGAAGGATAGAATTTGTGATATTGGTGATACTAAGTTGTTGGAGGATGAAAAACACTTCCTTTCATATTGTTCAACTCTTACTCACATCTACTCTCAATTCCATAACATCTGCCACGCTTCCAATCTTCTTGACTTATTAAACCAACCCATATATAGCGATCTTGGAGCACTTCTTTCCCTTATCTTTGATCATAGAAATAAGATTTTGAAGAATCACACTTAAATTATTTTTCTTTTTCTTTTCTTGAGCTTTTATAGGCCGCACTAGTCTTAGTGGGCATTAATCATCATCATCATCAACATCATCACTATTAATTTTAATATTGATATTAATATTAATAGTAATATTAAATATTATATAAATATAATAATCATATAAGTCATAATCAAGTTTTATAATATTAGGTTTAAAATATTTTTTAATATTACAGTTTTAATATAAGTAAGCACAAGTTAAATATTGTTTATAACTATCACGGAATTACATTAATTGTGAAAATATCATTTAATATGGGTTACTTATATTAATATTTTTTGAAGAGTACTTGTATTCTAAGATTGGACATCGCTATTTGGTATATTATTAATGGTAAGTTATAGGACCCTATCTTAAACTCCCTACTTTAATGTACACGGTCAATTGTTGTATGCTTCGTATCATCTTTGAACGAGGCTCACTACATAGAAGTGGATAGCTATTGCATAATAAGGGTAAATTCTACAAGGCCTACCACAAGTATTTATGGTTTTTATATGTAAAATATATTTATACAGGTAGGATATAATGGAATGTTTTGCGTTGTGTTTTATATTAGGATCTCTACTTGCTGAAGGATATCCAAACGTAAGAGGAAAGTGAAGAGAATATTCCTCTTCACATTAGGGTAATTTTACAATTTTTATCTTATTGTATCTTTTTTCTAATTAGTTTTCAATGTTATCCTCTATATGCTTTGTTGTGTTCTAATTTTAAAGGGTTGAGGACCGCCAAAATATGTGTAAGAGTTTTTTCCTATGGTAGCACAATTTTGAATTTTAGTAGAAATTTTTTCAAGTTATTAATGTTTTCAAATAACATAATGATCTGTTTTTCATCAAGTAAAAATGACTTGAGAAAATAAACACAAGAGACACGAATGTAATCAAATTGTTGGAAATCCTTGTAAACCCTATCGGTAACCCTTTGAGTAGTACCATGTCAAATGACACCTGTATGTGGAAGCTTACTTCCATATACCATTTTATATATAAAAAATTCCTTAGTTATACCTAAAACCAACACTATATCAATTAATCGACCACCTTGTTTCCATAGTACACTAAAAACAAGACTTGTGGAGATCACTCTCTAGTACCTAGATAATCAGATTATATGACTGAGGGCATCATTGAGCCTCCATAGTTAGTGCCCTAAGATATTGAGATGAGTATTATCGTTGGAGTCCACAGGTATATCACAAAGTTGTAGCACATAATACTCCTTTGTCTCTAGGACCACATAGTTAGCCAACAAAATTCATACATCATTGCATAAAGTAGGTAATATTTGAAGATAGTTTCACCATCATAATACTCACCTAGGATTACTATTCCTATAGGAGTAGTACATAGAAAAAATAGTGCTGGACTTAGAACACCATTGTTTGAGACCTATCTCAAAATATTCCTTTTGTCATATTTATTGTCTAGACCTCACTCTCAAGTAACCTCATTTTTTCTTTCTTTTTAATTTATTGGACCCAATAATACAAGGATTAAATATACATATAAACATAAAATTTTCAAGTCATTAATCACAATGAGATAAGTGGAAAATGACACTTCCACAAAATATTGGTTTTCCCATGGTCTAGACATGAAACATGTCCAAGTTAGAGAACCAACAATGGAACCAAACTACGCATTTCCAAGATCTAAATAGTAATTTTATTCGCATTGGCATTTCACTCTTACAAATGAAGCAATGAAAATCAAGCCAAAATAATGAATTTGTTAACTACCTATTTTAATATTGATATGTTGGTAAACAATAGTAATCCAATCAAGAAGTAATCCCTAGCTTTTGAAGAGTAGGCCACACACATGTCATTACATGATTTTTCCTCCCACACTTTCACAATCACAATTCCTTCCATTAGTTTAAAAAAGTATACATGAGAAAAATTGACGGGTCAAATCCCTAAAGGTGAGTTACCCAACCGGAACATTACTTCTCTCTCCATAGAATTATCAATGAATTACATAAACTAAATGTGTCAGTATTATATTAACATGCTAAAATTTGGTAGTGGTGACAATGGTATGTCAAGCTATCATAGGAATTCTGTGGTAAAACATGACTCTAAAAATACAATTTGTACTAACAATATCAACTTTAAAGGAACAAATAAGATTTATTATGATGATATTATCCTTAAAGGTAAATATTTTTTGGAAATAAGAGAATAAAAATAATTATTATAATTGTATTTTTATCTTATCTCCTTATAGGCTTACTCAAATGTCAACTGTATGCAGCCTTTGGATATGGAGTTTAAATGTGTATCCAATAAGTGCCCAATTTGCATACTTTTGAGTAGAGCCACACAGGAAAAAAATGAAAATACATGAAAACACATGTTTTTTTAATACATTTTGAATTTTTTTTTGTTTGGATCTACTCAAATTATACAAAGTTGGTAATCACATGATGTATATTGAAATTATACATCCAATAGCTTCCTATGATTGGAATTTAAGTAAATATATAAGGATATAAGCAACAAATTCAATAAAAAATGAAGTTTTCTTTATTTTCTATTAAAATTTCATCTTTTATTATATTATTTTATCTATTATATTTTTATTTTCATTAAGATTCCCAATTTAAAATTCTAAATTCCCCTAATATAGTTTATAAAGGTTACATTTCCTAGACTCAATTTATGGGAATACTTCATGCGTTTTTTCAATGTGATAATCACTATTGAGGATGCCAAAAAAAACTACACCAAATTGTCATGGTTATGAAGCTTATCATTTCCTTTGAGAAATTAGTATTTTGCATAGATGACCAATTATATTTATTTTATAAATAATATTCATTAATGGTCTCAATGATGCAACTAAATTGCATGTCATGATGAACCATCTATAAACATGGATGGAAGTTTGTAACAAAGTGTTTATGCCTCAAAAATTTGTCGCAACAACAAAGGGGGATAACCACCCAGTCCGGACCTTAAAGTAGTTCCTTTTCCATTTGGAATAGTGGCGCCGACTAGGGCTAATGGGACCAGTTTCCCAATTTTGGATTTTATATGATTGTTGGATTTCTTTCAGAATCATTTGCATGGAGAATAACTAAAAACTAAAACAATTTATTCTAAGATGCAAAACTTAGGATTAAATATGATCTAATCTAACTGATTTTATGCGATCTAAAAGGATATCTATTCATTCTGTGATGATTTAGATTAGTCAGAGACTTAATAGAATTAATAATTTTGTTAGATAATCCTTTTGAAAAAATAGTTAATCAAAGGAAGATGTAAAATAGATCGCATATATTCTGATGAACATATATAAAAAAAATCAATTTCTATTCTGATATCATACAATAGTGCAACTGATACTTCAAACAGGAATAATTGATTTCATACATAATTCAAGAAAGATATATTTATCACTAATGTTAAAATAGAGTTTAGCATACACGATAACAGTACCAAATGTATGTTGTCTTGCTCATCTGACCAGTGATAATAGGCCACAATCAATATTCTATCAATAAGTCATTCAGAGAATACAAAAGTGCATCAACCAAGATGATATATAATTGAAAATACCATGTTCCATTATCTTATCAAGACATCCACAAACTTACAGCACAGCATCCTTTGTAAATTTTCTTAATAAAAATCTGAGACCCATCTCTAAATGCATGAGAAGGGTTTAAATACTATATTAACTACTTACAAAAATAGATTTTACAAAATATGTTATGATGCGATTTCAAACAACCTCCCTCATTCCTATTATCTAATTGCTAAAATTGAAAATTATCAAAACAAATTAACTCATGATCACGCTTGATGATAGGCTAGTGCCAGCTCTGCTTTTCTTCTCACAAATATTGAACATTGGTTGAAATTGTGGAGGCTTCCAGAATTGCATTTTCATCTGTCCAGTAAATATAGCATCAAGTAAAAGTGGCAGCATTCTGTGTATGGAATCTAGAGAACAATTCAATGTCATAATTTGACTATGAGGTTTAACCAAGAGTTGCCAGTATGCTTCCCAATTAGTCTTTTTTAGCTATGCAATTGTTTCTTCTATTATTTTACCTATATTTTTCTAATTGTGCCCCAATATTTGGAGATCACGAATTGATTTAGGATCTCCTTCTTTAATTAAATCGGAATTATGTAACATATGCTTGATTTTTTTGACAATGCTCTTTGACATTCTTGATGCTCTAGCTATTGCTAATTCTTCCTATTTCACCTGTGTATCCCATTCAGTAAAGAGAATATCTTTATAAGTTTCTTTGATATTTGGGAGATTTGACCTTCTCCCTTCCTCTGAATCCTTCCATTCAATATAATAAGAAAATTTGGTAGTGAGTTCATTAAACTAAATTCTTTGGTCAATGATTGTATTAGTCAATTGTTCACTGATTTCCAAATGTGGAACTATGTCCAACATTTTGAAAACAAAAAAATCTTTTTATTTTGAGAGTAGGGCATTTAATGCCAATGCTTCTTTAATGAATTCCTTTGCAGTATGAATATCTTCATACTTTATAAGATTTTCTCTCAAATATTTAATCAGTGTGTCTTTGCTAGATAAGTCATTTTCATGACTTATCTTAAGTACTTCAATATCTTGTTGTAATTTGAAGAGTTGTTGCTCTGCCTTTTGATTGAGATTGTTCCTTTCTTCATCTAGTTGTTGTTGTAGTTGCATTCTTTTATCATCCTTCTCTTGAACCAAAATGGATACTTTGGCTGCTTTTTCAATTGTTCCAGTAGTATATGCTCCAGCAAATTGTGATAGCCGAGTTAGGTTTTTTATTGGATTTGATGGGGTGTCTTTCCATACAACTTCCACAATCTCATTACCAGGGGGTGTTTCAATCGTCATTCTTTTTCTCCGTTTCTTGACTACAACTTTATGAAGAGGGCTGTAGAATACATCTAAAGGAGGGACATCAGTTACCTTTAGAACAATTTCTATAGTAGGAAACGCAGGAATAAATTCTTCATCTTGGGAGCTTGTCTCAGGATTTTCAGTGGTTTATTTTGCTTAAACTATCTGACCCTAGGGAGTTTGAAATTGTATATTTTTCTGTGTAGATGATCCCTCGAGGGTATCCATCAATGTATTAGTAAATGAAGTCCAAAATTTATCTAGTTCACTTTGGTTCTATGAATCTGATTCTTCTGTTCTGATTACCCTTTTTGGTTCAGTCATATAACTATTAATCAAGATATTTTTTGGAATACGTTTGAGTCTTTTCTCTCTATACTCATGGAATTTCTATAATTCCTCCAATTTTAGATTCAATCTAACAAAGTTTTGAACTTCTTAGAAAGTTTCAATAGATTGCAAAACGTCTTCAAATCTATCATCCGTGTGTATGTCAGGTTTGATTTTGAGTGACTGAGTAAATTTATTAGCAATATTATCTTGGTCGAATTGACTTGGTGGTAAAAATAGGGAGCTTCAAAAGCCGAATCTTCTGAGATTCTTTCAACGCATGATTTAAATTGCTGAGGGAGAATGAACCACACTGAATTGGGAAACTTGGCCATAAATATTTTTTACTATCTTTCAAAGTTTTAGTGAGTCCATTGCCAACAGTTTTGTAAGCCACTTCTCTTGCCATTAGTTTATCTGAAACATACAGAGGAAGCACATGTGGAGTAGAAGAGCATCCGAATACTCTTATGTATGAAAATGATTCTTCAATGAAACATCTTCCTATCATTTGGAGATCTTTGATGGCCTCCTTAGTGAACCTCGCACTCTCTTTATCAAATATTAATTGATGTAATGGTAATATGACCCCATAACATAACCTATGGAAGTCTGGTACAATATGTTGTTCCTATATTTGTTTATGATTTAAATGAATAGGGGTAGGGTCCTCGGGAATCCATTTCCAACCCATAATTAGAAATCTGGTGGAGAAAAAAATGGCATAAAAAACATATGCACTCATGAAAATTTGGGAGACATTTTTGGAAGAACTAGCTCTTGCCTAGTGATATTCATTAATCTCTTTGTCTAGTTTTTCGAGAAGAATGGTTGTAAAATTCATGATGTGAGAATTAACACAGGAGTCAATCGAGGGAACCCAATTAATAGATAAATTAGTGTTATCAGGGAGACCATATAATCTGCACAGCATTGGTGCTGCATAATTGTATGGATTTGCAAGTGAAGCAATAAGATACATACCTGATTTTTCACGCTTGAACTTGTTATACAATTTTCTCCAACCTTGAATCATTTTGAAAGGGTCTTCATTTTTCTTTGCAATTTTTTCAACAAATTGGTTGTCATAGATGTCTTGTTGGCCCGGAAGTTTATACATGACTTTTAAATCTTCAACTCTGAAAGAACCTAAGATTTCATCCTTAATGGTTCTGAATTGTCTGTCTTTAATTGTTGAATTCTCAACTACCCATCTTGTCATATTACTATATGGTAAAAGGCTAGCCCTTACTGCTATTCTGTGAAGGAAGGAGCATGCTGCATCTTTGAACTATAAACCTGAGGGCCTTGCATCATCAACAGTTGCCTTGACTTCCACTACTTCAGGTTTTTCATCTTCGAGGATAGTATAGATGGCTTGCCACTTTTTTACACCTCCATCTGCAGTGAAAACAATATATGTGATTGTAGATGACATTTCTATACATTCAAATTCTACAACAGTTTGTTTGTCATGTTTCTGCATTGCCTTGCATATGGACATCTCTTGAAGGAAAATCCCTATTTAAGATAGAGTAACAATAAATGATGAAAGATACATTGAAATGGCCAATTTTAAAAGAAAATATCCAGGTAGCATCTATACCATTAAGTATCCGTAATCAAACAATAACTGTTCGCATTGGGATTATAAAACCTATTTAATCATCTCTGACATGATCTATTTTCACATTAAACCCTTTATTAAATCTTGTCAAATCCATCACATCGTGCACTTTTGAACTAGTTTTGTGAAGCAAATTTTTTTAACAAGCTTTATGATTATGAGATATGTGATTTTGCAATATCGAGAAATCGCAAAATCGCCTTTATCGGAATATCGCAACATCGGAGCTTTGGTAAGTAATTTTTTTAAAATCTTAAACGTATTTCTGTGATGTGCAATTTATCATGCCACTTGCGAAGTTCAAATCGCAGATCGCAAAATCGGGATTTTATGTTTTTGCTTAACCTTCAATGGGAAAAGATTATGTGGGATGCAATTTGTGATAGGGTGATCACAAGGATATGAAAATGGAATTTATTAATTTTTTTTTATTTTTTTTTATAAAAAAAACAATGTTTCGGAGTTTAATTTTTATTTAAAATGAAAAATATATATTTAAGAAGGGTCCCTATTTGTATTATCAAAATCCTTAAACTATTTTGAAAATAAAAATCAGGGGGGGTGGTTTGTTTGCATAGCACAACACAAAGCTAATGAAGTTGAGAGGGAAATAAATGAAAAAACTAAGAGATATTTATTCACCAATCACCCTAACCCTCCTATGGTGACTAAAAATAATCCAAATCACAACTAGCCTACATCCACATGTTATCAGTTAAATAGAATTACTCCATATTTCTTATTATTATGATGAATGGTACTTCAAAGGTCACAAATGTAAAGAATATAAATTATTTCAAATGGATTTATTTCCACGTCATACTTAGAAGTATTTATCTCTAAAGCTACTCTTCAACTAGTTATGGAGGACAGTAAATCCCCATGGAAGAGAAAATATCCTTTCAATCTCCTTCCAAGGAACCCCAAACTTTTATTTATGCACAATAAATTTTTTCAGCACCACAAACCTTCAAATCAGGCGGCTACAATAAGAAGGACAAAGTGGTGTGTTGGAAAAAAATAGTAGTACCCACAACTCAATCCATGGGAGAGTTACATAAGGAACCCTCTACTATGTGCATCTCGTATCTAATTTTCAAATTCTGATAGCCACAGGTTGCATCATGAAATTTCATAGGGAATTTGATACCAAAAATGGGTGAGTATCATCTCAAAACTTACATGTTTTCTATTGAAATGGATTGTTCCGAGATAGGGATTACACCAAAGTGGTTACACACTTTGAGACCAATCACCACGGATTTCAAGAAATTCCATGTGAGCTTCATGCAAGAAGGCCAAAAACATACCCTTAAACAACTTACATTGGGTTCCATTAAAATTATAACCTTTAATGATATGGATAATTTGTTGAATAAAGGCTACTTAAGTTTTATTTTGAAATTCAATTCCATATAGGTATTTAACACCACACCATTAGAGATTCACCATAATTTGTAGTTGGTTATCACTAAGCATCAATAGTTATTTAAAATTCCATAAGGTTTAACACCTTCACATGGGGACAAAATCCATGGTATTACCCTAATTCCAATAATTGAAACACACAATGTGTTTCGCTATAGGCACCACTTTTCATAGAAAGGTAAAACGAAAATATCATTAAGGAATTATTGGAGGCAGAAGTCATTCATATTAGTACTAGCCTTTACTCATGACCAATTGTTATGGCCTTCAAGAAGGGAGGTATATTTCACATGTGTTCCAATTTTTGAGCTCTCTTTAAGTTAACAGTCAAGCACAAATTTCATATCCTATTTATTGGTTATCTCTACGATTGACTTGATGCAACCACGTTTTCTAGAAAACTCAACTTTTATTCTAGCTACCATCAAATTGACATGAAATTAAAATCATTCCTAATACATATTTTCAAATAGATGAAGTTCGTCACGAGTTTTTAATGGTGATTTTCAACCTTTATAACACTCCATCAACATTCTACAGCCTCATGAGAAAGATATTTTAATCACTCCTCTACAATTTTTTGCTCATATTCTTTCATGATATTTTCATCTCTAATAAGACACGGTAATACAACATTGAGAATCTTAATAAATAATTGCGACCCTTAATGGACCAACAAATATTTGTAAAATGACCCAGATATGCTTTTCAAGATTAAAAGTTTAAATACATTGGTCACATTGTAAGAAAGGAAGGAGTAAGAGTTGACCCCAAAGTCATATCTATGAAAGAGTGGCTCCATCCAAAAACTATAAATATCTTTAATGAATTCTTGGGACTTATAATATACTATAGGAGGTTTGTAAAAGGTCATCAAAAAATTGTACCTACATTAAACTTAGTACTAGGAAAGAATGTTTTTATTTTGAATGAGGTGATACGCAAAGCATTCTTAAACTTAAAATATTCCATGTGAGCCACCTCAATAATAACTTATATAAGATATTCTAATTTTTTTTTATCTTGGAATGTGATGCCTCAAATAGAGGTCATGAAGTAGGTCATGAAATAAGGTCATCCATTCACCAGTAAGCCATTATATGACAAACATTTGGGTAAATATACATATGAGAAATATATGATAATAATATTGCATGCCAAAAATACCTAGTGATTATACTTCATTAGATGATGTTTGTAGTTCAAATTTACCATCATTGTCTAAAGTACATGAACAAAGGTTATCCTCATTGAAACAACATAAGAGGGATACCAATATACTCAAGTATGAATATTAAATTATCTATAATAAAGGTAAAATAAATGTCATAGCTAATTCGTTTCATGGACAATTAAAGAAGGATGAATCGATTTTCACCTTACCTTTACTAGTAACTTTTTTCTTGAGGGATCCCATCAAGAATGGTTGGAAAATGATGTTACAATTCAACTCATCCATAGTACTTAGGAACATACAAACCTTATTAAGGTGTATATATGGTCTCTAGATACATTTGAATATAGATGACACATTATTCTAGTAAAGAATTCTTCCTTAAATCAAAGAGCTTGTAGGAATTTCATTCATTAACTATGGAGGGACACTCTATATTTCTTAAAACATACCAAAAAACTAAGATCACTTTATTTTGGAAATGAAAAAAAAATATCATACAACATTTTATGGTCACATGTGACACTTGATAAAGAAACAAAGGGGAGATAGTAAAGACACTAGGTACATTTCAATTTGTAATGATCCCAACATCATTATGGATTTTATTGTGTAACTCCTAAGGGTGGGAAAGAAAGTTTTGATCATGGTGGTGGTGAATTTTCTCTCAAAATGTGCTCATTTGATTCCTTATCACATCAGTTTATCCCATCCTTAGTGGCCCAAGTATTTCTTAACTAGATTTTTAATTGCATGATGTGCCCACTTCCCATTGTCTTAGATTAGGAACCTACCTTCATTAGAAAATTTTAGAAAAATATGTTCAAACTATAGTATACCTAGATAAAAATGAGTGCTACTAATCACCCCCAAATAAAGGTTCAAACTAAAGTGGTCAACAAGTACATAGAAACCTATTTCAAATGTTTGGACTCTTGAAAGCCACAACAATGGGAACAATGGTTTCCCCTCACTAAATAGTGGTACAATACCTTTTATCATCAAGTTATCAAAATGACCACATATGAAGTAGTTCATGGCCAGAAATAATTTTCAATAACTTCATATTTACCAAGTGTGTATAAAGTTATGGTAGTGGATCACACATTCCACACTAGAGGAGTCATTCTCCACATATTAAATGTCATTTTGGTTATGGATCAAAATAAAAGGAATGATAAAAATAACATCACTTATAATGGTCTTTTGAAATATTCTTTAGATTTTTCTTCAACATCAACCCTATCAATGAACATCACTCAAAGATAAAAACACCTTAGAAATTAACATCCATGTCCTTTGGTACATGTAAAGTCATGCAATGCATTGGAAAAATTACCTATGGAATTTTTATCTCACTCGAAGATTCATCCTACATATCATGTAGATTTTCTAAAAGATGGTGTGGGATTGAAGTGTAAATTTAAAACCAACCTACCATAAACTAATGAGGAAAAATATAATTTGTTCTAGTTGGTAGCATTATTGGATACTAGAGAGCATCAATTGTGTCAATGCATGATAAATTAAGTATTGATCTAGTGGAAATAAATTTGACCTAAAGATGTAACATGGGAACAACCAATAGTCTACATCAATTTCCTCATCTTCCTCCTTGAGAAAAATAATGGCTTTGAAGCCAAGGGGAATTTTAGGGTCCCACGCTAACGTTCGTACTTTAATATACATAGTTAATTATTTTAAGTGACCACACCCTTTAAATAATACTCAATTTGATAGTAATTAATACTTACTGAATTTAATGAGGCTCCTCTTTACAAGGCTCACTAGGTACTTCATTACCATTAGTGACAATGAAAATTAGTTAGGTTTTTGCAACGTAAAACCTATTTATAGGTGTACAAGACAAATAAATGCTTGTCTTATGTTTTTTATTTTGAAATATATGAAGTGGAAGGTCACCCAACCTTAAGAGGAAAGTGATGAATGCATTCTTCTTCACATTATCAACACAACACTATTTTTATAACCTCTTTATTATTGTATCTTATTTATGTTTAATCTGTAATTTTATTCTCTATATACATGGTTGGGTTATAATTTTTAAGGGTTAAGAAATTCATATAGAAAATGATAAAATAGAGTGGTGCATATCTTCAACTATATTTGTATCACAAATTTATCCACTCTATTTATCGCACATTTATCATAATTCATTTTTTGGTTAGCCTAGGTACCACATTCAATGTAAAGGTGATATGCATTTAATTAACTTTAGCAATATTTTTTTTATTTATTAAACCCATAGTGTCTGAAAAATATTTTTATCATTGAAATTAATATTGATAAGACCTTTTTTGTATTAAACTTATTCCTATTAGGGTTGGTGTAAACTACTGCTTCTCTTTCAAGACACACTAGTTCAAATGCAGATATATAAAAACAAAAATCTATTGACTAGGAGGAATTACTAGAGGTACTTACATATCTTATCAAAATATGGTGAAAAAATATGAAAAATAAGAAACTGAATAATATTTCAAAATATATAGCTTTTCTTTATGGAAATTACATAACTTAGAAAAATTCACATTCTTCTAACATTAATATGTTATTTTTTCTTTAAAGTATAATGAATTTATATTATAACCCTATTTTCCACTCCACTTTAGTAGGAGGAACCATAGCTCAACTCCTTTATTTTTTTTCCTAAATGTATGCTTATTGACCCTTGCATGTGCCTACTTAGGTAGCCCATTTCTCTAAAAACATTTTCATCTTCTATAGCATCACTCCATGGTAGTGTACATTCTGTCACCCATCCCTAAAATGTACACCACATGCCTTCCTTTGAGGATTTATGGAGTCTATGCTTATAAATATTAGGGTTCACTCGAGGATGAACTTGAGCTTGGATGTTATAAGTTGGCATGGGATCAATAATTGAGGAATTTTCCTAATTTACCCTAGCCCTAAGTGTCGAGATACATCCTATTACATCTAGGAATGACCTATATAATGAGACCCTTTAAAGGGTGGAAAGAGGAAAAGTAATTAGAAAACCATTTATTTTAGATAATTACCACCACAAAAGCTTATCATGCTTCATGAATGAGCCTCGTTTGTGAGTAACTCAAGGAGGATAGGGAACAAGGGATTTGAGGACAACACTCCACACCAAGAGATGTAAATATATTTGGTATTGATAATTTATATGGAATATAAATATGGTTTCCCTCTATATATGATGCATGTTCATGATACCATAATGTTTTTATTGTGGTTAGATTATTTTGAAACCTTACTCTCACTAGAGTGGAGTGGAAAATATGGTTTTAAATTTTTTTTGCATTAATACATGTCATATTAATATCAAAATGACTGAATTTCATGAAAGGAATTTGTAAGATTGTAAATAATAACTTGTTCTTATGTAACACTATATTTTTATATTTCTTACTATTTATTTTATATCTAAAAATTAATAAAGTCAACAAATCCATGACATAAGGAGGTACAACATTAAGACAATTCTTGAGGGTCTTAACATAATCAATTATTTTTTTTAGTTTGTAGGTGTCCATATGCAGTTGTGAAAAATATAGTTTATTTTCTAGATAACATGGAAATAAAATATACGTCATAAATAAAATAAATTTTAATTTTATAAATATGATATCTACAAATGATTTTTCAGTAAAAGAATGGAAATCAATAAAAAAAAATTCTTTAAAAAACAAATTTACAATATGCATATAAATATCTTTAAATATGTATAGTTTTAATTGTAATGATTTTGTGGACAATATTTAGAAGCATGGTTGAAAATGAAGGTGATAGTAATGAGTTGGAAAACATATATTTTTTTTTTCACAAAACCTAAACTACTAGGTTTATCCTTCGAACACTAAAACTAGCAATTAACTTATCCAACATGTAGAGGAAAAGAGGTAGTCTTGTCAATTTTTTTTTTTAAATTTAAAAGAATGTGCACATGTTAAAAATCGAATTTCTCTTATTACATATAGTCATAATATTGAAAATAATCCTTAACTTTTATCAATAATACCTTTCTTATGATCTATGTCTCATAAGGGAGGTTTGGCAATATAACAAAATTTTATCACCTAGGCATAATGCTATTAATATTTTGTCTTTGTACAAAACCATATAGTGGTGCCTCACGTTATATTTAGAGATAAAATTCCCTATATAGATGCAATATTTCATTGTTGGAGGCTTTTTTAAAAATTCTTGAGGCCTTTAAGGATACTTTTCTATGTAATTCCTTTATTTTCCTTTTCAACCGTGGTTTAGGGCCCTAGACCCATCACCAATGTTCAAACCTATTAATTGCAATAATATTCCATGTCCCACTTGGAGGACTCATGTGTTGATATGAGGACGAATTCAAGGTTCTTGAGACAAAGAAGATTCAACGATATCTCAAGGTACATGTTTTCCTTCCTTAAAAATATTAAATACCTCCTATCCCATCCCTAATGCTGAAAATATCCAAGTGGAAGTGCACAACCAAACATGATGTTAAGGGGTTTGTGTTTTCATTTCAACTGTTGTCCATGGTCATTAATCTTGATAAGTGGACTCTATGGGCTAGGTCGTAAGCACTTTCCTCCTCTAATCATCATGCTAGAGCTATAAAATACGTTCATTTAGAACATAAGCCCCTTGTTATCCTATGACCATGTTCAAACCTAGAATATTTGTATGAGTTCTCAAAACTTACTCATGAATTTTATAGCCCACTTAAATGCTAAATAACACTAACCATGTCCTAATGAATAATTCATCGTGTAAAATTGAGACAAAATCTGAATTAGGGAATGTGTTTAAGTTTAGTAATTATAGTCGCACAACAATTTTAGTATGATATAGATATTTTATAAAGGTATCATATGATAATTGAAGGATGCATTCAACATTATAACCATAGAATATTTCTGGTTACTAGGAATTTGTCATGGTGATTGAACCTGTTATCACAAAATTGCACCTGATAGGATACTAGTCAGACAATCTCATGTAACTATTTCAAACCAATCTTGTGACTGAGGCTTAGCCTCCTCAGTTGGAGAGGGCTCTCTCAAGGGTTAATGATATTGAATAAAGATGTAGATGGCTAAATCTATTTAGGAAAAAAATTTCCTATGATGAGTATAGGTTGAAAATAATATCAGTAAGTAAACATTGGGCTTATGGAGTCAACATTCCAGTGATTCAGTGAGTTCACTTGACATGGAAGCTCAGGCATGCCTGATTTTTTAGTAGTAGGACACACGCACATGAAACAAAAAAATACACAGTCAATCCATCTATAAAGGAAGTCAGAGCATTGCAAGAATGAGTTTTGAGTATTATAAATGAAAACCACTACAAATGAGATGCATAAAAGGTATATATAAGATAGGTAAGCACTAAAAACTCATTCAGAATCTCAGGTTGGTCAAGTAACAAATCTCTGTATTGCTAAAACATTCAATTTACAATAAGCTGCAATTTTGCCAAAAATCTCCAACCCTTGACAAATTCGACCCAATGGCCTTTAATAGACTTGTTACATCATGTGATGATATTCCTCCTGGCTAGATTCATCGAATTTTTGCCTAATGACTCGTTTAATAACCATAAAACATCAACTTAATGACAAACAGACACCTATCCTACTTGAGTGTCATTTTCCTAATAGGACTCAAACTACTCATTATTGCCTTTAATAATCTTATCTACTAAAGCAATTACATTCTTTGACAACTATAATTTTACATGTTTGAATTGAGATGATGGGATTCATCACTTTAAGACCACTTAACTGACCTCCTCAAAACAAGGAAACAAAAACCTGTTTTTTAGGTAAACAGTCTTCTTCTTCCATGAATACTTTGGCTATCAATTTATCTTCAATTTGTGGTCCTTGAGTGTTGAATAATTTCTATTCATGGTCTCTAACCCTTTAATAAAATATAGATGTCCTATTGGGGTTCCTGAGTTTTGATAGATTGGCTAACCAAAAGACAAGACAACATCAAAACCAATCTTTAGAGTTCCAGGATCTAGTCCTCCTGTTCTTAGAGAGGGATATCTGAAATTTTTTGCAAAGATATATCTTGTTTTCTTTTAAGTATTGATTTTAGACTAGTTATTAAGTGCAGGTGTTTGTTTGGTTTGTTTGTTTATTTGTTTGGTTGAATTGGCACAGCAGAACATGAAAGGTCTAAGTAGTATAGATAGAAAGAAGAAGTGCCAGATTCATTGGGCAATGGAGTCAAGAAGAGTTTTATGACAAACTCATCAATGGAAATGGGATATCAAAGGGAAAATCTAACTTGGCCACAGGATCCTTTAGTTTTTCGAATGAGATGGACATTAATGATTTGGAAAGAGAAATTGAATTCTCAACAAAGGGAACTTAAAACATAATTTGAATAGAAAGAGGTATTTGATAGACAGTGCTAACCATGAATTCTACAAACCACACTTTAAGAAAATGATGAATTCAAGACAACTTTTAAAATGAAATCTAAGATTCGGGAGCACATCCTATTTCCTCAAAGATTTTATTTCAAAGGAGTTACAAAACATGAAAGATTCACTGATAATTGCAGTCATAGAAGAGGGAACACCTAACACATCTATGATTACAACTATAAAGACCTTTAAAACAACTATTTAAGCAGGAAGAAAGGGTATGATCGAAACAGACCTCTTTGGCAAACTATAAACAATGTTACTTCAAAGGAAGACTTCAAAAACAGCTTTCAAGTGGCATCAGACAAGCCGGGAAAACCATAAATCATGCTGGAACCAG
Source organism: Pinus albicaulis (assembly GCA_034641835.2). Taxonomy (NCBI): domain Eukaryota; kingdom Viridiplantae; phylum Streptophyta; class Pinopsida; order Pinales; family Pinaceae; genus Pinus; species Pinus albicaulis. The sequence goes on from MU968450.1 coordinate 19,431,260, forward strand.
CTATTTGAGCTATCTGAGAAATAAACAAGCTTAAGGGTTCAATATAATTATTGAAGACTCTAAAATGCCTCAGCAGAAGAAAACATGAAACAGTGAAGGATAAAGAGGTCTAAGGTGCTTCCAGGAGTCATTTCTTAGCCTAAAATTTTCACCCTACTCTAGTAAGAATTTATGGAACAAAATGAAAACAGGAAAAGCAACAGAAAGTTTAGAATACATCACCAACAACCAAGCTCAGGGATCCAAGGATAGATCCTTCTCAAGAACAAGCATGTCACAACATCATCAAGCTTCCAAGAATTCAATTTCTTCCTCAACTTAAGACAAACTATATATTATTTCGAGGAGTTCCAATGTTACAACTAGTAACCAACCCACCAAAAACTTCTCATTTTCTTCAAAAGTATTTATAGAAGAAATGAGGAGGTGGAAGTGTTCTAGGGTTGAGTATCATTAATTTCATACTAAATGCAACTTCTAGCCTTGAAAACCATGCAAGGAATAAGGCAGGAAAGCATTGAATTACAACTTTGTTATATTTACTCTATCTTCTTCTTTTCAGGCTTAGTGGGCAAAAATATTGACTTTAAGGAACTTTCTTATCTTTACAATAACTTCTACTGACAGTTTGGAATATTTGATTTTGCTTGTAATAACTATTAGCTGCCTTTTTCTTTAATGTTACTGACTGAGCTTTAATCTGGGTATTCCTTTGAGGAAGAAAGGCTGCAAGGTGTCAATTTGGTAGTTGGGGAATCAATTAGCCCCTGTGATGTTGCATTCGAGGCTTTTCTAGAGGTTTGTCTTCATTCTGTGGATTAAGCCTTCGATATTCAATTTCTATCTTGATCCTTTTAAGCTTTGATTAACATCCTTAATCTTCTGTCTTTACTCTGATCCTCTATCTTTAATGCTGATATTCTTTAATCACCTAATTTTCACTGTGTTTTTCCGTTTGCAGGTGCGCAGAGGGTTTGTCGGAGTTTTTGTTCAGAAAATCGATAATCATGACTTATCGATTCCCTAAAAACGTGTAATTAGAACTCACAAACCCTTTGAAATTGTATCAAGGGCCATGAGGATCGTCATCCTCGGCCCATAACACTCTAATCATCTGTGGGAGGGTTTTAACATTAATCTTCATTAAACCTGCATAAAAACACATGATGTTATTTAAATCCTCCGATTTATTGGTTTATACTGCTTTGGAAGGTTCGTGGAAGTGTTTCGAAGCAAGGAGGATGGGGTGATTTATAGTAGAGGACGGGCTTCTATGGCAAACATAGAAACAGGGTTTCAAATTTAAAATATAGCATGAAATGAGGAATGGTGGTTTTGGGAAAACCAGCAGTGGTTTTCATGTAGCAGTTGGGGGGATAAGCAGTATTAGCTTTTGGAATGCGATATGTGTTAGCGTTCAACACATGGATTTCTAAAACCACTTTTATCGCGCGGAAGTAGCACACCGGGAAGGAGGGGTGAATATCGCGTGATATTGATTGTCGAACGTTGGATTGGAGGCTCCAGATCCAACGGTGCAGGTTGAGCGTGATGGATGAAGAGCTGCAGGGTAAAAGTGTATGCGAGGTCCATGGTGACGTAACATTTCTGTTGCGTAGTGGACGGGTGTTTGGGTTATCGAGTTAAGTCCCGATCGTCAGATATCCTGAATGGACGATTGAGATTCAAAGATGTAGCGGGTTATTTGAAAGAAGGAAAGCATGGTAAGTGAATGGGCAGAGGGAAGGATGGTCTGATGGGCGTTGATCGATGTAGATCAATGGTCCATATTTAGTCAAAACCATGTTGTCGGGGAATCTAAAAATAAATAGAGGGTAAGGTTTTAACACACGAGTTTATGTTTTTAAGTGCTCGGTTGTAGGGCTTTAGGACATATGAGGTGGAGGGCTGAAAGATATAAGCCCTTGGGGGCTTAAAAACATTTATATTGCGGAAGACTGCTTTAGGCCCAAAAATAGTGATTTTTAAGGCCAAATGAGGTTTCGGTAGGTTAAAATGGATGGATTTAAACCAAATAAACGAGAGATATAAGGTTTAGAAAATGTTTAAGGTGATTTAGAGGTTAAATGAAGGTGTTTTTTGATGGATTTGGTGAGGGAAGCAAGGATGAAAATGGAGATTTTGTGCGAGTGAAATGGAGGGGTGAATGGTGAGAAATGGAGTTTTATAAGCAGTTTTCTCTTGGTGAACAGCAGGTACTTTAGGACTAATAGTGAAACAGCAGTGAAGATTAACTCAAAGGGTAATTATCATCATAAGACTTCAAAAGATGATAATTTTTCAAAGGAAACTATCTCTTTAAGGCTTAAAGACAAGGTTAGCCACCACATGGTATAACAAAATTTATAGGTGGCTAACAGTGGCTCCACTTGGGGAGAACAGCTGGTTATTTAAGTGTCCAGAAGCTCAGCTATTGATCTTTGGCTTTTCAGTAAACCAGCGCCTTAATCCATTGGGCAACAAATTTTCTTTCCTTTGGCTAACCTTTTATGAGTTGATAATATTTTCAATAATCTGAAACAATGGAATTCTATCAAAACAACATTCCTACCTACCCACTCCTATGATTCTAACATTTTATCTTCTTCAGAGTGCATTTGGATTGGAAAACTCTTTTCATAAGAATTTTATTCTTTTGAAAATAGGAAAATAATCTAGGTCTAATCTTATTCCTCCATGAGTTCAGATTAAGTAGTTGAACTCGTAACTTTCTCTACCTAACTACTATTTGTCAGGATTAAATTGTCTGACAAACTTTTATTCTCTATTTTCTAGAACAGAAATTTAAAAGCAGGCAAGCTAGGATTAAGCAGTCTGACTTGCTGCAGATCTATGACATAAAAACAAAATGCACAAAGACTGTTATTTTTGCAGAAAATTTAAAAAAAAATTGTGAAGGCTTAAGATCTGAAAATTAAAACATCCTTCATTATTCTTCAACTCTAATTATGATTCTTTTTGAGCTGTCTTTCTTTCTTCTTTTCTGGTCCAAGTTTTGAGCATGTTGGAACTAGTTTTCTTTCTATCTTTGGATCAATATTTTAATCTCATTAGATCCATTCTCTTTTTGAAATTCATAGTTTCAGATTTTGAATTTGTTTGAACCTTTGTTTTTCTATCCTAATCTATTTCTGCTGATAAGCCAAGATTGTACTATTTGGCTAATCTAATTCACTAACTTATCAGCAATAATTTGAAAACTAATTAGTCATGATTAGGTTGTATGACTAAAATAGCAGTGTGTTTTACCAGTGGCATTTGAGTTTGCACACTTTTAGATTTTTGTCTCTCTTTTTTGTATGGGGCTGTACCTTTCTTGTTTTATCTGCCCTCTTTTCTTCTTCTATTGTTTTTGTATTTTTATTTTTATCACTTTGAATGCAATGTTTAGACAATGATATTTACAATGGAAAGTAAAAAATCTTTGAAACTCATGACTCTTGACAGAAGTAATGCTTGAGCATCCTACCATTGATGGGACCTCCATATTGATCTTCTCCATTCAGCTCTTTTAGGAAAAATGGATTATGTCCCCTCTTAGCATGAATAATATAGGGTCCTTTCCATGGATTTTCAATCTTTCCATGTTTTCCCTTCTCTTCGCTTCTTGAATCTCATTTAAGAACAACATTTCTAACTTGGAAATTATTTGCCTTAGTCCTTTTGTCAAATAGTTTCTTGATATTTTCTTGAACTAGTTGTGTTCTTTCATAAACCTCCTCTCTGGACTGCTATAAATGAATTTTTGGGTTGACTCTTCTTTGCATATCATTTTCCTCAGTTTGCACTTCTTGAAGGAGTTTCATGACTGGAACTCCTAATAATGTTGGGAAAACTGCATCCAAGCCATAGACCAGCTGATAGGGGGACATATTTATTGACATCTTAGTAGTTAATCTATCAGCCCATAAGGCATGAACCAGCTTACTGTGCCATGATTTTTGATTCTACTCCAAAATATTTTTGATTATATTGACGAGACTCTTTTTGGAGGCTTCAGCTAATCCATTTCCTTGGGGATAGTAGGCAGTAGAATGGCCTAAGGTGATGTGGTATTTGCAAAAAAAATCAACCATTCTTTTGGACTTGAAGGCAGCAGCATTATTTGTGATGATTTTTCTAGGACAACCAAATCTGGATAGGATGTTAGTTTCCAAGAACTTGATAATGACGAAGTCAGTAGCATTCCTAGATGGTATGGCTTCTATCCACTTGGTAAAGTAATCAGTGGCAGTGAGGATAAACTTATGTTGGGCTGATGAAGATGGGTGAATTTCCCCAATGAAGTCCAAGCCCCATTGTTGGAAGGGCGCCTCAACACTGATAGGATGTAAAGGTAAGGGAAGGAGTTTTCTTTTGCCATAAAAAATTTGACACTTATGACAAGACATGACTAACTCTGAGTATCTGGGAAAAGGGAGGGCCAATAGTAACCAGATCTGAGGATTTTATTTACTGTGGTCTTCTAGTAGAGGTGTCCTCCACATTGTCCTTCGTGCAGCTCATGCATGATTTTTCCTGCATCATCCTCAAGTAAACATTTAAGCAAAATTCCCGCAGCATTTTTCCAATATAATACCCCATCTAATATGCAATAATTCAAAGCCTTTTGTTTAAAAAATCTAGCTTTAGTTTTAGACAAAGAAGGAGGGGTATTTAAGTATAAAAGCACATAAATGATATCAGCATACCAAGGTGAATTCAGAAATTTTTCTTCAATGAAGGGAGCAGTGAATTCTTCTATTTCTTTCAACACATCAACCATATTCATATCTAGTGCTTGGAAGTTTGACTTAGCCATGAGTTTTGCTAATCCTTGCCCTTTGATTAGTTTGGTGGGCTTGATTTCTAATTCATATTCAAGAATAGTAGCAATCCATTTTCCCCTTTTACCATCAGGGTCTTGACTTAGAATGTCCTTGACAACAGTATGTGGGACAAAAGCAATGATGTGAGAGTGTAAAATGTAGACTTTAAATTCCTTTAATGCTTTCACCAATGCTAAGGCTTGTTTCTCCATGATGTTACATTTGAGAGGAGCATCTCTTAACGCCCTACTAAAAAATGATATTGGTCGTTATTGCCCCAAGTCATTATTTTGAAGTAATACTACAGCTATTGTATGTTCAGATGCAAAAGAAAAGATATAAAAATCTCTGGTGAAATCTGGACTAATCAGGACTGGTGTTTGAGTGAGAGCTTGTTTAACTAGTTCAAATGATTGTTTGGCTTGTGTTTTCCATTTAACACCTACTTCTTTCTTAAGCATGTTTGTAATGTCTCTTAATAGCTCAGCAAGGTTGGGGATAAACCTCCTCAAAAAAATAATCTTTCAAATGAAAGATTGTAATTCTTTGAGGCTTCTCGGATGGCTAATTTTCAATATGCCATAAATCCTTTTGTGGTCTACCTTGATTCCCTCTTGTGAAATTATCTGGCCAATAATTTTACCTTCCTGGAGACCAAAGAGTGTCTTCTTGGGGTTCAAAGATAAGCCAAATTTCCTACATTTTTCAAAAACTTTTCTTATGTGAATCAAATGTTCTTCATCCGTTTTTGAGAAAACAGTTATGTCATCAAGGTAAATGATTATAAAATAGCCAATATCATCTGAGAAGGATATGTCCATGGCCCTTTGGAAGGTGGCCCCTACATTCATCAAACGAAATGGCATTTTGACATACATAAAAAGGTGCCCCAAGGTGTAGTAAAAGAATTTTTGTGTTGAACACTTGGGAGCACTAACACCTGATTGTAACCTGAGAACCCATCCAACAGTGATATTCTTTTTGACCCAACTACCCTTTGAAGTATATGTTCCATCTTGGACAAGGGGTAGTTGTCTTTCATGGAGCCTCTATTTAGATTTATAAAGTTAATGCAGAGCCTATTTTCCCCTGTCTTCTTCTTAACAGAAACTAGGTTTGAAAACCATTCTAAATATCTAAGGGATACTATAAGCCCAACATCATACATCTTTTCAATTTCTTTCTTTACTAAAGGTAATAAAACATGGTTTATCCTTCTTAGTTTTTGTTTGAAAGGTTTCTGATTTGCCTTAAGAGGAATTTTGTGTTGAATGATGCTAGTGTCATAAGATTTCAGATCTTTGTATCCCCAACCAAACACATCTCTAAATTCTTTGAACAACTCTATGTATTGCAATTTTATATGAGCTGGTAAAGTGCTGGACAATTTGATCATCTTGGGTTCTACTAGGCTAACTATGTTATGTTCTTCTACATCTGTTTCCATAGGCTCCATTGTTGCTTCTTTCGCTACATCATTAAAGTCAAAAAGGTGTTCTAAAGGTGTGAGACCTCTAGGAATTGTATCATTCTTGCACTGTAAAAATCCCAAGTCTCCCTGGTCTGTGTTGTCAATTAATTCTTCCTCAAAAAGATTTTCACAGTGATTTATATTAGCATAATATGTCATTTCTGTTTATGGGATTTGTTCATTATCCAAAAAGTTCTCTTCATGTCTAGTTTCTAATGCTGGTATGGCAAAATCATTTTCTGATTTTAGGAAATCATCTATGTGTTTGTCAGTGTCAAACACTTGCCAATGATCCTCATTGTCAGGCACAACAGGCTTATTTTTTACCTTTACATTGAGTTGTTCATTTATCTGAGGTACTTGGAAATTGCTGGCATTGAAGGCAAGTTCATTTGCTAGACGATTTTGGGCTCTTGGTATGAAAATGAGTTCATATTTTTCAAAGGTTTTTAGTAAATCCAGTGCAGAATTTCGATATTCTCGAAGTCTTGGGTTCTTGGCAGAATATTCCCCTTTAATTTGTCTTATGATAAGTTCAGAATCTCCTAAGACTAATATTTCCTGGGCTTCTAATTGTTTAAGCAACTGTAAGCCAGGGAGAAGGGCTTCATATTCAAAAATATTGTTGGTGCATGGAAAATCCACTTTGTAAGAGTATCCCTGATTTGTATTATGGATACATACACCTACCCCTGCACTTTTTTTATTACAAGACCCATCAAAGTTTATTTTCCAAAGTATTTTTGTCTCATTTTCATGTTCTTGTTGCTACTGATTACTACTGTTTTGTATCTGAGTTGATAGTAGCTTAGATAGTTCTGGTGAACTGATATTTTCTTTTTTTTCCTTCTCTTGTTGAGTGATTTCATCTATGTTAAACAAGATGAAGGAATCTAATCTTGATTGAATGGAGTATATTTGAGAGTTGTTTGCTTTATCGATGTTGCTCACCATGTATTTCATGTGGGATTCTCTATATAATATTCTATTATGGTTGAATACTGGGATAGTGGCATAGAACATGTCCATTTGAAGGCTCCCCTGAAGTTTGGCTCCCCATGATCTCGATAAAAGCATGCCATATTTTGGGGGAATGTCAGCTCCTACTATGTCCATCACTAGACTCTTAGAAGGGATTTGAGATAAGTTAACACATAAATCTTTGATTAAACCCAAGAATTTGACTCTGCTTGAATCAGAAGAATACAGATCCTTGTATGGTTTAGTAATTTCTAAGCCTAATATTTCCATTACTACTATAGGCATAAGATTATGTGAAGCTCAAGAGTCTAACATGGCATTGTGTAATATTCTATCATGCATATTCAAACTGACATAGAAGGGAGGGACAACTCCTTCTTGGTATTGTCCTTCAACTTCAAGACCAAACAACAACTCTGGTTTATCATCTGTCAAGTTCAATGTGTCAGTGTCACTTCCTAAATTTAAAGCTTTTAAAACCTGGTTTTTGTACACTTCTTGGGTAACTAATTCAGCTAGAGGTATGGTAATTTTTATCTTTGCAATCTCTCCCTCAAGGCTGAAAGGAACTATTGTTTTTGTCATATTTACATCTATTTTTTCAATTGAATTCCTTTCAGCAATTCTGATCTGCTGAACTTTGTTTGGACTATTATGAGGGATAGTTTTGCTAGGGCAACTAGCTGAGGTGCTAGGGCATATTTTTTCAACAATTTGATGGCTACTTTTCTATTTGTTTAAATCTGTTGTTTTAGCCAAAATGTTGGTCTTCTCTGTTATTTTCTTAGGTTGATTGTCTATATTTTTCCTAACAGCAATACTAGTGCTTTATCATTTGGATTATCTAGGTTCCCTTTGCTTCTAAGATCATACTGTTTGTGTACCTCCATGATTGAATTCTCAAACCCCAACCTATAATCTTCGGAATCCTCATAAGTGTTTTCATTTTGATCTGAGGAGAAGAAACCTTGTTTTCTTCAGTGAGGAATACATCATCCCCACTATCTGATCCAATCAAGTTTATATGATTTTCTCCCAATATTTCAATCTCCCTTTCTTCCTCGTCTTGATCTACATAGTTTTGTTGGAAGGGAGGTATAATGTATTGGGCATTGTCTCTTTGCCTATCTTGATTGTTTTCTCTTTTAAAATTTTGATTTCTATTTCTATTTTGGGGGTTGTTTTGATTGTCTCTTGGTGGCACTCTATCATTTAAATTTATCTTTTCAAGCATTCTCTCCATCACTTTCACTAGGTTGTCAATTTTGGTGTCAGAAGCTGAGGGTGAAGGCGCGGTGTCATCTTTATAAGTTACCCTATTTTATGATCTCACCCTTGCTCTTTTCTCAATTCAATTTGCTTCTACACTTACAGCCCCCTTCTGCATGTCTTCTAGAGTTAAGTAATCTCTCTCCCTTAGTTGATAGGCCATTTCAGCATCAAAGCCTTCAGGATATTTTACTAAGGCCAGGCCTTGGGGAGGTTTCATGTGAGGTGGAAGAGCATTGTAAACACTGTTAAACCTAGTGGAGTAGTCATGAACACTCTCCCCTTGATTTCTTTTAAGATTGTTATACTCTGCTAATATTTGGACAGGGTTCTTTTCGATTTGCCATTTGTTTATGAATGTTTGATGCAAATAAGGGAGATCATTGATGTTGTTAGGAGTTAAGATTTTAAACCACTTTTTTACTTCTCCTCCTAAACTTTGGGAAAATATTCTCATTTTAATGGTCTCATCATCTATCTCCATGTAATCAAATGCATCTTCCATTCTATCTACATGTTTTTGAGCTGTGGTAGATTCTTTTCCAGTGAAATGGGGAATTTTAGATTGATAGTCGTTTGGTAAGGGAACCATAGGTTGTGGTAACACTAATGTGGCATACCATGCTGCCATGGCTGGAAGGAAAGGTGGATTTAGAAGGCGTGGATTGACAAGAGGGAAAGTGGGCTGAAATGGAGTGTTTTGAACAGTGGTAGTATGGATTGGAGTGGAAGAAACACTTGGGCCAACAAACAAGTTTTGAGCAGATTTGTTATGGAAGAGGCTGAAGTGGTGAAGAAGCTGGGAATCAAGAAGAGTAGAAGGTGAGGCTTCTCTACTAAAGCTCTGCTGCAAATATGAAGATTCAAGATTAGCTTGGTTTAAATCACTTTGAGACTTGGTTCTGAATATGTTCTTTGTATGATGTAAGTCAAAGTGTAAATCCTCTAAGACAACAAGATTTTCAGGGACAGATTTTGTTCTTAAGAGGCTCCTATCAGTAGCTGATTTTCTAGACTTAGAAGTCTACCACAAAATCTTCACTGGATTTTCAACTATTGTAGGAGGATTAGGGTCTGCATGAGATCTAGTGTTGATCCTATGTGAAGCCAGACTTTTTATTCAAAAATGAGAGAGGCTGAAGTTTTTTAGGGATTGTTTTGAAAGTTTTGCCTCTCACAATGAATATTCTAGTATGAGACTGGGTTTCTAAACTTCCTCAAGGCTGGTTCACAAAGTCCTAAAGATATTTGGAGACCTAGATGAGTAATAGGCCTACTGGGGCCAGTGGAGTCGCCAGGTAGAAATATTTTAGCTTTTGTGAAGGTAAAATGTTTTATGGTTCCACCACCATGTTTATTATGAAGCAAATCTGAAATATTTTTGGATTTTTATATATTTCTAATGGTTATGAGAGTGTACTATATCCAATTTGAATACTTAGCTAAGGTGTTTTAAAACAAACAGAGTCTACTCTATGGCTTTCTAACTGATTTTCTTAGGAAACTGAAGGACTAATGATTTTATGGTAGTTTGCTAGGTTAACATAGATTCAATATGTCCCACTGTGATCACCATTATGTTGATGATGAGGTGGGATAAAAATTATGAGGGTATTCTTTGTCAAATTAAGGGCCTACAGAGTTTTAAGAGGTATTCATGAAACTATATACTCAATAGGTCCCACTGTGATCGCCATTATGTTGGGGTTTCTGAGTTTTGATAGATTGGCTAACCAATAGACAAGACAACATCAAAACCAATATTTAGAGTTCCAGGATCTAGTCCTCCTGTTCTCAGAGAGGGATCTTTCAAATTTTTTGCAAAGATATATCTTGTTTGCTTTCAAGTATTGATTTTAGACTAGTTATTAAGTGCAGGTGTTTGTTTGGTTTGTTTGCTTGTTTGCTTGGTTGGATTGGCATAGCAAAACATGAAATTTCTAAGTAGTATAGATAGAAAGAAGAACTGTCAGATTCATTGGGAAATGGAGTCTAGAAGAGGTTTACGACAAAATCATCAATGGATATGGGATATCAAAGGTAAAATTTAACTTGGCCACAGGATCCTTTAGTTTTGTGAATGAGATGGACATTAATGATTTGGAAAGAGAAATTGAATTCTCAACAAAGGGAATTGAAAAACATAATTTGAACAAAAAGAGGTATTTGATAGACAGGGCTAATCATGAATTATGCAAACCAAACTTTAAGCAAATGATGACTTCAAGACAACTTTTAAAATGAAATCTAAGATTTAGGAGCACATCCTATTTACTCAAAGATTTTATTTCAACCGAGTTAGAAAGCATGAAATATTCACTGATAGTTGCATTCATAGAAGAGGGAACACATAACACATCTATGATTACAACTATAAAGACCTTTAAAACAACTTGTTAAGCAGGAACAAAGGGTATGATCAAAACAGACCTCTTTGGAAAACTACAAACAATGGTACTTCAAAGGGAGACTTCAAAAACAACTTTCAAGTGGCAGCAGACAAGCAAGGAAAACCATAAATCATACTGGAACCAACTATTTGAACTATTTGATAAATAAAAAAGCTTAAGGGTTCAAGAGAATGATTAAAGACTCTAAAATGCCTCAGCATAAGAAAACATGAAACAGTGAAGGATAAATAGGTCTAAGGTGCTTCCAGGAGTCATTTCTTAGCCTAAAATTTTCACCCTACTGTAGTAAGAATTTATGGAACAAAATGAAAACAGGAAAAACAATAGACAATTCAGAATACATCACCAACATCCAAGCTCAAGGATCCAATGATAGAGCCTTCTCAAGAACAAGCATGTCACAACGTCATCAAGCTTCCAAGACTTCAATTTATTCCTCAAATTTAGATAGACTATATATTATTTCGAAGAGTTATAATGTTACAACTAGTGACCAACCCACCAACAACTTTTCATTTTCTTCAGAAGTATTTATAGAAGAAATGAGGAGATGGAAGAGTTATAGGGTTGAGTATCATTAATTTCACACTAAATGCAACTTCCAGCCTTGAAAACCATGCAAGGCATAAGGTAGGAAAGCATTGAATTACAACTCTATTTTATTTACTCTATCTTCTGCTTTTCAGGCTTAGTGGGAAAAAATATTGACTTTAAGGCACTTTCTTATCTTTACAATAACTTCTACTGACAGTTTGGAATATTCGATTTTGCTTGTAATAAATGTTAGCTGCCTTTGTCTTTAATTTTACTGATTGAGCTTTAATCTGGGTATTCCTTTGAGGTAGAAAGGCTGCAAGGTGTCAATTTGGTAGCTGGAGAATCAATTAGCCCCTGTGATATGGCGTTCAAGGCTTTTCTGGAGGTTTGTCTTCATTCTGCTGATTATGCCTTCGATATTCAATGTGTGCCTTGATCCCTTTAAGCTTTGATTAACATCCTTAATCTTCTATCTTTACTCTGATCCTCTATATTTAATGTTGATATTCTTTAATCACCTGATGTTCACTGTGTTTTACCGTTTGCAGGTGCGCAGAGGGTTTGTTGGAGTTTTTGTTTAGAAAACCGATAATCATGACCTATCAATTCCCTAAAAACGTGTAATTAGAAATCACAAACCCTTTGAAATTGTATCAAGGGCCATGAGGATTGTCATCCTCGGCCCATAACACTGTAATCCTCTGTGGGAGGGTTTTAACCTTAATCTTCATTAAACCTACATAAAAACACAAAACGTTATTTAAATCCCGTAATTTATTGGTTTAAATTGCCTTGGAAGGTTTGTGGAAGTGTTTCAGAGCAGTGAGGATGGAGAGATTTGCAACGAAGGAAGGGCTTCTATGGTAAACATAGAATCAAGGTTTCAAATTTAAAATATGGCGCGAATTGAGGAATGGTGGTTTTGGGAAAATCGACAGCGGTTTTCGAGTAGCAGTTGGGGTGGTAAGCGGTATTAACTTTTGGAACGTGATATGTGTTAGCGTTCGACACATGGATTTCTTAAACCACTTTTATTGCGCGGAAGTAGGGCACTGGGAAGGAGGGGTGAAAATCATGTGATATTGATCATCGACCATTGGATTGGAGGCTCCAGATCCAATGGTGTGGGTTGAGCAGGATGGATGAAGAGCTACGAGGTAAAAGTGTATGTGGGGTCCATGGTGACGTAACATTTCTGTCGCGTAGTGGACGGGTGTTTGGGTTATCAAGTTAAGTCCCAATCATCAAATCACCTGAATGGACAGTTGAGATTCAAAGATGGAGTGGGTTATTTGAAAGGAGGAAAGCGTGGTAAGTGAATGGGCGGAGGGAAGGATGGCCTGATGGCCGTTGATCTATGTAGATCAACGGTCCATATTTAGTCGAAACCATGTTGTCAGGGAATGGAAAAATAAATAGAGGGTAAGGTTTTAACATAGGAGTTTATGTTTTGAAGCACTCGGTTGTGGGGCTTTAGGACATATGAGGTGGAGGGATGAAAGATATAAGCCCTTGGGGGCTAAAAACCTTTATATTGCGGAAGACTGCTTTAGGCCCAAAAATAGTGATTTTTAAGGCCAAATGAGGTTTCGGTAGGTTAAAATGGATGGATTTAAACCAAATAAATGAGAGATATAGGGTTTAGAAGAGGGTTAAGGTGATTTAGAGGTTAAATGAAGGTGTTTTTTTATGGATTTGGTGAGGGAAGCAAGGCTGAAAATGGAGAGATTGTGGGAGTGAAATGGAGGGGTGAATGGTGAGAAATGGATTTTTATAAGCAGTTTTCTCTTGGTGAATAGCAGGTACTTTAGGACTAATAGTGAAACAGTAGTGAAGATTAGCTCAAAGGGTAATTATCATCATAAGACTTCAAAAGATGATAAGTTTTCAAAGGAAACTATCTCTTGAAGGCTTAAAGACAAGATTAGCCACCACATGGTATAACATAATTTATCAGTGGCTAACATGTCCAAAGATTCTCCAAAACCTGGTAAAAAGGCTGAAAAATAGTACCCTACGAAAGTAAGGCAGTTTCGTAGCGTACTTTCATCGCGCTACAAAACATTCCCTTAAACCTCAGAATTCCTGATTCTTTCCTTTGTTATAGAGTTCATCAACATTAAGCACATCTCCCACACCAATTTCAACTATTGATAGCATCCAGAACTGGTTCAAAAAGTAAAAAGAGAAGCTACAATAGTTTCGTAGCATTTTTCTGCCCTTCAAGTTGAGGAACGCTATGAAACTGCTGAAAAGTGCCGAAAATGCAAATTTTTTGTGTAAATTTGAAAAATGAACCCTTTAAGTGCCAAAATATTATCTCTAACACCTCATTAGCCTTAAAAAACCATAAACCATCTCAACTTATGCTCCTTGAGTCATTTCTTCCTCATTTACAATTGGTTGAGCTAATGGCTCTTCAATCACTGTCATTTTGAGATCTTTTTTTCTCTAACTCTTCATGAATTAGTTCGATTTACTCTTGAATGTCTTTAACCTGGTCTTTGAATATTGTATTGGTGGATTTAAACTTTGTGTTCATCCTCCTAACATGTTTGGCCTCATTCCTTGCTGGAATAGTCTATTTGAGGAGCTACTATGTGTTGTCCAAAGTTTTAGAGATAGTGTCAACTTGTTCTTCCCAAATTGCCTTCATTTTTTCAAAATGACTATTCTCTATGCTCTGGTTCCTTTCTTCCCTTTTCATAATATCCATTCCATGATTAGCCACTTTCAATTTTTCTTCAAGGAGCTGCAACTCCGTTTTTTGCATCACCTTCTTTTTTCCCTTCTTTGATTTTGTAACACCCCTAGTTTTATGTTTACAAGTTAGACATTTGAACTTCAGTACAAAGGGGAGTGGACCCCAATGGATAATTATTGTGTGGATGTAATTAATTTTTTCTTTAGGAAAAACAAATAGAATGTTTCTGTGCATGATGACCAAATGAGATTTTTGAGATCACTTGCCTAATCCATGAGGTATGGAAAGAGGCTAAGACTTTCCCCAAAAATATTTCAAAAATCCTTGAAAGAAATAAATTATAATTTAGATTTTTGAGGAAAAAATCTAAATTTCCCGAATGATGTGGAGAGTAGTTGGGAAGAGGTAAAAAGCTGGAAAAGTAGAAAGCAGCTTTAAAGTCCCTAAATAAGGGAAGCCTAGGCAAACAGGAATAAAAACATCCTGGAATTCTGGACGTACAATTTGAAACAGGCTTTGGGGGAGAGCATAAGCTTAAATAAGCTACTTCAAAACAGATTGGGGGTTGGTCTGTTTTGGGAGAGGATCTCAGCTCGAGGGTGAGTTCTGGAGACAAAGGGACTCTACGGTTGGGAGGAATGGTCAGCAGCAGAAGTAGTATGCACTCTAAAATTGATGAATGTTTACAATAGATGCTATGGTACAATATGAATAAATGTTGTAGCTTTTATGTTGACTTAAATTTTCTGAGGGTTGTTATTCCTTACCTTTAACATAGTTAAATAGAAGAAATAAATCTTCTAAATTTCTGTATTGTAGTAGGAATCGATTCTAGGGAATACTATCAGCCAGAATCTCTAAACCATATTCTGGTTTAAATCTGGAGATATTAAACTAATTCACTAGAATAATTAAATTATAACTTTAAAATACTTATAAAATGAATAGTTGTATGAACAGGAAAGATATAGACTTTCACAAGCTAGTAGCGAACTATGATGATATCTGTAACTTTATATAAACATGTAGAGGAAAGTTAATTTTAAGAACTATAAAATTCATTCAGCAAAGATTTCTATTCTGTTGAACTAATATAGTACTACGGAAGAGAAAAAGAATCTACCATATGATCTAACTGTAGGGAAAATACAATTGCTATTAGGAATAGAATTAAATGAAATCGGAAAATTAAAATGCCGATACTCCAATAGTATAGATTCTTATTGTATACTATTATCTGAATCAAATAAGATTTTAATTAATTTATAGCAGTTGAAAAATGTTAAGGAAGGAATCTGTTCTATAAATTATATACTAAAACATTCTATGGATATTTTCTGATAATAATAAACCTCTACATTTTAGGGTAGTACAGAGGGTTAATTCAGAGGTAAATTATTGGAAATAATTAATAAAAATCTGGATTGTACTATTACCAACAAGAAAATGTTTTAGGCATAATGTCTAGCTAATGAGGAAAGAGTTCAATTAATCCAGATCTTAATGGTAGAAACAAATTTCTTATCAAATGTACTGTTATCATGAAATCTGTAGCAAATGTTAATGAGATGTTACATAATCTAAGTGATATATTGAAAAGATGAGGTAACTTTTCTCCAATGGCAAAGTTAAGCACATCTTCTTAAATAATCTCTACAGGGTTATAAATTTAATTAATTAAAATTTTAATATCCCAGACATATACATATATATATTCAAAGAATAAACTATATCTAAATTTTTGAATAAGAATATATATAATTCTGAAAAGAAATATTTCCATAAAAGAGGAGATAATTTATTGTTAAACTTTGACAATGGGAACCGTATCCAGAAGACTGAAAATAAAAAGAGGGAACTAACAGATAATTACAAATACCTGCAAGGTAAATAAAAATTATTTCATACTACCTCAGTAAAAGTATATATATAGGAATATATATACATATATAAAGGCCTCAGAAACAATTGTTAAATAAATAAATAAAAATGATGCTACCGTATCAAGGTACCCTTATGGAAAAAATAGTAGAAGTTCACAGTCCATCCTGAGAATAAGTGAAATTATTACATAATAAGATAGGTGAACAACAATGGTTGCACCACAGTATTTTAATACTACGAATGAACTATACAGAAGTTCGCATTGACATGTGAAAGAGTAATATTATCCTCAGATATTAGCCTCACTAAATAAAACTCAATGGCAGGAATTCACGATAAGAAGGATGGAAAAAAAAATTTCCTTGTAGATCCAATAAAAAACAGGGGAAAATTTTATTTTAACTCATACATGTCCTGCATGATACAGAGAAGGCACGATTAGAAGCTAGTATACAGAAATGGAACTCTAAACGAAGATGAAATTCGTCAAAATGGACATTACCTGAGGGAAATGAAAGCGAGAAAAACCTTCATACCTCTGCGTAGAGATACGCCTTGGATTCATTAGTCTCATAGTGAAAATCAAACTGAAATAAAACTAAGTTAAGTAGTCATAAAAATGATTGTGTGGGAATAATCCATTACCATATAAGAGGGCGAAGATTATTCTATGCCCAGTAGCCAAAACCATACATATACCAGTTATAACATTCTGGGTTAGAGAAAATGATTGGTATCAATAAATACCATAAGCTATAGAAGTGAAATAAGTGAAATGGGGAGAAGTAAATAGTTTCAAATCGAATGTCTACATACTATATATACACAGTCGTTGGAAAAATAACAAATAAAACTGAAATTGGAAAAAAAAAATTGGGTTACCTGAGTTGGAGAGGGCCGAGGTGCTTATAAAAACACACTCGTGAACAACAGAGAGTAGACCTAAGATATATCGTCGCTCGGCTCTGAGAGGAGGTCTTCAGACATAATGGGCGAATGAGAAAATGAATACAAATGGCCAGAAAACGTAGACATTATATACCATGGATAAATCGAAACACTAGGAAAAATCATAACCTTACATGTGGCCTCATCTGAGCAATGCGTACAAGAACATTAAGTCTAGTGGGCGAGAATAGAGGTTTCCCAAATCTATAGATGAAAAATTAATACGCTAGCTATGTCATAAGTCCTAAAATCAAAATCAGTACGAGTCAAATCTTGAGAAGGATCAATAAAATAACAAATGGAGGTAGTACAGGGATAAACGAAAATAGGCTTCATAAATAAATTTCATACGAGTACCAAAACGGTTAATGCAGGAAAACAAAAATCGCTTCAGATCATTACACGTCTTACTCATTGGTACGCTTTATAACTGTTTGAATCCACAGAAAGTACCAATGAAAGATCTCTCTAGGAAATCGAGCCTTATGGAAAAATTTGAGGCATGAGGGATTAAACTCATAAACGTTGGCCACCATCAAGTTGAATGGATCGATTTGTACACATGCGACGTGTGGAATTTCAAGTTTTATGAGGCTATTATAATGTGAGTATGTAGATATTTAAAATCCATAAACATGAGAGGTAATTAAGAATTTTATTATTTGGAATTTACATAAAGACCATCGAAAATGGTTGTAAGTGTGTGTGGAAGAAATTAAACTAGGTCCTATGATGTATATATAGTCACAGTTGGATATATAATACAATTATGTATAATCATAGTTGGATATATCGTATTATGTAATTTAATGTGTATGGTAACAAAGAAGAATATGGAAAAGGTAGAAGGGTTTTATGCAGGAGTATAGGAGTGGAAAAAGAATTTATATAACCAATTACATTACTCAGAGTACTTTGAAATATAAGAAAACATCAATATTGTAAAATGGGAAGAGGTGTTTCAAAATAAATATCAAGAAGTTAAATGAGAAAATTAAATTATTATATACAAGGAGAGCGATAGCTGAGCTTATAAATGCGAAATTTTTTTTTGAGGTAATTGAGGAACATTACAAATGGTATCAGAGCTCATGTTAGAAAAACTGGGCTGTTGTTGTGATCACTGTATAAATTTATTTATTTTTTGAAAAAAAAAAATTGTTACTGATGTTGTTTCTTTTAGTGTACAGTGGTACTAGAACTGAAAAGTCAGTGGCTGAAGGAGATGAAATTTATGTTGATCTGGGTGATGGAGATAACATGCCAGATCCCAACGCTCCTTTGATGGCTATGTTGGACAAGTTGCAACGGGATATGGCTGAGCTAAGAAGCTAGAATGACAGGCTGTCATTAGCTAGTCAGGAGCAGGAAAAGCTGATAAGAGAACTGAACTCGCGGAACAGCCAAGAAGGTGAAGGCACCGGAAAGAGGAAGAAAGGAAAGTTCTCAGATGATTCTGAGGAAGATGACACTACTGAACATCTGTCTAAACAGAAGAAGGAATTACAGGGTGAATTCCAAAAAATTAAACCTGCCTCCTATGATGGGGAGAAGGAGGAAGATGCTGAGGCATGGTTGTTGAATATGATTAAGTCTTTTCAGGTCTATGAATATGAAAGCAATCTGAAGGCCAGGTTAGCTATCTACTACTTGCAGGGTTAGGATACCTTGGCGTGGGAGGAGACAAAAATGGTGCATGCCATTGATGAAAAAACAGTGACTTGGGAAGATTTCCAAGTCAAGTTTAAAAACCGCTATCTGAACGAACGCTATTATGATGATAAAGCAAAGGAGTTCGTCAAACTCAGATTGGGACAAATCACCATAGATGATTTTGTCACCAAGTTTAAAAATCTGTTAAGGTATGTTCCTTATATTCATGAAGAGAAGGCAAAGGTCCAAAGGTTTTTGAACTATTTTCCTGCTGTGTACAAGGAGAAAATAGAGTTCGATAATCCAAAAACTATGGACGAAGCAGTGAGGAAAGCTAGATTATGCTACCAACAGTTTAAAGGAAAGAGTGAACATGGAAAAAGCTGGGTAAACAAGGGTGAATTCAAAGGAAAGAAACATAAACCAGTTCACTTGAAGAACTTTGGTAGGGATCATCAGCGGAAAAAATTTAACAAACCAAAGGAAATTCAAACTGCTTAGTCCCAAGTTGGTTCAAAACAAATAGATGAGGATAATAAGAAGGAAGGAACAGTTAAAATGTGGGAGCCTTTAAAATGTTCGGGTTGTGGAGAACCTCATCTGTTGAGGGACTGTCCACATAGAAATATTCAGATGATTATGAGAGATAGAGAAGCTACCACAGTAAATGATATTGCAAGGAACATACCCACCATCAGTGTAGCCTTTGAGAACTGACTGGCAGAACACCAGGTTACCATGGTAGAGATGGAAGGTAAGATTGCTGACCATTCTGTTACAGTTTTAATTGATCTAGGTGCTTCTTTGAGTTACATTAGTCCACAAGTTGTAGAGAAATGCAATCTCAAAACTGAAAAATTTCAACAGTCTTGGTTGGTCCAGTTAGCCACTGGCACCCAACGAAAAGTAACTCATTAGTTACCTCAAATAGTAATTAAATTGAATGATTTTCAGACAGAAGTAAATCTAAACATTCTGCCCTTAGGCTCATATGATTTGCTAATAGGAATGGACTGGTTAGAAAAGAGAAAGGTTATGATGAACTGTTGGGATAAAACTCTACATTTCATAGATGAGGAAGGGAGACCCTTTATACTCAAAGGAAAACCAAAACCAATCTCAGTAAGACAAATATCAGCTCTACAATTAAAACGGACAGCTAGAAAAGGATATCAAGTATATGTTGTACATGTTGAAGAATTAGGACATCAACCTGAAGAAGACCTGCTAGACACTTTACTAGTGGTAAGAGAGTTTAAGGAAGTTTTTCTAGATGAGATTCCTCATGTTCCCCCCAAAAGAGAGATTGATTTTTCAATCGATTTGGTGCCAGGAGAAACACCTTTTTCTAGAGCCCCTTACCGGATGAGCCCCCCTGAACTCATGGTGTTAAAAATGAAATTACAAGAATTGCTGGAAAAAGGGTACATCAGACCGAGTGTATCTCCTTTGGGAGCACCGGTGTTGTTTGTGAAAAAGAAGGATGGAACCTTTAGAATGTGCATTGACTATCGTCAACTGAATAAGTTGACAATCAAAAACAAGTACCCATTGCCCATAATAGATGATCTTTTTGATCAGGTGAGAGGGGCTTCAGTATTTTCTAAGATTGATTTGAGGACTGGTTATCACCAACTCAGAATTAAGGAGGAAGATATTAATAAAACAACTTTTCGAACCAGGTATGGTCACTACGAATTTGTAGTCCTACCTTATGGTTTGATAAATTCCCCTGCCACTTTTACGTGCTTAATGAACAACGTTTTGAACAAATACTTAGATAAATTCGTACTAGTGTTCATAGATGATATTCTAGTCTATTCAAAAAGTGAGGAAGAGCACAAAGAACACTTAAGGATAGTTTTAGAGACTTTGAAAGAAAACCAGTTATATGCCAAATTCAGTAAATGTGAATTTTATAAAGACAGGATTCAATATTTGGGGCATATCATTTCTAAACAAGGATTGGCTATTGACCCTAAGAAAATAAAGGCTATTAGAGAATGGCCGGTGCCGACTGATGTTTCAGCAGTAACATAATTTATGGGGATTGCAGGTTATTATCGAAGGTTTGTGGAAATATTTTCTACAATAGCATATCCCATAACTTCACTAAAGAGAAAAGGCACCAAATTTGAGTGGACTAGAAAATGCCAAAACAACTTTGAACAACTAAAATTAAAACTTACTACAGCCCCTATACTGAAAATTGCAGATCCTGACAAAGAGTTTGTTGTGTGTATGGATGCATGTAGAGAAGGATTGGGAGGAGTTTTACTGCAAGAAAATTCTGTCATTGCATATGAATCTAGGAAACTTAAAAAACATGAACAGAATTACAATGTATATGATCTGGAATTGGCTGTTGTAATTCATGCCTTGAAGATGTGGCAACACTATCTTCTTGGGAAAAAATTTACATTGATGATAGATCATATTAGTCTCAAGTATTTCTTTTCTCAAACAGATTTGAATGCTCAACAGGCCATATGGTTGTCTTTTTTGAGTGAATTTTACATGGACATAAAACATATCAAAGGGAAAGAAAACAAAATTGTTGATGCACTAAGCAGAAATTCTTGCCAAAACATAAGCAGCATTGGGAGTAGTGTTAATTTTGACTTAGAAGAATTAGTTAAAAAGGTAGCAGATCAAGATCCCAATTATGAAAATCTGCAATTGAAAATGCTGAAAAAAGAAATGGTTGAGTACACCCGAAACCAGAAAGGGATGATCTGTTATAAAAACAGATTGTATATCCCCAATGTGGAGTCTTTGAAAAAAAATTCTAGATGAATATCATAAACAGCCATATTCAGGACATCCTGGATATCCGAAAATGCTTACAACCTTGAAAAAGAAATTGTTTTGGCTAGGAATGAAAAAGGATGTAGCAAACTATTTAGCTAGATGCATGGAATGTCAACTGGTCAAAGTTGAACATCAGAATCCAACTTGTCTTTTGAATCACTTGCCAACTGCAGAATGGAAATGGGACACTATTTCTATAGATTTTATAACTGGGTTAACTAGAACATAGTATCAGCATGACTCAGTAATGGTAGTGGTAGATACTTTAACAAAGGCTGCACACTTCATACCTGTAAAATCTACTTTTGGGACACCCCAAGTAGCAGATGTGTTCCTAAAAGAGATAGTAACGCTACACGGGGTCCCAAAGATGATTATTTCAGATAGA
Organism: Pinus albicaulis; assembly: GCA_034641835.2. NCBI lineage: Eukaryota > Viridiplantae > Streptophyta > Pinopsida > Pinales > Pinaceae > Pinus > Pinus albicaulis. The sequence goes on from MU968450.1 coordinate 19,453,146, forward strand.
GACACTAAGTTCACAACTGCCTTCTAGAAAGGTCTGATTAGAGGCATGGGCACTAAATTGAATTTTAGTACTGCTTATCACCCTCAGACGGATGGTCAAACAGAGAGAACAAATCAGATCTTGGAGGATATGCTGAGAATGTATGTGATGGATAGGCCATCAAAATGGGAAGACTACTTGCACTAAGTTGAATTTGTTTATAACAACAACTATCAATCCTCCATCAGAATGAGTCCATTTGAAGCACTCTATGGAAGAAAGTGTTGTACTCCTTTAAGTTGGAGCCAACCCGAAGATAAGATAGTATTGGGGCCAGATACTCTACAAGAAATGGAAAGGATTTTCAAAGAAATACAGAGAAACATCAAGACAACACAAGATCAACAGAAAAGCTATGCTGATAAGAAGAGAGTGCATCGAGAGTTAAAAGTGGGTGATCATGTGTATCTGCGTATTAAACCCAAAAAGAGCACACTTTATGCTGGAAGTTGTGCAAAATTGGCTCCTAGATATTGTGGGCCTTTTGAAGAGTTAGAAAGGGTGGGACTAGTGGCTTATAAGTTGGCCTTACCGCCCCATGTTAAAGTTCATGATGTGTTTCATGTTTCGTTATTAAAAAGATATGTACATGATGCTTCTCACATTGTTGATTGGAATGTGATACAGGTGGAAGTAGACGGGGAGTTCCTTCCAGATCCGCTTGAAATATTGGATTAGGAAGAAATTGAATTGAGAAATCGAATAGTAGCAAGAGTAAAGGTGCAGTGGAAGCACTTTACTGCTGAAGAAGCTATGTGGGAAAGAGAAACTGAGATGATGGAAAAATATCCATATCTATTTTCAAAATGAACTCTAGTAGTTAGTTGTTAACACTGAGGACGGTGTTTTTTTTCAGAGGGGGAATATGTAACACCCCTAGTTTTATGTTTTTAAGTTAGGCATTTGAACTTCAATCCAAAGGGGAGTGGACCCCAATGGATAATTATTGTGTGGATGTAATTAATTTTTTCTTTATGAAAAATAAATAGAATGTTTTTTTGCATGATGACCAAATGAAATTTTTGAGATCACTTTCCTAATCCATTAGGTATGGAAAGAGGCTAAGACTTTCCCCAAAAATATTTCAAAAATCCTTGAAAGAAATAAATTCTAATTTAAATTTTTGAGGAAAAAATCTAAATTTCCCAAATGATGTGGAGAGTAGTTGGGAAGAGGTAAAAAGCTAGAAAAGCAGAAAGCATCTTTAAAGTCCCTAAACAAGGGAAGCCTAGGCAAACAAGAATAAAAGCATCCTGGAATTCTGGACGCAGAATTAGAAATAGGCTTTGGGGGAGAGCATAAGCTTAAATAAGCTACTTCAGAACGGATTGGGGGTTGGTCTGTTCTAGGAGAGGATCTTAGCTCAGGGGTGAGTTCTGGAGACAGAGGGACTCTATGGTTGGGAGGACTGGTCATCAGTAGAAGTGGTATGCACTCTGAAATTGATGAATATTTACAATAAATGCTGTGGTACAATATGAATAAATGCTATAACTTTTATGTTGACTTAAATTTTCTGAGGGTTGTTATTCCTTACCTTTAACAGATTTAAATAGAAGAAACAAATCTTCTAAATTTCTGTATTGTAGTAGGAATAGATTCTAGGGAATACTATCATCCAGAATCTCTAAACCATATTCTAGTTTAAATCTACATATATTAAACTAATTCCCTAGAATAATTAAAGTATAACTTTAAACTGCTTCTAAAATGAATAGTTATATGAACAGGAAAGATATAGATATTCACAAGCTAGTAGCGAACTATGATGATATCTGTAACTTTATATAAACATGCAGAGGAAAGTTAATTTTAAGAACTATAAAGTTCATTCGGCAAAGATTTCTATTCTGTTGAACTAATATAGTACTATAGAAGAGAAAAAGAATCTACCATATGATGTAACTGCAGGGAAAATACAATTACTATTAGGAATAGAATTAAATGAAATCAGAAAATTAAAATGCCGACACTCCAATACTATAGATTCTTATTGTATACTAGTATCTGAATCAAATCAAATCTGAATTAATTTATAGCAGTTGAAAAATGTTAAGGAAGGAATCTGTTCTATAAATTATATACTAAAACATTCTATGGATATTTTCTGATAATAATAAACCTCTACATTCTAGGGTAGTACAGAGGGTTAATTTAGAGGTAAATTATTGAAAATAATTAATAACAATCTGGATTATACTATTACCAACAAGAAAATGTATCAGGCATAATGTCTAGCTAACGAGGAAAGAGTTCAATTAATCCAGATCTTAATGGTAGAAACAAATTTCTTATCAAATGTACTGTTATCATGAAATCTGTAGCAAATGTTAATGAGATGTTACAGAATCTAAGTGATATATTGAAAAGATGAGGTAACTTTTCTCCAATGGCAAATTTAAGCACATCTTCTTAAATAATCTTTGTAGGGTTATAAATTTAATTAACTTAAATTTTAATATCCTAGACATATATATATATATATATATTCAAAGCATAAACTATATCTTTATTTTTGAATAAGAATATATATAATTCTGAAAAGAAATATTTCCATAAAAGAGGAGATAATTTATTGTTAAACTTTGACAATGGGAACCGTATCCAGAAGACTGAAAATAAAAGGAGGGAACTAACAGATAATTACAAATACCTGCAAGGTAAATAAAAATTATTTCATACTATATCAGTAAAAGTATATATATAGGAATATATATACATATATAAAGGCCTCAGAAAAAATTGTTAAATAAAAAAAAATTGATGCTACCATATCAAGGTACCCTTATGACAAAAATAGTAGAAGTTCACAGTCCATCCTGAGAATGAGTGAAATTATTACATAATAATATAGGTGAACAACAATGGTTGCACCACAGTAGTTTAATAATACTAATGAACTATACAAAAGTTCTCATTTTTTTTTCTCAGTAAATCTAATTCTATTAGTGAAACATAATATACAACGATTACAAGGCCTTCATAGGCAAACAGTCAATAAAATAGCAAGAAATGAACTGCCCACAAGGGGAAACCGGCTCTTAGATTGTTTGAGTGCTGCCTCAACAGAGGAAACCAGCCTTGACATACAAAATTAGACAAGAACTGTCCCGATAGAAGTTCTAAAATTGTCTCGATAGAGGCATGCAACATGGACATATCAGAACTTGTAGTGACTAGAAACAGCAAAAATTCATGGAGATTGAGCAGAGTTACATGGACCAGGAAGTCGACTCTAGAGACCATAGTCACCTGAGGGCGATTCTTCCTCAATTCTACACCATCCATCATTCTCGTCATTGTGGCTCGGACCGCTTTGAAGTGCCTGAACGCCCGCCTCACAACCAGCAACCTGCAAACCAGCTTCCTGAAGAACATTCGAGCAGCTTTCTCCAGCATTGTGGGTGACACTTTTGCCCACGGCCTAAGGGCTATGCGAGGAAGACAGGAGTGCTTGCGGATGGATAGGGAGCAGCGCAGGGGGGGATCCGGGGGGGCTCCAAGAATTTCTTTAAAAGACACAGTGACGGTAGAGATAACCAGGGGTCGATTGGACTCGCAGCGGTAATGAAAAATTGCAGTGGAGGGGCTATTGAGAGTGGTTGATATAGCTGGGCAGGGTGCCATAGGTGGCCTGGAGATGGCAGATCCTCACAGAGGGGAAGAGGTTGAGCGCCTACCACGACAAGAACGCGCGGGGGGAGAGCAGCTCCGGAAGCTGTCCGAGGAGGATGACGGAGAGCTGGAGGAGGGAGAGCAGTGTCTGTTGGAGACTCGGCCCCGGGAACTGCCTCGGCGACACCACCGTCTATGTCGAAGTCTTGGCATGGTGACGCAGCGGCGAGGACGAGAAATTGGGCAAATAGAAGACAGCAGAAGGAAGGAAGGGTCCAACTAGCCAGGCGAAGAAACTGAGAGAAGTGGGAAAAATGGACTGTGAGACCAATGTAAGTCAGGAAGTAAATTGAAATAATAACCCAAATGGCATCTTCGACCCACGGAGGTGTGTCGACTTGACAGTTCGGCATCCTGAGAGCACCAGGGAAGCCACTAGCCTGAAGATCATCGGCATGAAAACCTGCAAATTGCAAATAACCCACACCAGGAACCCAAACACTGAATTGCGTAATGGGGACGATGAGCCAAGCCAAGGCGAGTTATGAAGCTAGTACTCTTGGCCACCCCCTGGCATAAATGCTGCGCAGTGTGACGGCTTTGGAAGGGCCGCTTGACAGTGTAACATAAATGAAGCATGAGTGCTGACTGCAGGTGGCCAGGTGGGCAAGCCATGCGCTGCTTTCCTCGGTCATGCCCATCAAATCGGAGTTATACACCCGCATCTGGGTAGTCACAGTCTTGGCGCACCAACAGAGTGCAATCCTGAATAAGTTCACTGTCATTGAAGCTTGAAAGGGGCCTTGCCGAAAGAGTTTGGGCACTCTTAACACCTTTATTGGCCAGAAGGTCAGCAACTTTGTTACCCATCCTTTTTGTATGCTTGAGACAGATGGCTCTGTGCTCCTGGAGCCATCCAGCAATGAGCTCAAGCCTAGCCAAGAGTGTCCAACTATTGGCCACCTTAGTAGGATGAGAACCTGAAAGAAATTTGTGGACCACGTTAATAAGAATTTGTGAGTCTCCCTCAATTTCAAGGGGAAAGAAATTGTGTTGTTGTGCTAACTGCAGACCCTGCCAAAGTCCTTCGAACTCAGCGGAATTATTGGAGTCCCAGCCTATCGATCCATAGTAAATGAGTAATGTGGAGCCTTGGTGGTCCCGAAAGATTCCTCCGAAGCTAGCTTGCCCTGGATTGCCTTTGGAGGCACCATCAAAATTGAGCTTTAGACAGCCTTCTGGGGGGGAGGGGGGCCAGGTGTCGTGAGTGATTTGCAGAGGGCCCTTAGTGCAAGCTGGCATCGGATCAAGCTTGAGCTTGAGTTGCCAACTTTCCCAAATTTGAAGTTCAATTGGAAAGGTTGGGAGGTCATCCTGGTTCCAATTGTGAAGCGCCATGGTTTCTTGAAGGTTGCTGCAGAGGGTGTTCCAGAGGATTTCTAGTGGAGTGCATTGGTCCTTGAAGATTCTTTTGTTCCTTTCTTTCCAAATGATCCACAAAGTGAGCCCAGGTATGAGTCGCTAGAGAGCGTTAAGCAGCGCAGATCTGTAGGGCGCTACCATCCAGTTGCGAATGATAGAGTTTAGATCCCTAGAGCTCCTACCATCCCTCCTGCATTTAGTGCTGAGGGTGTCCCAAAAGAAAGAAGCAAGGGGGCAAGTAAGCATAAGATGATGTATGGTTTCCTCTTGACTGTTGAAATTGGGGCATCGGGATGTGCAAAGCCTCGCTTCAAAAGGTTATCCCAGGTGAACATTCTTTTGTGACAAAGGAGCCATAAGAACAGGGAGACCTTCGGCCATAAAGGCGGCAGCCAAAGATCTTTCCAAATGGGATCGATAGGATCAGGGTTGCTGGTAAGCAAGGCGTAGGCTTCCTGAGTAGTGAAATTGCCCTTTGGGGTATGGCCCCAACGAAGGATGTCCTGCTTAGCTAAGTATCAGATTTTTCTGTTTGTAAGTTCCGAATCCAGGGCTACATGTGACTGTTCCTGCAGATGATTGAGACAGCAGTCAGCTGATTTCCATTGCCTGTATCCTTGAGCGTGATTCTCCTCCCATAACTGATGGATTGTGGCCTCCAGAGCTATGATTTGGTCCGGCTGAATAGGCGGCTGAATGGTGGTAATCAATTTAGGCTGTTGTTGCCAAGCATCAGTCCAAAATCACGCTGAGCGGCCATCGAAAACCTCCCAGAAGCTGTGATCTTGGATGAGGAGGCAGTGTTGTTTCGTGGCATTCCAAATTTGAGAACCTTCAGCCGCTTTTGAGAGTCGAATGAGCTCAGAGGTGGGTCTGTGGTGGGCATATTTGGCAGTCCATAGCTTTGCCCAGGGGCAGAGGGGGGAAGAAAGCCATTGCCACCAAACCTTAGCTCCCAAGATGGCATTGCTGTGCTAAGGATCACGGAGACCTAGGCCGCCGGCATGCTTAGGACGACAGATCGTAGTCCACTTGACCAAGGCCCATTTTCTATTCTGTCCAGAGGCACCCCATAAAAATTTCCGCTGAAGAGATTGAATTTGCTTGAGAGCCCATTTGGGGGCGGCCAAAATGGAGAAGAGGTAAATGGGCATGGATTGTAAAACCGACTTGACTAGAGTGAGTCTACTGGGGAGGTTCACAGAACGAAAATTCCAAGATGAAAGTATGGCCTCAATCTTGTCCAGGAGGTTTTTCCAAGCCGAGCGTTTGAGGGCTGAATCAATCAGGGGGGCTCCAAGATAATTAGCAGGTAGCTTAGCAATGGAGAATCCAAGGATTTAGGCAATGTGAAGCTGAATGGAAGGGGCAATGTTGAAGAAGAAGATCTGGGACTTGGAAGCATTGACCATCATGCCTGAAGCTTTAGCAAACAAATCCAAGAGGCTCTTGAGGGTGGAGGCCTCTTGGGCTGAGGGATGACCGAAGAGCATATTATCATCCACGAATTGCTGGTGGGTGATGGTAGGGGCTCCATGGACAGAGATGCCTCTCAGACGCTGACTATGAAGAGCATGATGAATGGATCGACTCAGGCCCTTAGCCATAAGGACAAATAGGAAGGGAGACAGAGGATCACCTTGGCAAATTCCTCAGGAGGGGGAGAAGGGGTGGGATGGAATGCCATTAACAAGAACCGAGAAGAAAGAAGAAGAGATCAAACTCATGACCCATCTGATCCAGAAAGGACTGAAACCATAAGCTGCTAACATCTGATGAATGTACTTCCAGTTTAATTTGTCAAAATATTTAGAAAGATCAATCTTCAAGAGCATACCTGGCTTTTTTGTGTGCTTCAACGAGTCGATGACCTCATGAGTGAGAATTATGCCGTCCAAGATTTGGCGACCCTCCACGTACCCTGTTTGATCAGGTGAGATGAGCAGAGGGAGCAACGGCTTGAGCCTGTTGGCGATGACCTTAGAGACGATTTTGTAGATGACATTGCAGAGTGCAATGGGCTGAAATTTTTCAGGCGTGGCAGCTTGGTGCTCCTTGGGGACCAGCGTTATAAAAGTGGCATTGAGTGGCGGAAGGAGCCAGTGGATGGATCTGGATTCTTCGACTAATTACCAGACGTCATTTTTGATGAGGTCCCAGAAGTGATGGAAGAAATTGGAGGTGAATCCATCAGGTCCTGGAGCCTTACCTTCTTTTTTTTTGGCCACATCTTGTTCAACCTCTAGCAGAGTGACAGGTCGCAGTAAGAGTTGATTGTGCTCCTCCGTTATGAGTTTAGGAATGTGTTGTAGCACTTTATTAATTGCAGGATGCCTGTCGATTTGGTCTTATTGCAGAACCGATCTGAAGTGAGAGACCAATTCCGTCTTGATTGCTTGATGGTATTCCAGTCGCTCTCCATCTTGATTGAGGAGAAAACCGATGTTATTTCCCATTCTGTGTTGGATGGTAGAGCTATGAAAGAACTTGGTATTACGTTCCCCTTCCTTTAACCACCTGATTCTGGATTTTTGCTTCACGAAAATTTCCTCTTGCTATCTTCTTTCCTCCAGTTGTTTAAGTAGGCTTTTCTCTTTCATGACCACCATTTCATTGCATCCCTCTCGAATGATGTTCAACTGGAGGTCTGCCATTTCCTTTTCAAGGTGCTGTTGCTGCTGAAAAATGTTTCCGAAGGTGGAGTGGTTCCAAACTTTGAGTCGGGCCTTAAGATCTTTGAGATGCTGTTAGAACTGGAACATCTTGGAACCTAGGGGAGGGGAGAAATCTTTCTAGGAAGAATGGACCAATTCCTTGAAGCCTGGGTGAGTGAGCCAGAACGCTTCGAAACGAAAAGGTCATTTGATGGATTCCCCTGGTCTGGACCATTGGAGAGCTATGGGCCAGTGATCAGAACCTGCATAAGGCAAGACTGAAGTTTGGAATTCCCCCCCAATGTGAATAGCATTGTCAGAAAGGAGGAAGCGATCCAGTCTGGAGGCTATTTGCTGCGAACCAGATATTTTATTGTTCCAAGTGTGGAGGCCATTTGCAAAGGGGATATCAATGAGCCAGTTCCGCTGAATGAAGTCCTTGAAGTGGGAGCTGTCCGTCTCAAGATTTGCATGTCCGCCTCTTTTCTCATCCAGGTTGGTTATCATGTTAAATTCACCTCCCATGATCCATAGAGGGTGAGATCTGGTAGAGTTGAGGAGTTCGACCGTGTTGAGCAGAACGATTTTCCTGGTAGCGTCCTGAGGGAAGTAGACATTGGACAGGAGTCCATGCAGGTTGGTGCCAAGAATGTGAAAGGAAGCCTGGATTAGGTTGTGAGCTGCATGAGCATCACTTATTGAAACAGAGCATGGATCCCAAGCAATAGCAAGGCCTCCTGAGGCTCCGGAGGCGTCAACTGCGACCGAATGACAATCGGGCCAGGCCTTAGAGAGAATGGTGCCTAGCGTGTTACCTGTACATTTTTTTTCCTGCAGGAAGAAGACTTGTGGTTTTTCCATTCTTATCAAGTTCTTGATCATTCAAAGTTTTGAGGGGCCATTGAGACCCCTGACATTCCACGAGACTAGCTTCATTGGGAACAGTCTTCACGGGGTGAGAAAACTTGGTAAGATTGGGATACCTACCAGATTCCATGAGAATTTCTCCGAGGAGGATTGTCCTTTGAAGGTCAGTTTTCCTACCTCTTTTCTTCGAGTCTTTGAAGAGTTTCTTGCCATCCCATGGGCTTCCCTGCTGAACGCCAAGGGATTTTTGGTGCTGTTGTGCCTGGAAAAGGGCCGTTGTTAGGCTCTCTATTTGTTTTTCAGAGATCTGATCATATGCCCTTTTTTTGCGGGCTTGCTCCAGAGTGAAGATATCCAGTTCTCCAATGTCCACCATCTCTGATTCATCCTCCATAAGACTGATTTCGCTTGCATTTTCCCCGTCATTTACTATCTCCATGTCGACAGAGGGACCTAGGGTAGACTCAGGTTTCGAGTTAGGCGGAGGATGGGGGGTGGATTCTGTTTGGGGGGTAATGGAGTCAGGGGTGGTTAGGATTTCAAAGCTGTTGCTGGTGGAGGGGGGATCAGAAGTTAGGAGGGAAGTTTTAGGGGCTGAGGGTGGGGTTTTCTTGTTGTGGTGCCACCTATTTTGGACTTTTCTGAATCCCTCTGCATCAGGGGCTAAGGAAACATCCACGGGTTTTCTAGGAGGCATGTTCAGAGGGAAATCGCGAAAGAGGTGGCCATGGGTATGGCATTTCTTACATCTGAATGGGACGTGTTCATAGTCAATGGACTGTACCCATTCGAAATCATCGTGGAAGAGACCTACTGAGTCAGGGAGGGCGTCTGCAAGGTGCATGAAGACACAGATTCGGGCATAGGAGGTGTATCGCTTGAGCTTGGTCTCCTCAGCAATTTTAATGAATTATCCGAGGCCATTTCCAATTTCTTTTAGGTACTCTTCGTCCCAGTATTCCAGAGGCAGAGAATATAGTCTAATCTAGACTGGAGCCCAATTGAAATCCTCTTTATCTGGGTTAAATCTTTCGACCTAGTCTCTCAGATAGAGCCCAGAGGCGTTGAAGAAATAGGGACCCTCATCCATGACCCGGTTCTTGTCCTCCAGACAGTTGAAAATGGAAGTAAAAAACCCTTTGGGCCCTAGTTGGAGTGTGACCTGAACCTTTGGCTTCCATTTTGACTTGATCCATCCGTGCAGGGCCTTCTCTGTGGGCCAGAAACCGACAAATTTTCTTATCAATGCATGGTCCTTCATATATTGTATCTGGTCGTTAATACGGTGGCTTGGAAGTTAGATTTTGGGGCATTCATCTGTGACTGGCTTGCAGGTGGCTGAGGTCGCTTTGGGGATGGGCGTACTATTCTCCGCACCGACATTTTTGTCTGCTTGCCCTCCTGGATCTTGCCCAATGGGGTTCTTATGCGTATCATTGACTTGTGGTTCTTTGTCCGTGACCGGGCCCTGTGCAGAATCAGAGTGAGGTGGATTTTTGTCAGTCGAAAACTGATGGGTTACTATCACAATGACAGTGGGGGAGGCTGAAGAAGCCCCCCCCCCCCCATGACTTATCCATGAGGTGAGAATAGCGACTACGAAGACTGGGGAATTCTTTAGCTTATGGGAAAACCGTCGAGAGGAAAGCCAAGGGGCAGCGCCGTTGCAGGAGATCTAGAAACCATAGCACAGAGGAGTTGCAGAGCCCCGACCTCCCACTCTCCACTTCTTTCCCAAATATCCGTGATTCGGTATACATTTTGTCATACAAAAGTTCTCATTGACATGCGAAAGAGTAATATTATCCTCAGACATTAGCCTCACTAAATAAAACTTAAAGAATTGGGGAAAATGTTTAAACAGAAAGGCAGATATTCTCGTCGATTTGCCGAGACCAACCTGGTTACAATGGCCGGAATTCATGATAAGTAGGATGGAAAAGAAAATTTCCATGTAGATCCAATAACAAAGCAGGAGAAAAATTTATTTTAACTCAAACCTATCCTACGTGATACAGAGAAGGCACGATTAGAAGCTAATATATAGAAATCGAACTCTAAATGAATATGAAATTCGTCAAAATGGACATTACTTGAGGGAAATGAAAGCGAGAAAAACCTTCATACCTCTGCTCATAGATATGCCTTGGACTCATTAGTCTCATAGTGAAAATGAAACTGAAATCAAACTAAGTTAATTAGTCATAAAAACGACTGTGTGGGAATAAGCCATTACCATATAAGAGGGCAAAGATTATTCCATGCCCAGCGGCCGAAACCATACGTATACCAGTTATAAATTTTTGGGTTAGAGAAAACAATTGGTATTAATAAAAACCATAAGATATAGAAGTGAAATAAGTGAAAATGGGGAGAAGTAAATAGTTTCAAATTGAATGTCTACATACTATATATACACAGTCATTGGAAAAATAACAAATAAAACTGAAATTGGAAAAAAAAAAATTGGGTTACCTGATTTGGAGAGGGCCGAGGCGCTTATAAAAACATGCTCACGAACGACAGAGAGTCGACCTAAGATATCTCATCATTTGGCTCTGAGAGGAGGTCTTTAGACGTAATGGGCGAATGAGCAAATGAATACAAATCGCCAGAAAATGTAGACATGATATACCATGGACAAATTGAAACCCTAGGAAAAATCGTAACCTTACATGTGGCCTTATCTGAGCAATGCGTACAAGAACATTAAGTCTAGTGGGTGGGAATAGAGGTTTCCCAAATCCATAGACGAAAAATTAATACGCCAGCTATGTCATAAGTGCTAAAATCTGAATCAGTACAAGTCAAATCTCGAGAAGGATCAATAAAATAACAAATGGAGGAAGTACGGGGATAAACGAAAACAGGCCTCATAAATAAATTTCATACGAGTACCAAAATGTTTAATGCAGGAAAACGAAAATTGCCTCAGATCATTATACGTCTTACTCATTGGTACACTTTATCACTATTTGAATCCAAAGAAAGTACCAATGAAAGATCTCTCAACAGAATCGAGCCTTATGGAAAAATTTGAGGCATGAGGAATTAAACTCATAAATGTTGGCCACCATCGAGTTGAATGGATCGATTTGTACACATGCGATGGGTGGAATTTCAAGTTTTATGAGGCTATTATAATGTGAGTATGTAGATATTTAAAATCTGTAAACATGAGAGGTAATTAATAATTTTATTACTTGGCATTTACATAAAGACCATCGAAAATGGCTGTAAGTGTGTGTGGAAGAGATTAAACTAGGTCCTACGATGTATATAGTCACAGTTGGATATATAATACAGTTATGTATAATCATAGTTGGATATATGGTATTATGTAATTTAATGTGTATGGTAACAAAGAAGAATATGGAAAAGGTAGAAAGGTTTTATGCAGGAGTATAGGAGTGGAAAGATAATTTATATAACTAATTACATTACTCGGAGTACTTTTAAATATAAGAAAACATCAATATAGTAAAATGGGAAGAGTTATTTCCAAATAAATATCAAGAAGTTAAATGAGCAAATTAAATTATTATATACAAGGAGAGCGATAGCTGAGCTTATAAATGCGAAATTTTTTTTTGAGGTAATTGAGGAACATTATAGATTTTCTTATTGTATCCTTCTCTAGAGGTGATGAAAGGTCAATAACCTATTTAGGTGGCTGAGTTGTGTCAGTGACTGGTTGAACTTCTTTAATACTCTCTAATAGATTCCTGGCATGCCTTTTCATAGGCTTTCTTGCTTGGAACATGAAACCTGCATCTTCTCCATCAAACACTAATTTCTTTCCAGATTTATCCTTCTTTAACTTCTTCCCACCTTCCTCTATAAAATAATCTTGGGCAATAGGAGAGTCCTCTATGTCAATGGAATGTAAAATATCCTCTAGATTTCCCTTAGCTTCCGCTCATTCTTCCAAAACCATTGTTTGGCTCCTAGTCATCCTTTTGGTTCCTTCTTTGCTAATAGTTTGTTTCTGTTTTGTAGGTTTGACGACCTTTGACTTCTGTTTTGTAGGTAGGACACTTGGTGTATCGAGAATCTGCATTTTCTATGGCTCCTTCATAATTTTTTCACTTGTTTATGCTCTTGCAGGTTCACTTGGCTCTACTACCAATGTTTCCCTTTGTTCTACTACTAATGGTGATGGAATTCTCCTAGGCTTAGGAGTTCTTGAAGGAGTAATAACATCCAGCTCAAAACAACTAACAAACAAGAATGAGGACCATTCTCTCCCTAACCTTCGAAGTTCATCTAAGAGCAATAATTTCATTAAACCATGATGAAATAAAGAAGTCTCACTCCCCTCAAACTTTTCTTGGACCTTATCTGCCATTTTTGACAAACTTCTATGAAAATAAAAAGGCAGATCAAGGGAAATATTACCAGTAAAGTGCAGAAGTAATTTGGAATAATATGAGTACACTTTATGATATCTCCCTTCATAGGTAAAGTAATTTTGGATGATGAGAAGCGATTTGGAATAATTGTCTTTTATGTAACTTCTTGCAATGGCATTAGTGAGATCCATTTCAGTATTCTCAAGCTTCATGAACTCTTTGCACTACTCCATGTTAAACTTGAAACCTTTGAACCAGTTCTCCTGAACTCTTGGAATCTTTGTAGTAGCAGCAATAACCTCTGGTGTGATGGAAAAATAGAGAATTCCCACTTTAGTGGCTATCCCACTGAAATTCATAGAAAACTCCTTAGACACCTATGTATGGAAACCCTGTAATTTCTCAAAAAACTGTAGGAAACCTACTCTTCTAAAGGCTTATACTATTTTTGGGTCTTCATTGATCAAATTCATGTCTGCAGGTTCATATCTCAGGCACTATCCACCCTTGCTAGTCCTTCTTTTCTCTGCCATGGTTTCTCTAAGATTTGCACAACCATAGTTGATGATGTTCAACCTCTCTTGATGAATTTGCAGCCTCGCTTGATGATTTTCAAAGTAAACCTTTGAAAAGAACCAGCCACAGCTTTGGCTTAGTATAGTAGCTCTCCAGAGCTCAAATATTACACAAGGAGGAATGAGAAATGAGAATGACTAAATTTGAAAATAATTTGAAGCTTTAATGTCTTCTCATCACTCAATGATGACTCATACATTACCTAAATTGATCATGATGACTGCAAGCCTGAGCATGTACCTTGGATTTATCCCTCCGTGACTCGAATGGCACCTAACCTACTCATTCCCAATGATTTTCTAACACCTAACTGCTTGACTGACAAGACAGACAGAAAACCACACTTTCATAGAGTTTTTAGTGTTAATTTGACTGTTTTTACGACGAAACTATCAGCAACTTCGTAGTGAAAAGTGAATTTTTACAGTGTATTGCGCTACGAAACTATGGTTTCTTGGCTAATTTGACACTTTCGGTAAAAAAAATACCTTGGAAATTGAAATAATTCATAAAATTATGAATGATTGGACATGAGGGAATTTAAAATGAGTGGTTTTTGACCTTAGGGTAACCTAAAACAAGAAAATTTTAATATTTCCCTTGACCAAGCATAAAAATGAATCCTACAACCTAATTTTTGACACATAAACCTATTTAACCTTGTCAAAATGATGCTTCATTTTTTTGGGTGATAACAGTGGCTCCACTTGGGATGGTGTGCCCCAGTGGTACACCAAAGAAATATTAGTTCTAGTGCTGTTACCCATCTTCTTGGAAAAAACAAAAAAACTTTGAAACTGCCAAGATTTCTCCTCAAACTCTAATGGCCTTCACCTCAGGCTCAATATTGATTATTCAGCTTGTCATTATTGGCAGAAATACACATAAAATGGAATATATAAAATGGTATGAAGGATCAACAGATTTTAAAAAGAGTAGTGCTTTAAAAACTTTCCATTGAAAGGCCCTCCACCACATGGTTGGTCATCCATCTCCTGCAAAATGTAGGTGTTGTTCCCATGGAATTCAGCTACTTTGAATGGACCCTTCAATATGTTCTCAAACTTACCATGTTTTCCCTTCTCTTAAATCCTGGCCTCCCATTTCAAAACGACATCTTGGATTTGAAAATTCTATTCCTTGACCTTCTTGTCAAATGTCTTCTTCATTATGTTTTGAGATTTTTTATTACTATTATAGAATCCTTCCCTCTTCTCTTTAAAGCTATCAGCTGATTGATTCTTCTCTGAATTTCATTTGGCTCCTCCTCCAATCCTTGCAGTAGCATCATGACAGGCACTCCTAAGGTTGTAGGAAAAAAGCCTCAGCCCCATATACCAACTCATAAGGTGAAGTTCCAATTGACCTCTTTGTGCACACTCTATCAGCCCATAGAGCATGCTTCAACCTCAAATTCCATGACTTATTATTTTCCTACAACACCTTCTTTATAATCCTCACAATGTTATTGTTAGAAGATTCAGCAAGAACATTCTGTTGTGGATAATATGCAGTAGAATGCCCAAGAGAAATATGATATTGATGACAAAAAATAATCATCTTCTTAGACTTAAATGCCTGAGCATTATCAGTGATGATCTTCATTGGACATCCAAATCTAGACAAAATATTATTTTCCAAAAATGAAATGATAACATAATCATTTTCTTCCCTGGTTGGGATTTCTTCAATCCATTTGGTGAAATATCTAGTTGTTGTCAGAATCCAGAGATGCGGACCTGATGATGATGGATGAATTTCACCAATAGAATCTAGCCCCCATTACTAAAATGGCACCTCAACATATATAAGCATCAAAGGCAAAGGTACAATTTTCTTCTTACCATCAAAAATCTGACATTCATGGCAAGAAGCAATATTTTTGTAAACATCTTTAAACATTGTAGGCCAATAGTACCCTGCTCTGAGAATCTTGTTTACTGTAGCATTCCAATAATGATGACCTCCACAATATCCTTTGTGGAATTCCTCAATCACTTTATCAGCCTCCTCTAACAGCAAACAATTCAACAAAATACCACTGGTATCCTTCCAATACAAATTTTTGTCAATGATGCAATACCTCAAGGATTTTAGCTTCACAAATATTTCCTTGGACTTTGTCAGCTTAGAAGGTCCTCTATGATGATGTAGGACAAAAAAAATATCCTTATACGACTCTGAAATGATATACTTTTCTTCAATAGGGATCAATTCTTCCTCTTCATCTGAAATTTCTGATATTTCTGCAATTAAATTCATGTCAAGACAGTCAAAGTTTGACTGTGTCATTAGCTTTGCTAGACCTTGTACTTTGACCAATTTTGTTGGCTTGATATCTATGTCATATTCTAGCAATTTTTATATCCATTTCTACCTCTTACCATCAGGATCAACTTGAGTTAGGATGTCTTTCACAACAACATTAGGAACAAAAGCTATAATATGAGAATGCAGAATGTAAATTCTGAAATCTTTGATGGCCTTAACTAAGGCATAAGCTTGCTTCTCTAAGATGTTGTATTTCATCTCTGAGTTAACTAATGTCCTACTAAAAAAATAAATGTGTTGCTCAGTACCTTGGTGTCCTTTATGCAAAAAAACTCGAACAATTGTATTTTCTAATGCAAAATTAAAAACCAGAAATTCTTTTGAGAAATCTGGGCTGATCAACATTGGTTCTTAGTTGAGTGCCTTTTTGATCTCCTCAAAAGAGTGGTTTTCCTCTTCTGTCCACTTGATGTCAAATCCTTTCTTCAACATCCTTGTTATGTCCTTTACAATTTTGGCGAAATTAGGAATAAACCTCCTCACAAAATTTACCTTTCCAAGGAAATACTGAATCTCCTTTCTGCTCCTAGGAAAATCCACTTTCTGAATTGAATTGGACCTATTTGGATCAATCTTAATCCCATATTTAGAAATAATATATCCAAGTAATTTACCTGAAGTTAAAGAAAAAATACTTTTGGTGGGATTGAGAGAAATGCCAAACATTCTACACTTCAGTAGAATTTTTTCTAGGTGCTTCAAGTGATCTTATTCCCTCCTTGAGAAGACTGTTATATCATCAAGATAAACAATTACCATTTTTTCCTTCTCTTCAGAAAAAGCAATATCCATTTCCCTCTGAGAGGTAGCTCTTGCATTCATGAGACCAAAAGGCATCTTAGCATACATGAATGTGCCCCATGGTGTAGTAAAGGTTGTTTTTTCCTGATCATTTGGATGCACAAGTATCTGATTATAACCTAAAAAACCATCAAGCATAGACATTCTATGGGGACCAAAAATGTTCTGCAAAATTTGGTCCATCTTTGGGAGAGGGTAGTTGTCCTTCAGAGAGGCTTTGTTCAAGTTTCTGAAGTCAATGCATATTCTGATTTCTCCACTCTTTTTTCTGACTGGAACCAAGTTTGTGAGCCACTTTGAGAATGTGATTGGAACAATGATTTTGGCATCAAAGAGCTTCTTGATTTCCTTCTCAATCAGAAGCATGAGAAGTGTATTAGTCCTCCCCAACTTCTTCTTGAAAGGATTTTCATTTTCTTTAATGGGAATAGTGTGTTGAATGATAGTAGGGTCATACTTCTTCAAATTAGCATAAATCCAAGCAAAAACATCTATGAACCTTTTCATCATCTCAATATATTTATGCGTTATATCAACTGGAAGAGATTTTGAAAGTTTAATCATTTTTTGCATAGTTATTGTACCAAGGTTACAGCTCTCTACCTCTTCATCATCAGCTTGTATCCTAGGATATTTGAACACATCATTCTAATCAAAATGTTTCTCAAGGGGTATGAGTCCTTTGGGTATAGAGTTATTCTTCAGATTTAATACTTCAGAATTTCCCTTAGATTCAGCAAGCATTTTTTTTGTTCTACTTGTATATTTTCAAACTTTTCTTTCGGCTCAATAAAGTTCTTAACATGTTGGTCATCCTCAAAGACTTGCCAATGGATAATGTTATCAGGGATAGCTGGTCTATGGTGAACCTCAACCTTGTATTTTTCAATGCAATGTATGGAGATGATGAAAAGACTTGCAAAGATAGCCAGGGAGTCAACAATGGAGTTTTCATCCCTAGTCTTAACAATGAATGAATGTTCTTGGAAATTTTCCAACATGTCCATGTCTAAGTTTCTATATGCCCTCATTCTTATATGCTTTGTTTGATACACACATTAAAATTTTTTAATGACTAATTCAAAATCCCCACAAACATAAATCTTTTGAGCACCCATTCTTTTTAAAACTTCTAAGCTCAAAATCAAGGATTCATACTCAGCCATGTTATTTCTGCAATCAAAATTCAGTTTGTAGGAAAATAACTTACTTTCATCATTTGGATTTGTGATGCAAATCCCTGCTCCTAACCCCTCTCTTCCTGCTGATCCATCAAAGTGCAACAACAACCAACCTTCCGCCTTCTCATCACTTATTTTTTGATCTTCTGCTTGCTGATTTTCTGTCTGCTGAATTACAGATTGTTGATTTTCTGCCTTCTTCTCATCTTCGACTTCGTCAGTCAACTCATTGAAAAGAATAGCATATCGAAGTTTAGTATCAAGAGCATAAATTGGAAATTTTTGAGGTTTATCTTTACTACTCACCATTTAATCCATTCTTGTCTCTCTATATGGCCTCCTTTTCTCACCAAAAATAGGGATGGTGGCATAAGTAAGGTACATCTGCATTGTACCTTTGATTTTTGCTTCCCATGACCTTGATAATATCATGCCAAAATTTGGTGGAATGTCTGCTACCACAATTTCCATAACCACTATCTTAGCAAGGACTTGTGTAAGACCAACAACAACATATTTAATTAAACCAATGCATTGAACTCTTTTTGAGTCAAAAGAAAACAAGTCTTTATATGGTCTAGTAATTTCTAACCTCATCCTCTCCATTATTTATTTTGGCATAAGATTGTGAGAGGCCCCTGAATCCAACATGGCATCATGATGTCATATCATGAATGCTTAAGCTAACATAAAAATGGGGCACCTGCTCATTCTGTTCATGTTCCAATCTTGGGCCTAAGTATATGGTTAGATGATCCTCTTGAATATTTAAGATATCAGCAGCTCCTGCTTGTGAATTCAACATTTTCACAATATTTCTTCTATATCCATTTACCTTAAGAATCTCTCCAAAAGGTACTGGTATTTTGATCTTAGAAATTTCACTCTCCAAATTGAAAACATAAGCATATTTTTCAGTTTCTTTTATAGGAGGAGGAGGTGGTGTATCTTTCTTACCTTCAATAGCCTTCGGGGTATCTTTATTAGCTTCAGAAGCTTTAGGAGTATCTTTCTTAGGCTGTGTTTTTTTTTCAATTATTGGCACATTTCTATTTCTGAGATTGTATTGTTTTGTATCTCAGAAATTGCATGATGAAACCCTTTAAAATAATCAGATGGTTCTTCTTCATGATTACTTTGGTCTGACTCATCATGTTCCTCCTTAGTAAATAAAATTATAGAAATTTCTTCATCAAGACAATGAATGGACTCTTCTAGAATTTCAGGTTCATCAACTTCATCAACTAAGTTTTGCTGAAAAGGAGGTCTCATTGGAGGGCCAGGTTGTTGATCTTTGTTTTCCCTTCACCTTTGCTGATTTTGAGGTCTTCTGAATTGAGGGTTTCTAAATTGTGGCTCATGTCATGCAGGAGGAGTAGAGTTATTCCCAATGGCCAGCATATCCATCAAATTTTCCATTGTCTTCATCATTGAATCAAATTTTTCATCAGAGGTAGAAGACATATCTTCTTCTTTCAACTTATTCTTACCCATCTTGGACTTTTTTGCTGCTATCATATTAACCTCCACCTTCACTGCATCATTCTGCATTTCAGCAAGTGAAGAGGATTCTCACTCTCGTAGCAGTATAGAAAAATCATAATCAAAAGCTTCAACATATCTCATCTGAGATAAGGCTTGCAGAGGTTTTAAATGGGTAGGAATAGAGTGATAAAATTTTTTAAACATTTTTGAAAAAATTTGGACAGTTTCATCAACAGCTCTACTCAAACTATTGTACTCAGTGATGGATTGTACAAAATTGGTTCTATTTCCCCACTTCCTCAAGAAGATATCTTCAAGTTCACTCCAATTATGAATGCTTCCAAGAGTAAGAGCTTTGAACCAGTTCCTAACTTGACTAGTAAAGCTCTGAGAAAATAATCTCAACTTGACATCCTCACAGTCAACTTCCTCCCTATCAATAAAATCATTAAATTGGTGTACATGTTCTTCTGCTGTAATCTCTTCATCACTTCCCCAAGTTTTTATTCTAGCAGAGTATTTGCTAGGAAGGGCATGTAGGACAGCTGGAAGAACAAGAGGGGCATATCTAACAGGTGCAACGGGTGGAGGAGGTATATTTCTGACCATGGTGAATGGGACTATAGTATTTTTAGGGACAACAGCAATGGAGGAAGAGGAAATGTTAGGAGGAGTATTGTTTGGTCTTTTTTTTCCACTAACAATTGAATGCCAATTAGGAAGAGGAAAACTAGTTTTACTTCTCAACAAGATTTCAAAAGGGTCAAGCTCCTTCAACCTATCTAAAGACTCTCTTTCCAATAGTAACTCGGAAGTGACTTCTTCCCAAAACTCTTATTTATATTTCTGTGTTACTAAGGCTGAGGTATCAATACCTCTCCTATGTAGGTATAAGACAATTTCAGTTAATGATTTTTCACTTTCAGACCTAAACAAGACTTCCTGAATTTTGTCATCAAATATTTTATCTTCAGGACTTCTTAAAACTTCAGAGGACAAGGATTTTGTATGTAATGGTGTACCTGATATTTCAGATATGCCAGGACTACCTCTAGAGATGGTGTTTGGATTTTCCACGATGGTAGGTGCATCTAGGTCAGGATTACTCCTCGTGTATCTCCTTCTTGAAGCCACCTTTGATCATATGAATTTTGAATGGAGTCACCAATGTAGATGCAGCCTCGATCAAATTTTGAGCTCCTGCTACCTTCAAAAGTTCAGCTTCAAAATTTTGGGAAAGTATAATCGTTAGGCTCCCGATAGACACACCAAAATTTTATCACAAAATTGCACCTGATAGGCTGCTAATTAGACAATATCATGTAATTTTTTCAAACCAATCTTGTGACTGAGGCTTAGCCTCCTCAGTCTGAGAGGGATCTCTCAAGGTTTAATGATATTGAATAAATAACTAGATGGCTAACTCTATTTAGAAAAAAACTTTCTTATGATGAGTATAAGTTGAAAATAATATTAGTAAGTAAACATTGGGATTATGGAGTCAACATTTCAGTGATTCGGTGAGTTCACTTGACATGGAAGCTGAGGCAGGTCTGAGTTTTTATTAGTAGGACACACATACATGAAACAAGAAAATATACAGTCAATTCATCTATAAAGGAAGTCGAAGCATTACAAGAATGAATTCTAAGTATTATAAATGAAAAACACTGCAAATGAGATGCATAAAAGTTATAGATAAGATAGGTAAGCACTAAAAACTCATTCCGAATCTCAGGTTGGTCAAGAAAAAAAAATCTTTGTATTGCTGAAACAATCAACTTACAATAAGTTGCAATTTTGCCAAAAATCTCCAACCCTTGAAAAATTCGACCCAATGGCCTTTAATAGACTTGCTACATCATGTGATGATCTACCTCATGGCTAGATTCATCAAATTTTTTCCTAATGACACCTTGCATAACCATAAAAGATCAATTTAATGACAAACAAACACCTATCCTACTTGACAGTCATTTTCCTAATAGGACTCAAACTACTCATTATTTCCTTTAACAACCTTATCTACTAAAGAAATTACATTCTTTGACAGGTATATTTTTACATGTTCAAATTGAGATGATGGGATTCATCACTTTATGACCACTTAACTGACCTTCTCAAAACTAGGAAACAAAACCCTGTTTTTTAGGAAAATAGTCTTCTTCTTCCACGAATACTTTAGCTGTCAGTTTATCTTCAATTTGTGGTCCTCGAGTGTTGAATAATTACTAGTCATGGTATTTAACCATTCAATAATCACCAAATGTCCAAATATGCTCCAAAACCTTCTAAAAAGGCTGAAAAACACTACTCCACCAAACTAAGGCTGTTTCGTAGCGTACTTAAATAATGTTGCAAAACCTGCCCTTAAACCTCAAAATTCCTGATCTTTCCACTGTTATAGTGTTTATCACCATTAAACACATCTCCCACACCAATTTAAACTCTTGATAGCATACATAAGTAGTTCAAAAATTAAAAAGATCAGCTATAGTAGTTTCATAGCGTTTTGCTTCCCTTCAAGCCTAGGCACGCTATGAAACTACTAAAAAGTGTTGAAAATGCATATTTTTGTGTAATTATGAAAAATGAACCCTGTAAGTGCCAAAATATTATCTCTAACATGTCATTAGCCTTAAAAAACCATAAACCAACTTAAATTATGCTTCTTGAGGCATTTCTTCCTCATTTACAATTGGTTGAGCTAATGGCTCTTCAATCACTGTCATTTTGAGACCTTTTTCTCTAACTCTTCATGAATTAGTGTAAGTTTCTCTTGAAGGTATTTAACCCGGTCTTTCAATCTTCTATTGGTGGCTTTCAGTTGTGTGTTCATCCTCCTAACATTTTTTGTCTCCTTCCTTGTTGGAATAGTCCATTTGATGAGTTGTTGTGTGTTTTCCAAAGTCTTAGAGATAGTGTTAGCCTGTTCTTCCCAAATTGCTTTCACTTTTTAAAATTTAGTCTTCTCTACACTGTGTTTCCTTGCTTCCCTTTTCATAAAAACAATTCCATGATTAGCCACTTTCATTTTTTCTTCAAGGAGATGAAACTCTGTTTTTTCCATCACCTTCTCTTTTCCCTTCTTTGATTTGCTGACTATATCCTTCTCTAGAGGTGATGAAAGCTCGTGAGGTGGAAGAGTTGTGTCAGTGAGTGGTTAAACTTCTTTACTACTCTCTAATAGCTTCCTAGCATGCCTTGTCATAGGCTTTCTTGCTTGGAACATGAAACCTACATCTTATCCCTCAAACTCTAATTTATTTGTAGATTTAGCGTTCTTTAACTTCTGCCCACCTTCCTCTATAAACTCAGCTTGGAAAATAGGAGTTTCCTCTATGTCAATGGCATGTAAAATATCCTCTAGATTTCCCTTACCTTCTGCTCTGTCTTCTACAACCATTGTCTTCTCTTCCAAAACCATTGTTTGGCTCCTAGTCATCCTTTTGGTTCCTTGTTTGCTAACAGTTTATTTCTATTTTGCAGATTTTACCATGTTTGACTTCTATTTTGTAGGTGGGACACTTGGTGTATCAGGACTCTGCATTTGCTCTGGCTCCTTCAAATTTTTTTCACTTATTTCTTCTCTTGCAAGTTCACTTGGCTCTGCTACCAGTGATTCCCTCTGTTCTTCTGCTAATGGTGATGGAATTCTCCTAGGCTTAGGAGTTCTTGAAGGAGTAAGAGCATCCAACTCAAAACCACTAACAAAAAATAATGAGGACCAGTCTCTCAGTAACCTTTGAAGTTCATCTAAGACAAATAATTTCATTAACCCATGATGAAATAAAAAAGTATCACTACCCTTAGATTTTTCTTGGACCTTATCTGCCATTTTTTACAAACTTTTATGCAAATAAAAAGGCAGATCAAGGGAAATCTTACCAGTAATGTCCACAAGTAATTTGAAATGATGTGAGCACACTTTGCGATATCTCCCTTCACAGGTAAAGTACTTTTGAATGATGAGTAGCAATTTTGAATAATTATATTTTATGTAACTTCTTGGAATGGCATTGGTGAGATCCATTTCAATATGCTCAGGCTTCATGAACTCTTTGCACATCTCCATGTTAAACTTGAAACCTTTGAACCAGTTCTCCTGACCTCTTGGAATCTTTGTAGCAGCAGCAATAATCTCTAGTGTGATGGAAAAATTGAGCATTCCCACTTTAGTGGTTGTCACACTGAAATTCACAGAAAACTCCTTGGACACTTGTGTATGACAGCCCTGCAATTTCTCACAAAACTATAGGAAACCTACTCTTCTAAAGGCTTCTACTATTTTTGGGTCTTCATTGATCAAATTCATGTTTACAGGTTCATATCTCAGTCACTGGCTACCATTGTTAGTCCTTATTTTCTCTTTCATGGTTTCTCTAAGATTTTCACAGCCTCGCTTGATGATGTTCAACCTTGCTTGATGAATTTGCAGCCTCGCTTGATGATGTTCAAAGTAAACCCTTGAAAGGAACTAGCCACAACTTTCACTTAGTATAATAGCTCTCCAGAGCTCAAATATTACACAAGGAGGAATGAGAAATGAGAATGACTAAATTTGAAAAGGATTTTAAGTTTTAATGTCTTCTCATGACTCAATGATGACTCATACATTACCTAAACATATCATGATGACTACAAACCTGAGAATGTACCTTGGATTTATCCCTCCATGACTCGAATGGCATCTAACCTACTCATTCCCAAATATTTTCTGACACCTAACAGCTTGACTGACAAGACAAATAGAAAACAACGCTTTCGTAGCATTTTTAGTGTTAATTTGATTGTTTTCGCTACAAAACTATCATCAATTTCATATCGAAAAGTGACTTTTTACAGTGTATTTCACTACGAGACTGTGGTTTCTTGGCTAATTTGACACTTTCGGTATAAAAGACCTTGGAAATTGAAAAAAGTCAGAAAATGATGAATGATGTGACATGAGGGAATTTTAAATGAGTGGGTTTAGACCTTTGGGTAACCTAAAACAAGAAAACTTTAATATTTTGTTGGATCAAACATAAAAATGAATCCTACAACCTAATTTTTTACACATAAACCTATTTAACCTTGTCAAAATTATGCCTCATTTTTTTGGGTGATAACAGAACCTAACAAATTTTATTTATGCTAGAAGGCACATTATACTAAAATGTAACCTTGGATAGGCCTCCAGAGACATCCTTGGTGCGTAACTAACGTGGTGTTGTTTATTATAATATATTTTTAGTGATTATTAACTAATAGAGACTAGATGTGGAGGTTTGAGGACTCATATATGGAAATTGATCTCAAGAAAAAAAAATATGGGAAAAGGTTGATGTTTCCCTTCCTTGACAATGGTTACATTGTTATATCCCATCCATTTTCTCAATACCTAATAAAAAAACTAATATTCAACTCATATGTCAAATACTTCCTAGAGAGGACTCATTTCATGTCATCTAGGTGTTATTCGTGGCACTTGATATCAAGAAATATGAATATGTCCTAAGGAGACTGTGTCTCCATAATGTTATTTATGCTTTGATGCTTGATCATGTAATTTTTCAAAGATCTAGATATTTAGAAACTTTAATAAGGTTAATACACAAATTTTATTCTTTGATGATAGTCAAGTCCCCATAAACTACCCATGCTCTTATGTGGTGGTTCAAGGACACGTTTACTACACCCAAGTTAGATAAGTGATCTTTAGGGCTTAAGGATGTTGTTTACCTACCAAAACTATGGTTAATACCTTAACACCCATCAACCATCCATCAAATATCTTAATGAAAATTTCAATAAACTTCTATGGGAAAGAAACCCTCATGAGGGCTATTGTCTCTATGTCTAGAATTTTTTCATGGAACTGTTGGGAAAAATACTGAGAGGGGGGGGTGAATCAGTATTTACTGCATATTCAAAACTTTTACTTTTTCTTGCTTCTAAAACCCATACGATAATTTCCTGAAACAGACTCGCGTATATACGCGGATACCCTTTATGAAACTCGCGTATACACAGATATCTAATTATGTCATTAGTTCTTCACTTAAATCATTCCATCATTCATTCATCAGATGTTTAATAAACGATGGCGCAAGTAATAAAGAAGGTAAACCATCACACAAAGCATCACACATGAACACCGGAAGTTTTTAGGTGGAAACCCGAGTCGGGAGAAAATGCCATTCTTGGTTGCTTAATATCAATATTTTATTGTTGAGAAAACATCTTACAACATATGTCTTGGTGGAACTCCTACCCGACATGCAGGCACCCAATTGCGCTCGTTTACCAGACCTCTCACGGAAGGCTCCAACCACGACTCGTTTACCCGGCCTCTCCTGAGCTACGACCCCGGTCTCGTTTCGACCTCTCTGGAAGGAAACTCAACCCCATACCCAGAGGCATTCAACCCTACGACGCTCTATGGACCATTTCATCAATTTTTCTGCCCCGGATCCAAAGCTTCCTTTAGGACACCACTTGCAGGCCACGTTTCATCAAATTTTCAGACTGGACCCACTCCATACTTTTAAGCACAGTCAACCATGAAAAAGATACATATAACTCACTGACAGATATCAGTAAACCAGCAGAACAGATCAGACATTTCTTACCACAGACTTCAGCAAACCCTAGTTTGCATACGCGCTTTCCTTTCTCTGATGTCGCGTATATACGCGCTTCCGTTCACATAAACCCGCGTATACTTCAGTATAAATTATAGAGCCAATTTTATTGCGCATACGCGCTTTCTATTCAGCGAAGCCGCGTATATACGCGCTTCCTTTGCGGCGAACTAGCGTATAGATCTTCAACTATTATAGAGCAGCATACTTCTTTAGATCAGATATTCAGTTCAGATTTACCCTTTTGCTTCAGACAGATGTTCGCCTCATCTCAGATCTAGGCCTTCCATGAACAGATCTAGCAGATACAAGTACAATACAGATCTAGATCCCCTTCTTCATCACTCCTTCATTGGTGCATCATACATTCAGATCTTTCATTCAACTGTAACCCTTTCCATTCAGATATACTCCAGAGAGAAGTATTCATTCAAGCTCAGACATCTTGTCCCTATCCATATCGTTTGCACAATGAATTTCTTCTCTTTATATAGGTTTACCCTTTTTCAATACCATGAGCCAAAACCACATTACTTCCGATGGTATTCCTGGACGGGGTCATTTAGACGAATCATTACCCAATACAATGGGTCAATACCATGGTGGTTACCCCTGGTTTTGCACTTTAAGAGCGCTTTTGACCATACGCGACTTGGAACGTTGATTTCTGCGTGCATACGCGACTTCCCTTAGGCAAATCCGCGTATGCCTAGAGACATACTCTTTTCATCAAGATTTAGCACATGCTGAAATCCTTTCTTCATTGCCTTCTGTACACACTGTAGATACACCAGATTTACTTCATCAGGTGGTTCGCCATCAAGGACAACACATGTCAATAGACGCATGTCTTCATCTTCATTCAGTGGGTTGCCATCAAGGACAACACTCTGCATTATATTGCCAACAATCTCCCCCTTTGGACTTGATGGCAACCACGATGGTGTTTGGTTACCATGTCACATGCCCCATTTTGACTTCATTCAAACACCATGTCACTCTTCCCCTTTGACATCAAGGGCAAATGGTGGATCAAAACCAACATACTCTCCCCCTGTTCTCTGCATGTGGAAGAAGCATTCTGCAGATCTGATATATACTGAGGTGATCAAGCTCCCCCTGAGTTCATGCTGAATCTTCAAACAAATTTTCCAATGAAGTACATGACTCTATGAACTTCCTATCACCAAAGACTCATACTTACATCAAATATCCAACCAAGTGGATTTACATATGACACTCAAGTACCCAACCAAGTGGGTTTACACATTTCAAATCAGCTACCCAACAAAGTGGGTTTACAAAAAAAAATGACTCAGCTACCCAACCAAGTGGGTTTACAAATTTGACAAGTCCTTACAAGACTGAATATTACAAATTTTACATCATGGGTCTCAACTTGACCTTTTCATCAAACTACACATATAACATTAAAACCAACACCAGAAAGTTCTCAAGAAAGAGAACATATTTCAGAACCATCATAAAGCCAACAATGCATAATGCTCCCCCTAAAACTGTGCATCCAAGCATCCTTTTCATAGGACTAAATCTCCCCCTTAGTTTGTGCATCCTGAACACTTTCACCAACAAATCATCAAGGCATCTTTATCAAAAAAATTAGAAAAGAATTATGAGAACTGGAACACTACCAGAGATACCAAACAGTATCAGAGATATTAAACAGCAGTGCAGATGTGCTGAAGAGAGCTGACTCCAAACAGAAAAATGTCAGCAATTTGACATACGCGGTTTTCTGTGCATGAACTCGCGTATATACGCGACTGTGTTTCAGGAAATCCGCGTATCCAATGCTATCTTCGAAATTTATGCAGATTTGTGATTTTGACTGGCAGAGAATACTCCCAGTTTCTGTCTGAGATACTTGAATGCTTCCCTGGGCAGAGGTTTGGTAAAAATATTAGCAACTTGTTCTTTGGAGGGAACATACTCCAACTTCACCTTTTTCTCAAGCACTTGTTCACGTAAGAAGTGATACTTGATGGGAATGTGCTTGGTCTTTGAATGCATAACATGATTCTTTGAAATACTGATGGCACTTGTATTGTCACACTTAATGGGGATAGTAGGTGTACATTTGATTTGAAAATCTTGTAAGGTTTGCATCATCCAAAGGAGTTGAGTGCAACAATATGCGGCAGCCACATATTCTGCTTCTGCTGTAGATAAGGCAATAGAATTTTGCTTCTTGCTAAACCAAGATACTAATCGGGGTCCCATATAGAATGCACCACCACTAGTGCTTTTCTGATCATCAACACTTCCAGCCCAATCTGCATCAGTGTAAGCATGAAGAGTAAGATCAACATTCTTTGGATACCATAGACCAAGGTCTTGAGTTCCTTGAAGATATTTTAAAATTATTTTAACAGCCTGAAGGAGAGACTCTTTTGGATTAGCTTGGAATCGTCCAACAATCCCAACTGCATGCATAATGTCTGGTCTAGTCCCAGTGAGATAAAGTAGACTTCCTATCATTGATCTGTATTCTGGTTGATTCACCGTGGGAGAATCATCATGAGAACTAAGATTGCATCCGGTTATCATTGGTGTACTTACAGGTTTGCATTCTTCCATGCCATACTTCTTCAGAATTTGTTTAAGATATTTTTCTTGTGATAGGAATATACCATCTGCAGTTTGATGCACTTGTAAGCCAAGAAAGAATGTTAGTTCTCCAAGTAAGGACATTTCAAATTCTTGCTGCATGACAGAAGAAAATTTTTGACTCAAAGATTCTTCATTACTCCCAAAAATGATATCATCAACATATACAACCACAATCAATAGTTTATCATTTTCAATTTTTGTGTATAAGTTGCTATCAGCAGACCCTTTTAAAAAACCTTGTTGATGAAGATATTTGTCAAGACGATAATACCAAGCCCTTGGAGCTTGTTTGAGACCATATAGAGCCTTTTTTAAGTCTACAAACAAGATTTGCATCATTTCCCAAAATGAATCCTTCCGGTTGTTCTATATATACTTCTTCTTCTAGATCACCATTAAGAAAAGCAGATTTAACATCCATTTGATAGAATTTGATTTGTTGATAACTTGAAAAAGCAAGAAACATTCTTATGGCTTCAAGTCTAGCTACAGGAGCAAAAGTTTCTTCAAAGTCTATACCTTCTTGTTGAGTATACCCTTTGCAAACCAGTCTAGCCTTGTTTCTTACAACATCCCCATTCTCATTTAACTTGTTCTTGAAAATCCATTTAGTTCCAATGACATTTTTATCATGTGGTCTTGGTACCAATTCCCAAGTGTCATTCTTTTCAATTTGATCAAGCTCTTCATTCATGGCTTGCCTCCAACATTCATCTTTGCTAGCTTGATTGACATTGTGAGGTTCAATTGTGGATAGAAGTGCCAGATGATTAGAAGATCCCACAAGAGTTCTCCTTGTTTGTACACCTGATTCCTTGTCACCCAAAATTTGAGATTCAGGATGATTCTTTTGCACATATCTGGAAGGAGCTTTTTCAGATAGATCATCTTCAGGTTCTTCATTGGATCCATTGTCTATATCATTTGATGTAGAAGGACATAGGTCACCATCATCTTCTTTTGTTGTTTTTTTTTCTTCTTTAGGAGCTGCAGGAGACTCATCAATAACAACATCAATACATTCAACAATCTTTCGAAGCCTTTTATTGTAACATTTGTATGCTTTGCTTGAAGATGGGTAACCAAGAAATATCCCTTCATCTGATCTAGGTTCAAACTTGCCAAGCTTTTCATCATTATTTTTGATAAAGCATTTACTTCCAAAAACTCTAAAATGCTTCACAGATGGAGAATTACCATACCCGAGTTCATATGGAGTTTTGTCACTATTTACCCGAACATGAGCCTTGTTGAGAATGTTAGTTACTGTATGTGCTGCTTCTCCCCAGAACATGTCAGGAGTTCCAGAATCATCGAGCATAGCTCTAGCCATTTGTTGAATTGTTCTATTCATTCTTTCTGCTACGCCATTTTGTTGTGGAGTACCTGCTACAGAGAATTGTCTTTTATGCCATGTTGTTCACAAAATTCAAAGAATTCATTTGATGTATATTCTCCTCCTCGATCAGATCTAAGACACTTGATTTTTAGATCTAATTCATTTTCAACTAATGCTTTGAAGATCTGAAATTTTTCAAATGCTTCATCTTTGTGTTTAATGAGCCCGATCCAACACATTCTAGAGTAATCATCAATAAATAAGATATAGTATTCTTCCCCACGTGGTGAGTTTTTCCCCATAGGTCCACATATGTCAGTATGAATGAGTTCAAGAGGCTCACTTGATGATCCTTCTTTGGCATTAAATCGTACTCTGGTCTGCTTACCGAATTGACAAGATTTGCATATGATACTTTCTGGTAGATTAATATTGGGAAGACCACGAACAGCTTGAAGTCTGCTTACTTTGTTGATTTGAGAGAAGCTCAGATGCCCCAGCCTTCTATGCCATAGCCAATTTTCTGAAGACTTGCTCAAGTAACATTGATCTATGTCGTTCAGTACATACAGGTTGCTTGGATTTCTTTTTCCTTTTATAATGATTTTACCTGTATCAAGATCACGAACCACACATTCTTTTGAACTAAAGACCACTTCTGTTCCTTGATCACACATTTGACTTACACTTAACAAGGTATGCCTTAATCCATCCACATACATGACATCATTAGCCTTCACCTTTTCTTTTAGAAATACTGACCCTTTTCCTTTAATTACAGCAGGAGTATCATTTCCAAATGTAACTTTCTTTTCCTTTTCTAGAGCATTATATGTAAGGAGTTTGATTTTGTCACCTGTCATGTGTCTTGAGCACCCACTATCAATGTACCATTGATTTTCTTCACCTTCTGCAAATAATGCTATCCCACAATTTTCAACCTGTATTTCTTTCTTTTTCCATATTTTAGAGCTTGAGGGAACATGTTCTTTTGGCTGGACCTTGCTCCTGCATTCAGATTCTTCATGACCAAAGTTATTACAATAAGTACATTCAACTTCATTTTGAAGAGGAGAAAAGTTGTTATAGGTGTTCTTCTTTGGTTCAATATTCATCCTTTTCTTTCTTGCTTCTCTTGTCATGATGGTTTTATATGCAACACATTGAAAAGCTTTATGACCAAAATTGTGACATGAGAAACATTGTCCATTGAAGTAGAAATTTTTGCGATCATGAAATCTTCTATTTGAATTTATCTGTTGGTTGTTGCTTCTTTGAGGGATCTCCCTGTTAGTGATCCTTGATTTGAGATGATCATGCTTTACCTGTAAAGATCCTTTGTTCCCTTGCTGAGTGGCTGAGTGAAGAGAACCAGTTGTGACTGCTTTCAGATAATTTGGTGCTGAAGTCTGGGAAGATTCCCCAGTATATCCAAGACATGTTTTTATAAGAGGATACCGTTGTGTCTTGATAATCTCATCTAAGGTTTCTGAACCTTTAGAAAATCTAAGATTGAGAGTCTTCACTTTCTCATTATCTTTCCTTAGACTTACTACTTCACACTCCAATTCCTCAATGCATTTTTCCTTTGCTTCAAGTTGATTTTCAAGAGTCTCTATGATTATGTTCTTTTCTTCTAGGCTTACTTTGAGTTGATTGTTTTCTTCAAGAAAATCATTGTCCTCTAGAGCATCCACAAAAGTATCCTTTTCTTCTCTTTTTTCAAATGCCATGAGAAGTCTAAAGTCTTCTTCACATTCTTCCTCACTATTAGATGACCCATCACTGTATTCATTTGCATAATAACTCTTCCTCTTTTCAAATTGTTTCCCTTTAGCATGTTTTTCTCTATAAGGACATTTTGCAACATAATGACCAACTCTTCCACAATTGAAACATTTGAAAGGAAGCTTACCTTTGAATTTTCCGGTACCTAGTTGAACTCTTCTCACAAAATT
This sequence comes from Pinus albicaulis, assembly GCA_034641835.2. Classification (NCBI taxonomy): domain Eukaryota; kingdom Viridiplantae; phylum Streptophyta; class Pinopsida; order Pinales; family Pinaceae; genus Pinus; species Pinus albicaulis. The sequence goes on from MU968450.1 coordinate 19,485,023, forward strand.
TTCTTCTTCTTCTTCTTCTTCAGATATATAGCTGGATTCTTTGACAACTTCTTTTTCTTTTCCTTTTGCAGATGCCTTAAAAACGGCTTCTTTGATTTGAGAAGGGCCTCCTTGCCTCATTTCAAAAGTAGTCAGAATACCATGTAATTGAACAATAGTAAAAGTTTGCAGATCTTGCCTTTCTTCAATAGCTGAAACTTTAGAGTCAAATTTTGAAGTCAAGGATCTTAAGAATTTTTCAACCAGAGTAGTATCAGTTATGGTTTCACCCAAATTTCTCATCCGATTTACAATATCATCTAGACGAAGAAAGAAAATGGCAACACTTTCATCACTATGCATCTTCAAATTTTCATATTCGATTCTAAGAGTTTGGAGTTTTGCATTTTTTACCTTTGTATCTCCTTCATAGCTCAGAATGATTTTGTCCCATATCTCTTTTGCTGAATGTAGCTGCATTACTTTAGCAAATTTTGATTCAGACATGCTTCCCAATAAGATATTCACTGCTTTGGCATTGATTTCATACTTCTTTCTTTCAGCATCATCAGTGGGAATACTTGCCGAGTATTGATAACCTTCTTCCACGATTGCCCATATATCTGCGCCAAGACTTTGCAGATATGCTTTTGTTCGTGCCTTCCAGAATATCAAATTGCTTCCATTGAATAGAGGTGGCTTTATAGAAATTACTCCTTCTTGATTTCCCATTGCGACGGATCTCCTTCAAGCGATCAAGCTTCTGCAGAAGGACCTGCTCTGATACCAATTGTTGGGAAAAATATTGAGAGGGGGGGGGGTGAATCAGTATTTACTGCATATTCCAAACTTTTACTTTTTCTTGCTTCTAAAACCCATACGCTACTTTCCTGAAACAGACTCATGTATATACGCGGATACCCTTTATGAAACTCGCGTATACACAGATATCTAATTATGTCATTAGTTCTTCACTTAAATCATTCCATCATTCATTCATCAGATGTTTAATAAACAGTAAACATGAACAGTATGAACAGAGTAAACCATCACACAAAGCATCACACATGAACACCAGGATTTTTAGGTGGAAACCCAAGTCGGGAGAAAACCACCGCTGCCGTTGCTCAGCCTTCAATATTTTATTATTGAGAAAACATCTTACAACATATGTGCTGGTGCAGAATCCTACCAGCATGCAGGCACCCACATGAACTCGTTTACCAGCCTCTCCTGGAAGGGAGCTCCAACCCCCTGACTCGTTTACTAGCCTCTCCTGGAAGGGAGCTACGACCCCCTGATCTCATTTACCAGCCTCTCCTGGAAGGGATCTACAACCCCCTGACTAAAGGCTACAACCCTCAGCACCTCTATGGACCACGTTTCATCAATTTTCACACTGGATCAAAAGCTTCCTTTAGGATACTACTTGCAGGCCACATTTCATCATATTTTCAAACTGGACCCTTTCCATACTTTTAAGCATAGTCAACCATGAAAAAGATACATATAACTCACTGACAGATATCAGTAAACTAGCAGAACAGATCAGACATTTCTTACCACAGACTTCAGCAAACCCTAGTTTGCATACACGCTTTCCTTTCTCTGATGTCACGTATATACGCGCTTCCATTCACATAAACCCGCGTATACTTCAGTATAAGTTATAGATCCAATTTTATTGCGCATACGCGTTTTCTCTTCAGTGAAGCCGCGTATATACGCGCTTCTTCCGCAACGAACTAGCGTATAGATATTCAACTATTATACATCAGCATACTTCTTCAGATTAGATATTCAGTTCAGATGTACCCTTTTGCTTCAGACAGATGTTCGCCTCATCTCAGATCTAGGCCTTCCATAAACAGATCTAGCAGATACAAGTACAATACAGATCTAGATCCCCTTCTTCATCACTCCTTCGTTGGTGCATCATACATTCAGATCTTTCATTCAACTGTAACCCTTTCCATTTAGATATGCTCTAGAGAGAAGTATTCATTCAAGCTCAGACATCTTGCACCCACCTTCATCATTTGCACAATGAATTTCTTCTCCTTATATAGGTTTACCCTTTTTCAATACCATGAGCCAAAACCACATTACTTCCGATGTTATTCCTGGACGGGGTCATTTAGACGAATCATTACCCAATACAATGGGTCAATACCATGGTGGTTACCCCTGGTTTTGCACTTTAAGAGCGCTTTTTCCCATACGCGACTTGGAACATTGATTTCCGCGTGCATACGCGACTTCCCTTAGGCAAATCCGCCTATGCCTAGAGACATACTCTTTTCATCAAGATTTAGCACATGCTGAATTCCTTTCTTCATTGCCTTCTGTACACACTGTAGATACACCAGATTTACTTCATCAGGTGGTTCGCCATCAAGGACAACACATGTCAATAGACGCATGTCTTCATCTTCATTCAGTGGGTTTCCATCAAGGACAACACTCTGCATCATATTGCCAACAAGAACTTGAGTTTAAGAAGGATAAATTACGGTTTAAGAGCCTTGTTTATCCCCTTAACCATGCAAAATGGTCTAGACCGATTTCTAGTGCATAAAAAAATCCCATAACACCTACATACCACTTGAAGGCTTATAAAGAACCCCTACAAAGGAATCACATGATGGAATTTTCCAAGGATATTGGGCCTATGAAGATTAAACTATGTTTTTAAGGCACAAGTTTTCCTTCATTAACCATTTTTGAGTTCCTATGACCCCTCCTTGGTTTGTAAAATTTACTAATGCAATCCATATTTAACCTTGATGCTAAAAACCAACTAAGAGGGGTTTTTTGTGGCTTTTTAGGTGTTTTGAAAATTGAGCTTGATAAATTGAATCCAGGGCCTAATTCTCAACTATTTGTCTCCCCTAAATATAGTACTAAATTTCTATAAGAAATTCATTTATTTCTTAAGACCCTTAATTCCTCCCTGGCCATGTTTAGCCCTCAAATATCATTTCTTTTAAATAAACCTTTTCATTTATTATCTATCCAATTATATGCTAAGGAAATGTAATCATCACTCGAAAGACGAATCATGGTGTCGGCATAACATATATTCTCATTCAAGGAATATGATGTAGTTTAAGCATGGAACTCATTTAACTCTAGTAGGCTAGAGACATCATATAAGGGTCTCATGTCGTCATTTGATGATGTACTCAACACTACAACCATATAATTTTTATGGCTAGTACGTGTTATTCATGGAAAATGAGCCCAATAAACATCACTATTACTCTCTTATAAGTATTTATAGACCTATAGACTAATGGTTGATGCACAATTAGCCTATAAATTGTTCCCATAACACCCTTAGAGTGAAATTTTATTCAATATAGGTCAAATGTGGAGGTTTGATGGCTTGACCTTGGAACATGAGCCTAACAATTCAGCTTTAAAGCTAAATTATCTTTATTCTCTCCCTTGACTATGGCCATGGGCCTAACACCCATACATGACACCTAATACCTAATAATAATGTCCATATTCAACTCACATGTCAAGGGATCCTTAGAGAGGGGTTGTGTCATAGTTTCTACATGTTTTCCATGGTGCTCAAGCTTAAGAAGGTTCAACATGGATTAAGTTTAATATTTATATCCACTTGAATTTGATTATGCCTCGACACGTTTTTAGTACTTGTTCAAGGATTATGATCTTAAGAAGCTTTAATAAGATCATGAGACACTACCTTTCAATATTTGATTATTATCAACATTTTATAAGGAATCCATCCTGTCATGTGGTGATCCAAGTACATGCTCATTATGCTTGAAAATCTACTTCTATGGTTTTATGATGTTACTTCCCTCCCTAACCAATGGCACAAGATTTAAAATGTTGTTTCCCTACAATCACTATGGTAAAGGCCTTAAGACCCATCCATAATTTATTTTTTTTCCTTCATTCACCATGTTCTTCTTATTGTGAGTATGGTTAAGTCCTCAAGATCCATCAACAATGCATTTTATTTTTATTTTCTTAACATGTTCAAATACATGCTACCCATATTTGGTGTGTATCCTAGTGGCCTCCATATCAAACCTTGATGCTAAGAACACCCTATATATGGTTTGTGTTATGTTTTTGTAGGTTTTATTCATAGAGGAAGAGCCCCAAAAGTAATGCCTAGGACCTATTTCCCAATAACCTAGGATTCCATTTCCATCCCAGAATTGATAGAAATGTCCTAAGGATGTGTTTCCCTCATCACAACTATGGTTATGGCCTTAACACCCAACGATAGAGCATGTAACATCCTAATGGACTTTGTATTCAACTCCCTAGATATATACCCCCTAGTGACGGTTCGAGTCATTGTATTGAGGGATTTTTCACGAAAATTTATCTTATTAATGTTTAATTAAGGTTTAAGGTCATTTTTTATCCCCTTAACCATGTGGTATATCCCAAATCCATTTCTAGTGCATAAAACCTCACCATAATGCCTTATCCTAGATGAATTCTTAAAAGAAACCCCTACAAAGGACTCATGTTTTGGTAAGAGGACTTTTTCAAGGATATTTAACCCAATAATATTTATAAATATCCTTACGAACATTACTCCCTTCACCAACCATGTTCAACAATACATCCTCAATATACACAATATCCTAATGCAATCCATATCCAACCTTGATGCTAAATACCCCCTTATTATTTTCCAAGTGTTGTTCATGGTAATTGATCTTTATTAGAAGCATATCAATTCTACTTCCCAAGTGTTGAGGATATTATTTATGTCCTCTCATCGATGATAAGGGCCCAATAATCTTATTTCCATATTATGAATATGTTAAGGCATTAAAACCCATCCAAGGTGAATGAAACATCTTAATGACACTTGTATTCAAGTACTATGGAAAACACACCCTAGTGAGATGCCATGTATTTGTTTTTATGGTTTTTTCATGTTTTGTTTTTTTCTCTTGATAAGGTTCAATTATGGCCGAAGACGCTTATTCTCCCTATATCATGCTTATGCACATAAACCCATTTTCAATCTAATTCCTTATCCACCCCCTTAATTTTGTTTAGGTTTGGTTGGAAACTCTTCCTATTGACATCCAAATCTAACTAATATTTTTACGTCCTAAGGCGTCTCTATTTGAGAACAACTCCCCTAGATGCCACTGTGTCCATGTTTGAGCCATTGGATCAAATGTTAGAAGGTTGAAATTCTTTAGGCCATTAGATCCACAAGTAAATATTTTGATATATGCTTTTATAATGTTAGCTTTTTTTCTTTTTAATAAGTTAGATTGAATTTAGGTTTTGGTGACTTTTAACTTAAAAAGCTGTTATTAATTTTTTTTTAGATTTTAACCTCAATTTTTTTAATAAAATTTAAATGAATAACTTAATAAAACTAGACTTTACATAAATTAGTTTAACGAATAAAAATAATTGTAAAATACATAAACCTTAAATTTTTGGGTACATAAGCATTAAATTTTTATTTTTAGTAAAATTTATATCATAAAATTAAACTCCACACAAACAAATTAATATATATTACATGGATAAAAAATAATATTAAAAAAATAACTATTTAAATATTTAATATTACATTTTTGTGTTACTATGCTCTCCAACAAAGTATCATCGAAATGTTGTAATGTCATGCTTAACTTTTTGACTATGTCAAATTATACAAAATTAAAAATAAAAGTAAGCTAAATAAAAAGATTGACATCATGTAATGAACATTTTAACTAGGTAAAAATACAAAAAAAAAATAATAAAAATAAACTATAAATACAACCCATGGTATTCATGTGGAATGTAGTTTCTTTAAAGGGGGGAATTAAGATGGCCTAAATCAATCTTAACTCTCGATCTACCAAGACCCAAGAGGGATCAAATGTCTTGATATGAAAACATCCTTTAAAGTGAAAAGAGAATTGATCTCTCTCATAAATAATAATGATTTAAACTAATTATTTAAGAAAATTATTTTTAAATGCTTATAACCATTATTCTTTTAAAATTTTACTTAATAAAATGTATCTAAATTTGCATCCATCCATATATACATAGTTTTTCTTGTTCTATAGTATTTTTTTTACAACTATCTTATTATTCCAAAAATACATGTTTTTTTTGTTATATATTATTTATGTTACAACTGTTTTATTATTCATGAGTATTATTTCTTAATATATAAAAAAATTAATTAAAAAATGATTTTTTTAAAAATATGTGATCTTTTTAAATTTCCAAATTATTTCACAGTATGTGATTTATCTTGAGCAATAATTATGAATGTTCATAATCCTCATTTCTTAAATAACACTAAAATTACCTTTAATTACATAATTGTAATAGTTTCTTACATAAAACAAATATAATTTTTTTATTTTTAATTTGAACTTGACATGTACAATGAAAAATTTAAAATATTAAAATGGTTACTTAATTTGCGTGGTAAGAATTTTCATTGACAAGTTCCTCTACATCTCTCATTTCCTCATCATTTCCAGGTACATCCAGATCTCTTTCAAGCTCTCCATTTTTATAGCATTTAGGGATCCCTTGTCAATATTTCTTATGCTTCTTGATGAAAAGAAACATATGAAAATATTTATTATGCTTCTTGATGAAAAGAAACATATGAAAAAAGCTCATCAGATATGGAAGAGGTGTGGGGGAAACATACAATTAAATATGAAAAATCTATTTTTCTACTCAACATGACATAAACAGGGGAAAATTTATTAATTGTGCACATTTAAAGGGGCCTCTGACAATTTTTTGTATCAAATTCAAGGATGCATAAGAAAGGAGACATGATGAAGAGAAGCTTCCAACCTTACAACAAGCCCTAAAAAGGCATAGCATTGAATGTATGGAGTCCATTTTCCCTGATACACATGAGAAGAATAATGAAAATTCATGGAATTTGGAAAATGTCACAAAGCTTATCTTAAGTTATATTCATTTAGATCTGAATTATATGGAAGAATAAAAACAGGACAATGGAGACTTATCAAGAGTATATGATTCTTTAGAAGGAAACGATGTTGACAATGCTATGGATGACCAAATATAAGAATTAAAAATAGAAGAGAAATCTTCAGAAAATGGGTTAGTCAAGGATTTTGGAATCAAGATGAGCTACATTATCTCACTGATTCAAGCAAGCGCTCAAAAAGAAACAGACAATAGTGATATAGAGAAAATTTATTCAGAAACAAGAGAAATCTAGAATTATAGCTCGAGATAGAGTTATGGGAAGAGAAACATTCCAATTTTAAGGAGGAGTCAAAGTTACATGAGTAGTAGTTCACTCAACATAATTCTCCGCCGCTTATTCTGGAGGATTTGGAGCTAAGAAAGTTCCTACTACCTCATCAGTTGAAGAAGGCCCACATGAGAAAATTAGGAGAGATTCCTCATTTTTATTTTTATATGACATTCATTCACTCTGTTCTTTTTTGTCTAATAGTCTCTTTACATCTGCCCTTAAATTCAATAAATCAGAAAATATTAGACAAAATATACTTACATATTACAATCAGTTGAAAAAAAGGTATCTCTAAAGGGTCACTTGGGGGGAATCTATTATTTAAAAGATCGGAAAAATAATTTGTTTTAAAAACCAAAATGTACTATCACCAGGGAAGGGAGTTATTACATTTAAAATTTGTTCCCATTCTTGTCGATACAAAATTTGATTTTTTCTGTTTATTTGATGGGGAAAAAAATGATATTTAAAAGGCACCAAAATCTTCAATTATGACCATTAAAGAAGTTGCTAGATTCCCAGACTATGAGTTGATTCTTTATTCTTACTTTTGGGTCTTGATGATGTTTATTATTCAGGCTTAGGTGAAAAGTTCCAAAGAAGTGGAATATTGGTCATTCAAAGAGGAATTGTTGAAATATGATTGTAGATAATTTATTACTATAAATTATCTAAACTGAGATGAATTAATCATCCCCAAGGGTTAAAAAATGCCCAAATGTCTCTTATCCATAAAATTGACAATTTATATAACTCTATGCTCTATGTTCAAATGAAAAGTGAATGTGGATTTACCATACACAAGATTCGTAGTAGTCTCTTATGAAGTACAACATGTCATCATGATAAGTTTTTATTCCATTAAATAATTCTAGTTGAAGAGAAGAGTCAAAGTTCAAGGAGTAGTATGAGAGGAATTCAACATTGTGAATGTGATAGAAGAAAATAACTTCATGGAAGGGTGAAGTCTGCCCAACCTGTTCATAAAATCCAAGTACATCCTTCATGCAGAAAAAAATAAACATGCAGATTTTGTCATATAAAGGTCTTGAGTACTTTGGCCAAAATGTCTCATCCATTATGAAAAAACACATATTACATGCAATTAATAACAAAGAAGTTGTTGCAAATCAATTATCCAATATGGATATTTTTATTTGAGGTCCAATAAACATAATTCTTCACCCCTTATTCTAGAGGATGAATTGGATCTGAGAAAGTTCCTACTACCTCTTCTTTCTTATATGCTATTCTTTCCTATACTACAACCTTACAACGTTTCCCTTGCAACATGTTATGCAATTTCTAGTTATGGTATATTTTACAACCATTGTTATAATAACATGCATGCATTATTAGTATGCATACATTAATAATCTGTGTATGCTAATAACATATGCACATTCTTGCTGTATAAGACAAAAAATTACAATGTCTAGCCTTATTTTCTCCAAAAAAAAAAAAAACTTGAATTTTACATCAGAGCATAAATATTCCAAGGAAATATTACCTAAATGGGAGTTTTAATTAAATTTCTAATTGCTTAAAGAGACAACAAAAATAGTACTCATTTTTTTGTTATCCCATGGTTCTTAGTGTAACTTGTGAATCGTTGTGCAACATATACGCTAGTACAATCATGCATTTGTGTCAATTTGTAGTAACTATGATTATGATAATTTAAGATGTTATTTTGTTTTACAAGTCACGATGTAATACAAATGAAGCCACACTTGTAGGATTGTAAAGGAAAATTCTATGATCCATGTTGTAGGAAAGTAAATTACACCAACATCTAAAGGTGAATTTCTCAAGTAGTAAGGTGATCTTTGTTGCTATAACTTAATATGTAGTTGCACATGCAATGAAATGTGTTCAATCAAAAACCATTAATGAACACTTTCTTGTAAATAAAATCGAGTCATAAACGAAATGATTAATAAGATATCTAATCCAAACTAGTTAGGAAATAAAAAAAGAAAGAAATGCGATAGTACATTAGAGTTGTTGCAACGAGATTTGCAACAACAATCCTAACTTGATAGATGTTGTAAATACTTCGAGGAAACAATTAGTAAGTAAATGAAGATAACATTAAAACCTTAAATACAAAATTAAACTTACAATTTAGAGCTATAAAAATTAAATATATTAAATTTGCAGTGATTAGTGATTTAGAGTTGTAGTAATACAAAAAATAGAGTAAACATAGAAATAAATAGAAACATAAATTACGGCTATGTCTATGTTATGGATATAGAAAGTAGCTAGGTAAGAAGGGGGATCTACCTCCTTAGACTGGTAAATTGTTAGAAAATAAACATAATGTGAATGCTCAATACACCATTACTCAAATAGGAGTAGAAAGGAAACTGAAAAGTACAATAACTTGTTTCTCTATTACTGTTGTACTAGTTACTAGTGACAAGCTACCCAACTTAAGGAGTGGAGGGAGTATTTAATGTTATATATATATATATATATATATATATATATATATATATATATATATATAAAGTGGATGAACAACCATGATAATCATGATGTTCATCATGTTTCATCGATTTCTTTAAAAAATGGTAAAATAAGGCATCTACTCATTAATTCATCTATGTGATGGATGGTGGCTAATTCATCTTCTTTCGTTGGTTATCCACTTTTTCTTCTTGTTTTCTTGCATGATATTTTTTTTTAATTGTCTAATTGGTCCAAAAATAACAATTAGATGGTTAATTGTTGCATTAGTATAATAGGTGGAGAGTTGCAACACTATCACTAGAGTTGCAGCACAAGGAAAAATAAGGACTTGCAATAACATGACATTAGAAAGAGAAACATGAGTTTCAAAAATGATGTTAGGGGAAGCACAAGTAGTAGATAAAATAATTGCAGCAACAAAGTTGTAGAAATGATGAGAATGATCGGAGTTGCACCTATTTTCAGTTGCATCCCAGATTTGAAGCAACATGAAAGAGTTGTGGCGATAATGAAGAGTTATAGCAGCAATGAAGAGTTATAGAAATTGCAATTTGCTCGAGTAGAGAGAGCTGGTACACTTGTAGGAAGTTTTACCATCAATAGGGAGTTGCAACACCTATAGGGAGTTGAAACCACTATTGAAACATCTATGTTGAGTGGTACTTGTGTATTCTTTGTATCTTGTATACCACTTTTAGTACAAAAACAAAACAATTTCTTGAAAAATACATGAAAATAAGTATTAAAAATGAACATAGAAGGATATTCATACCTTGACAAAAATTGTATTCATATGAATGAAAAATGTAATAAGAAAAGATGGAAAGTAGAAAAATGGTGGACAAAAATATATTAGACGAGTGCTAATAATATGCAAATTTACATACTCATCATTTTTCCCCAGTCAAATTTTTTGCATCCAATAATTAGTGCAAATCTAAGAAGGTGACAATATTGTGAAGGTTACTAAGGTTTTAGTTAGTCTTTCCTACCTCATCTGCATGAATGTATTCCCTTCTTTCCTCAATTTCCCTGCAATAAGGAAATTCTTCCTTCTTGGTCAACTTATAATCCTTTACGTATTCTCTGGTTGGAAGTTAAATCATAGGATCGTGAAAGTTCAATCCAATCCAATTATTTCCACAGATCTCCATTCATTTAATGTATTTTTGACTCTTTCTAATGCCATCTTGATGTTTTTAGGATTGAACGGTTCCTTTCTTTGACTTACTTTTGCAGCTTTTTTCCACGTTTCCACACAATCTTCCATGGATTGTTTCTCCATTATCTCAATCTGTGCCCCATAATGTCTGATGGATAAGTATATGTTATTAGCTATAAATTATATATGTTGGGTAGAGAAATTTCATTGCTTATGAGTGTTAATGACCTACAAGGGAATGTGGTACTCTCCCCTAACCAAAACCTTTATCAAAATTGTGTTCTCCAATTATATGGGATGCTTCCCATTCAACATGGTCACTAAGGTAGGTCAAAAACACTGTCAACTATAGGTCCCTAAAAAATAATTGGGGTTCCAATGGGATCATGAAATTATATGACATTATGTTGATAAGGATAATAGTGGAGATCCTTGTCCTCATTGTTATAAGTAGAGTAGGCCTCTCAAATTTGGTTGGGCTTGTGATTTCCAATGCGTTACTAGTCATGATGGTTTTTCTCTAGAGAATTATAAATCTATCTTACAAAAAGTTGTTTTAATGTAGAGAAGGGCCTCTAAAACCAAGATTGGATTCTACAAACAAGCCAAGTTGTATTTTCCTTATTTTCAACATGTTGACTTGTTTCTCTAGATAAAACAACTTCTTCTTTTCTTATTTTTCTTCCTCCCATATACTCTTACAGGTTTCCTAGAATTATTCCAACTTTTCTCTCATTCCTTTAAAAATTTGATGATGCTACATAATGGACATCACTCCCTCCTCATATGAGACTAAAAATTGGTTCCATTTGTATTTATTTGAGTTTATCGACTTATCTAAGGTGTCCACATGTATGTCATTATATTCCATTTTTTCTTCTCATTATGAGTGGTCATGTTAATTAAAGTAAGTATGGGGTATTTTTCTGGACGAGTTCCTCTTATGTTTCTTTCTTGGGGGTCTTCCTTGTCTGTTAGGTTTTAGCGTGAGGTTCTCCTTCAGCCAAGGAAATTGCTTCCTAGGCAAGGTAGCCAAGCTTCTCCAAGGAGCTCATAAACTTAGGCTCATCCTTTAATGTTTTAATAATAACTTGAAGCTTTCTATTTTCAATCTCTAATATCTTATTTCTTCTTAAGTAAGATTCATACAATGGAAAAATAACAAGGTAATTACATTATTAGGATTCTTGAGTTTAGGTGTGCAACTATGGTTTCTTAAGGAAAAAATAATTCTTCCTCTTCTTCATCTTCTTCCTCTTCTTCCTCCTCTGAATAGACTTCAAAGATAGCATCAAGGCATCAATATGTTCAAAAAATGAAATTGAAGTGTACATCGCATCTAGAAGCACATAGAGTATCATGCTTAAAGATGGGCATAAGGCCACTGTTACGAAATAGTTCTTGATTAATTATGATACTAAAGGTTATAACAATAAAAATTTATGTGATGTTTTGCCTATGTATTCTTCTCACATTTTTTAAGGAGGCCACGGTAATTTCATCGAAGATTTATGCATGATGGGAGAAGAAATAGCAACTAGCTTCAAAATGATGGAATGATCACTTTGATCCAGGGAATGAAGAGTCATAGAAGGCTCTAAACACAATGTTACATGTAGCTTTATTGTATGTAAAGTGGAGTACCAAGAATTTATGGAGTAATAATTGAACAAAATAAAGAGAATAACATTGGCACTACAATGGAAAAACTTTTGAAAGAAGAGATAATAGGATCTTATCATGATATTCTTGTAAATATTATGTTATTACAAAATCTACTACATTGATAACTAAAAAAATTTCTTAAAATCATTGAAGTATACCATGTAGATGAAATCCAAGAATAAATGTCTCTGTGTCCTAGAGACCTTCAAACATAGGAATTGGTATCCCAAATGAAATCATGAGGACAAAGACACTGGTTGTGACCATATTATAGTTTGTATAAGAGTATTTTTATCAATGCTTATTGTTGTCCAAGAAGAAATGCATGAGTTTTGAGTATGAATCATTATGGCTACTACAGGGATTTATAAGAGAGTGAGGAGAAATTTATAATTAGAGAAAACCAAAAAATTAAAATATATAATCCTTCACTCAAATTTGTTTATTAAAAACAAATAATGAGAATTTGGTTCACATGCTAATATTTCAAAAAAAAATGTAACGATAACACTTGGATGGTTAGCTGATGATCACGTCCACAAAATAAGACAAACTCCACATGGGAAGCAATGAATTGATTTATTAATTAATCAAATCCATGGTAGATGAATAGTTGAAGCAACTAAACTTCTAATATTTGTGTAAAAACTTATATGCACACAAATACTCAAGGCACCTTTGGCCTCTAAGCAAAAATTTTGGTGGATAGAGGCACAAGACTTTCTTATTGTCATAGAAATCCAAGTCTCAAGTCTTCAAGTGGTATTTCGTGAGAATATTGCAGCTTTCATATAAGAGGGATATGGATCACTGCGGAGTTGAAAATATTCAAAGCATAAATTTAATTAATATAATGGATGCAAGATTTTGAACAATTTGGTTAATAAAGTTTGTAGAGTTATGTTGTGGTTTTAATTCTATGTAATTATGGTGTATTTTATGTGATGGATAATGGATTGGTATAAATAATGACTAAAGAAATTGGAGTGGTTTTGGTTGGATGTTTTTTTACTCTAAACGAAAATGAGACTTAGTTTTTTACATCACAGACTCAATGCGAAATATACGGGTCATGTAAGCCAAATTGGCTAGCTCAATTGATTGTCATCATGGTTGATAGTCATCTATTTAGTTCTATGAGGATGCTATCAATAAAAGCGGGAAGCATCCCTTGGATTTACCCACATGTCTTGTTGAGTTTGTTGAGCATTAGATTATGATATCATTATATGTGTTCCCCGATGATTTATGAGCTACTTATTGCATGTATTTTTTCCCTAGTGTGAATTGGTGGTAGTTATCTAATATATTTGTTATTTCATATTTCCATGCATTGTTGTGTTGTTACTAAATCTTGTTGTGATATAAGAAAGAGAAATTTCAATAAATTGACAAAAAAAATGCTTAAAGCATGTAAAAATATTTTAAATATCTAATAACACTTAAAATAAATTTAATTTAATTTTAAAATTATAAATCATAAAGATTTTTAAATTTACTCAATTTTACTCCAAATTCCATTAATAATTTTATAAACTCAAATGTCATATCCTTTAAAAGTAACTAAGATAAATAAAATGTTATAAAAGAATCAGTAATAAATTTTCTAATAATCAATTATTATTTTAAATAAAGACTATATTTAGTAATAAGGGTAGAATCCAACAATTTAAATAAAGATAATGATAAAAAAAAAATTTAAGAATGGAAGTTTATTTTAAAGTTTAGCAATCGTGGCAAATCTTACAAATTTGGGCGAATTCATTTTTAGAAAAATGGAAATTGGCAAATTTTCTTTGGAAAAAGCATGGAATATTAGCCCACGTGACAATATTAGCCCCTAAAATTTTCCATGTTAATTACCAATAGGATTATAATAATAAGATTATAATTTAGTAAACTCATTGTCTATAAGTAAGACTTTTTTTTAATTGTCAATGTCAAGTAAGATTTTTTTTTTTTTAAATCAGATTATTTTCAGATCTAATTTATTTGTCAATTTATGTATTTGACTGATGAACTTTCAAAATTAAAGTACCAGATAATTATTAGAGGTTGTTGAATCTATATATAGTAAAAAGAAAAAGTTTAAACAACACAAATCAAGATTTCACCATAATTTCTTTTACCATATTATCACCAAAAATCCCTATACAAACAACTCCAAAACCTCCAAAACCTCAGATACATACAACTTGGCAAACAAATCTAGTCCTATAGTTATTAGTACATTTTTTATCAGTAATTTCCCAAGAAACCCATCTAAACCATATAAGTAATCATAATAGCATAATACGCATTACTATTACCATAGCCGGAATTGTCAACTAGAATCAACGCTCAAATTACTGAATTCTACTTTTTCATGGATGGCCTGCCTGAAGTGTAAACAGGAGTTACCAAGTACTTGTGCCAATTTACAATAAAGGAAAAGGGTTTTTAGTAGTGAGAATACTCCAGTATGAAGGATCTCACAAATACCGAGTGTACACAAATGCTTCCTGAGTTGAACCAACAGGGAATTGCTTTGTGCCATCCGGGGATTGCGTAGCAGATGGGGTTTTGGGCATCACATGGACTGGAGTACGCAGGTTGATCAGAGAACCTGCTATGGCTACAGCGAGGGATGCAGTAAAGTTGGGATCTGCCTTTAATGAAGCCACAGAATCCTGTATGGTCGATGAGTAATTACCCAGTTGATTATGATAATCCAATACCTGACCCATATCATTAGACACTGAAGTGAAGTGTTGGAGGTTGCAGGCCGCTAATTGTGTAGGCTGAGACTGTAATCCTGGCCAATTGAGCGGGTTGTCTCTGAGGTCGAGAGTGATTGTGGGAAACCCATTCGAGATCGATATTCTGGAAATGCAGGGTCTAAATTCATTTTCGGCAACGAAATTTTCTCTATTCATTCCCTCACTGCTGAGCATGTTAGGCATAGCCAGAGGACTCAGAAAATGAGTGTGTTCGCCTTCGTAGGTTGTTATCACAATTGTCGGATCTTGGGCGCATCTCTGAACCTGCTCAAAGTCCGCCATTTTTTTAATATTAGTATCCATTTCATATCAATGAGAGCATCAGTCACAGGATTTGTTGGGGAAAGGACGAGATCGAACCTGTTTCTTAACTGGGCAACTAGGGGCCAGAGAGCATTTGTAATAAGATCTAGGTTTTTTATTGTTTTTCGTCATTTTTTGCCCATATTTTCGCCATTGGCAACCATCGCTTATCTGATTACACTGCACGAGATCAGTTACTTTAACATTACAGGAAGTTAAATCCCAGCGTTATGTGTTATGACCTTATAGGCAATCCCAGTTTTACAAAGTAAAGTATTATATATATGATAAAATTCGACATTCAAATCCCCTTCGATTAGGTCTAAGAAAATAAATATTCTAGTGCAAACATAGAAATCATCAAATCTAACCCATTCCCTCGGACACAAAATAAATATTCTACTTTACCATGAAAGAAAAAAATACAACTTGCAAACATAGAAGTCATAAAATCTAACCGAAACTTTTTTACTATTGACTTCTGCTGGATTGGAGACCATTCATTTCTTTGGTGTCTATATAACAGGGCAATATTGACTCCTATTGGATTGGAGACGCCTCATTTCTTTGGTATCTATATAACAGTGCATCGAATAAAGGTAATTGTCTAACCCATCTAATCTTGTTTGGTCTTCCAAGCTCTCAATGAGTTTAAGCTGATTGTAGATTCCCTAAGGATGGATATGAAATATTTTGGAAATTTGATAAGTGGATTATTAAAAAATCATGAGAAATTAGTAATTACTACTATCATATAACTATTTCTCATTAAAATAATCATAGTCATAAATGAATAACTTACTTAAAACAATTAAATCTCAAAAATAATATCTAATACCCTAAAAATATCATAGGCCTAGCTTTAACTAGATTTCTGCTCCTTCACATATATTTTACATTAAAAAAAAAGCTAGAATTATATTATTTTACCATGGCGTCCTGAGATCTTGTGTGCACGGTCACGATTCTTTTGGGCTCGGCCCCCGTGTGTTGGCCGGAGACCCTGCTCAGCACCTGAGTCTTCTTCTTCGGCCACTCCTCCATCTTCCCAATGGATAAATTCATCATCCCATTCTTCCTTTTCTTTGAAGGCAGCTGCTGTTCGTCCATTATTAAGTTGACATTCTTCTTCTCCTTTATTTCGTCTTGTTCACGACCATCCCAAAACTGAATAGATCTTGGACACAATATATCTTTTCTTCGATTATCTCGATTGAATATCTACCAAATTAGAAGGCAAACAATATTAATAATTTTTTAGATTCAAGAACCCTAATAATCCCAAAGATATATTAACTTCCAAAACAGGATGATAACATACATGGCTAGCATCCACTTCCGTGTGTTGTTGCAACATAGACGTGATATACTTCTGCAGGTGGTTATATCTACAACACGCGCGCTTGAACATGGACTTTAGTTTCTGATTCTCCTCGTTTATGCGATTTATCTCAGCCGCAAGTACGGTGATCTGCATCGAATTACAAATTATACAATCTGTGAGAAAAGGCGTAGCATGACAACATGAATAAACGAAGAAATAAGGCCATGGCGATAGCTGTGAAAACACCCTCAAAACACCTTATTCTTATCACCTTCCATCTCAACTCAACTTCAATTTTCAGCGACTGCCTGCGTATTCGCAGTGTAGAAGTACTAATAGCAATCTAAGGTGCCATTGTTATGGCATTCCTAATAATTCGCTTGGTAACTTCATTATCTACCCCTTCATCGCATTGACTTCGCCCTTGTAATTCCTCAAGGCTTGAGTCTACGGGTCATGTCGAACCATAAAGTTGGCGCTCAAAATCAAAACTAAGGGAGACTCAAGTCAATAAGAGCCATTTAGTCAAATTTCGATAGTGAGATCTTGGAAATATAGGGCGCCAGTACGGGTTTTTCGTGACAGCTATATATATTATCAAAAAAGAGCTGAAACACAAGCCCTCCAATCCCGTATTTAGGGCGTTAAATGATTAAGCAGGCCGTACATAAGCATCTCTGATATATTCAACATTATTTTAATATTAAAGTTTTAGACATTTCTAGGTTTCACACTTTCCAAGGTTTTTCCAATATGTTAAGGCTGTAGATTAAATATAATTAGTTTAATCAAAGGTATATGAGCAAGATTTTTTTGGATAAATCTAAAAAACAGAGGCTTGGAAACCGATCTCACGTTGTTCGAGACAAAGGGATGTACACAAACTGCGAACTAGAAGAAGCGGATCATTCAAGGAATGATGTACATAAAAGCATTGTCTTAGAAAAAACATTGCTTTGTAAAGCATATTACAGATAGGCCACCTTAAAAGAATTGACTACTAGTTTTAAAGATAATTAATAAAATACAAAATATAAAATTCATAGTGTTATCTTCCTAAAATTCCTAAAATATACACGATGCTACTCAAATACTTTGTATGGTTTGATTTTCTTAATGATCTGTGATTACTAGCTAAATTTAAAAAGACAATTTGATTGGATTGAGGAGAGATAAGGTGCCTTTCATGGAATAAGGGAAAGGAAAGAGGAGATATTTTTATTCAACATTTCTCTAATTTTTTTTTTATTCTTGCCATGAAAATTTTCAATATTTACTATTGAATTATTATAGTTATCTTGCCTAAAGTATTTATAATAAAAATTATAAACCATACCTAAAATAATGTAACTAATGAAAATCGAATCAATTATTTTCAATTAGGTAGTTGCAAGTAAAACTCGCAATTCTATAATCCTTGATTTGATTTTTGTGAGGAAGTTTAAAACTTGCATGATCTCAATATTTTTATTTTCATTATTGTTTTTTTTTATTTTTATTATTGTTTTCAATTGTGTTTAGTTATTCTAAACAAACTATAGAATTTAGAAAGAAAATCCTTCTCTATAATTGGATTATGGTTTTGCAAATCAATGTACCAAAAACATTGTCTATTGAGAAACATGAAGCTTATTATCCATTTTTCCTTATTGGTATTATGATCGAAATCTAAAAAATAATATTTATGGTCTATTGACACGTATCAAGAAAATAGTGATTTTAGTGTCAACCATATTGTTATTTTTAATAATGTGAAGCATTGAATGTTTGAATCCACAATTCTATTGAATTTGCTTAGTAATGTCTATTTTCTTTTTAAAAGTTTATCAACATATATTTTAAAATAACAATATAGTTTTTTTAAAACTTTGTAGCGATTACATCTGCACCACAATACTATCTATCACCCAAAAACACAAGAAGGCTTAAGAGACTTTTGTTCATAGTTATTTTTGATGGCTTCAAAAATTTGATATCCACTACAATATTTGATTTGAGCAACTTGGAAAACTCATCACATTAACAATACAAATAACTATTGAAATAAAATTCATTCAAATCATAATTAACATTTTTCAATAGAGAAAATAGTTTAAATGATACTCTATCCTGCAATTTGAGTAGATTTTCTATTGAATTTTGTAGCTATGCCGAGACTTCATAGGCAATATGTAATATCCCCAAATGGGATATCTTACTAATTTTGCAGAAATCACACTAACCCACCATTTTACCATAAAATTACTGAATTAATAAACATAAGATTGCCATGTATAGTAAAACACATAAGCACTCCTATCTATCAACACATCGAATAGGAAGAATCTCAGCATTTTTACTATAGATAATAACTGGGGTTACAAATACATCTGACCCAAAAAGAGCTGAGATGGAGAACTGGTGATCAATCTAAACCATTGCACTATGCTGGCCTCCAAAACTGAACTGTTGCACTCTCCCTCCAGCAACAACTACCATTGAATCCACTAAAGCACCTGTTGAAGATCTGAATGATCCTCACTCCAATATCTCTGAAGCTCTACGAAACTTTTGAATGAAGTCTCCTCAAAGAGAGTTGGGTTTTCATCCAACACTCACTAATCACCCGAGGGTTTCCATCCTGGGGCTACTAATGAAATAGACAACCACGTCTCAAACCTCTCACATAAGAAAATTATATAATCCAAAGATATCACTCAATGGCCTCCTCCCTTTCTTTTATAGATCTCTTGGATCCTTCTAGCGCCTTATTTCATTATTATTTTATTCATGGAGCACTTTTCCCTCTTATTAAAATATTATGTTTTAATTCAGAAAAGAGTAAATCGGCTACCATGTCTCCTCCGGTCATTGAAACTCTTTTCCAACCACTCCATGATGTAGGTATCCTCGTCCCGGTTCCAATGAGCTATTACACTACGGTTTTCTATCATGTATTCTTCCCGGAATGCCACC
This sequence comes from Pinus albicaulis, assembly GCA_034641835.2. Lineage (NCBI taxonomy): Eukaryota > Viridiplantae > Streptophyta > Pinopsida > Pinales > Pinaceae > Pinus > Pinus albicaulis. The sequence continues at coordinate 19,504,921 of MU968450.1, forward strand.
TTGAGCATAATTAACTCAGTTAAGCCCAAAAATAACTCAATTTTCTGAAAGTTGTCGGAATGCATCGAAACAAAAGGAAATTTGTTCGGATGATAGAATACATCAAGTGAATGCCACAAAACCACATAAAAACTCCTCAAAACTCCTCTAAAAATCTCTTGGGCCCGCTGATGACACCAACCTGTACCTGTGACCTATCTGCTCCTAACTCTAGAAGTCCATCCTAGCCCTATCATAGGTGACACCAAAAAGGGGAATATTACAGACCTTCCGCCCCAATATTACTTGCCCTCAAACAATCTAAATATGCGGGTCACCCTGTTGGCTTGATGCAACTAAGACCTAATGCCCAGATCCCATACAAACCCCTAGGTGCTACTATGCACCTATTTCAAGCCACCCAAAATAGACCCCTCAATGTCGGGATCCCAAACTGGTTTCTCACAGTAGCTATCATCAAACAATCTTCTTGGATCCCAACGCCACCATGGCCAATCATTGCCCAAGTCCTCTAGCTCGGACTGCACACTACCTCTAGCTATAGTTGTTGCCCCGTGAAGTGACGATCGCCAACATGCATCAATGCTCCATGGCTCCTGTTGTGTTGTAGCTCTGACTATACAAGATGCCCCACCAATTGTGTACGAACTCATCACCTCTCTCCACTCCAACCCCTGACTCAATCCAATGCTAACCATGCTTTCCTAAAGTAGATATGGAATACTGAAGAACTGTCGACATGTGTCCCACTTCAAAATAGAAATTGTAGTATCTGTCATGTCTACGGGTCCCTACTCAGCTATGCTCCTAACTAAGAAGATTGTACCATCAATATGATACTAAGTCATGGTCTCCTGCTAATCTATCATGGAAGAAGAATCAAATGTAGTGACACTTACATGGAGAACAAGTCTAGTGTGAGGTCTCCAATCCATACTTAACTCATGCTGCTTGATCCTGTCTGCCAACGAGATCTACCTACAAAATAAAGCCCCTCTCTCTATAATCGGCCAATTTGGGCAAGATATGCTGTAAGCCCCATCCATGTACTCTTGGAGAGTCCTTCTCCCTGAAAGTGCTGCAGTCCTACTAACTGTATGTGCATCAACCGAGACCTCATCAATGAGTCAGCCCAAAGATGGATGCACCAACATCTCCAACAACTCCTCCCTCTCCTCATTGAAAATGTCATACTCCTGCTGTCTACTAGCCTCCCACAGAACTATCCCATCAACCTCCAACATATCTTGTGGATGAGTATTTGAAACTACTATCACCATACTAGATGCCCATGCATATGTCTTCTCCTCCTCCATGGATGACCCCAAGGTTAGCTGCACATTCATCACCGACTCAATTTGAGCCTCCATCTAGCTCTCCCCCAATGGACTATCATGAATGATATGCATAGCCTCATCCTCAGCTGACTCATGCTCCACCATATGTTGCTCCAGTTGAATCATCACAAGTGACTCATCATCCTGAATATCTCCCATCGAATCCCTTGACTACTCACCATGCACTCTGGAAGACAAATCTGGCCTACTATCATCAACTCCACAGATTTCTCATGCTCCCTAGAAGCATCCTCATATGACTGCATGGACTCATCTGAAGAAGAGTCCTCTTCCTGGAATACAAAAGGAATGTCCTCCTGACCTACCTCTGTCACATCATCTACATCACTCAAGCATGAGTGATTGGGCCTCCAAGGTTCTTTGCAGATGAAGCAAAGTCCCTTCCTCCTCAACTCGTTCTTACTGCCTAATCCACCAAATTGGAGTAGCTCCTCCCTAGTCAAGACTCTCTTGAAACACCCAATGTTTTGTTCAACCAAACTCTCGACCAGTTTATAAGAAACAGGTGAAACCAATCGTTCTCTCTTCTAAATGGTCAACAACTTGGTATGTAGCATCTTGCAAATGTCATCATTATTATCCATGACTCCAGCCATGATTTCTAAGATCTTGATCCTCTTCTCAATGGCAAGACCCCGGATGTTATGTAGATCCTGAATATTCTCTTCTATTAGATGGAAAAATTTCCACATAATGTCATGATTATAAGGAAGCATAGGTGAAGTTATTCTGATAATCTCATTGAGAAAAGAAGCTACTATAAGTCTCATTCCTTCACAAGGATTCTCCAAGAATATTGGATGAATCAAATCATGCATTGTTGGTTTCAGTGCCCAATTTAGGACCCTCAAATCTAATTGGCTCACTTTAGAAATATGTGATTCTAGCTTCTCTAAATTAAAGAAAGTTTTTTTGGTCATCGTTAATTTCTTCAAACCAGATCCAAGTGCAAAGAGCCAATTCCCTACCTCAAACTCTTTTTGCAAATCCCTTATCTGCTCTAGTTGTAGGATGGGATGTATCACGTTTGAAAAGGCTTTGTTGTTTTGTTTCTCTCTTTGATCTAAGGAAGCATTGCAGCTCCAAGCACCTTGTGCAAGTGATTTTTCAAACTGTAGCTAGTACTGAATTCTTTCTAACCCATTAAAAATTTTTTCTAAGATTTTTTCACAAATTGGGTTCTAGCAAATTCATTTTTGCACAACAAGATAAATTCATCCTAGCAAAGCAATATAAAAAATATTTGGTGAGAAAAATTTTACCCCAGATGCAAGGAATTGATCTCTCCTCAAGCTCTGCGCCAACTCTGGAAATTCTGCAATTGTTCGCTGGAAGGAACCCTTGCTTGAGCCTTCAAAAGTGCTCAGAAAATTTTTCGAAATTAATCTTGGGCCCTCCACCACAAACCTAGAAAAATCCAAAAATTATTTTGCAAATATGACTGGTCACCCGGGACCCAAAATTTAAGCTTACTCCTTCCCCACTAGCTGCCAAATAATTTTTTTTGTTTGGGGCACAAAAAGTACCCCAAAATTTCTACAAAATTAGGACCCAAATATGTGACCCGTGGCTGACAAAACTAAGAAATGTTTTGGGCTAATTATGATTGACCAAAAAGGTTCAAATAGTGTGGAATCCTAGCTAAACCAGTAATTCTCCTTGCCATAAAAATGATGATTTCAGACCCGAATGTCGCCCAAAATTTTTTGAAACTTTTACCATAAACTCCTTTCACAAAAACCGAAAAATCCCAGAAATGGTTTTTCCAAATCACGATGGACCCCAATGGCAATTTCCTCCAAAAACTGTGTTGCTCTTCTAATACTACACTACTGCATGACTTTGACCTTTGATTTACCCACTAAAAACTGCTCAGAAAATTTTGGGAATTTTGGAAGGTGATCCTTGCTTGAAACCCAGAAAAACCCAGAAAGGGTTTCCTCTAATTCCAACCTTCAACATATGACCCTTTATAGTTTAGCCCTCTTCCAATTTCATTTTTTGGCACTGCAGTTGCTATTGTCAATCACTGCTCACCAAAATCCCATCCAACCTCCTCAAATAGCTCTCCTATCAATATCACATCACCCCAGCTCTAAAATTCCACCAATGTAGCTCCCACAAATAAGCCTCCTCCAATGAATGCGTAGGCCCTTCTAACCAAAATAGTAGCAAATGAAAATGGAAAACACGTAGGCTGAGCCAAGATCGAGGCTATGATACCATTGTAATATCCCCAAATGGGATATTTTATTAATTTTGCAGAAATCGCACTAACCCAACCTTTTACGATAAACTTACGAAATTAATAAAAAAAATATTTCCATGTAAAATAAAAACACATAAGCACTCCTATCTATCAACACATCGAATAGGAAGAATCTCAACATTTTTATTATAGATAATATCTGGGGTTACAAATATGTCTAACCCAAAAAGAGCTGAGATGGAGAACTGCCCATCAATATGAATTGTTGTTCTGTGTTGGCCTCCAAAACTAAATTGTTGCACTCTCCCTCCGCAAACAGCTACCACTGAATCCACTAAAGCACCTGTTGAAGATCTGAATGATCCTCACTCCAATATCTCTGAAGCTGTGCGAAACTTCTGAATGAAGTCTTCTGAAAGAGAGTTGGGTTTTTGTCCAACACTCACAAATCACCCAAGGGTTTCCGTCCTGGGGCTACCAATGAAGTAGAGAATCACGTCTCAAACCTCTCACATAAGAAAATGATATAATCCAAAGAAATCCCTCAATGGCCTCCTCTCTTTCTTTTATATATCTCTTGGATCCTTCTAGAGCCTTATTTTATTCATGTAGCACTTTTCCCTCTTATTAGAATGTTCATTTTTAATGCAGAAAAGAGTAAATCGCCTACGCCATCTCCTTCGGTCACTGAAAATCTTGTTCAACCGCCCCATCATGTAGGTATCCCCATCTCGGTTCCAATGAGCTATTACACTAAGGTGTTATATCATGTATTCCTCCCAGAATGCCACCTTGAGCGTAATTGACTTGGTTAAGCCCAAAAATAACTCAATTTTCCGAAAGTTGTCGAAATTCATTGGAACGAAAGGCAATCTATTTCGATGATGGAATACATTAATCGAATGCCACTTGAATACATAGAAACTCCTCAAAACTCCTCCAAAAAGCCCCTGGGCCCACTGATGACACCAACCTATACCTGTGACTTGTCTGCTCCTAACTCTGGAAGTCCATCCTAGCCCTGTCATAGGTGACACCAAAAAAGGGAATATTACACAATATTTCAGGACTTGATACATATAATCAAGATATAAGACATGTTCTTCATGGAATTTTATTGATTATACCATGAAATGATTAATATAAGACATGTTCTTCATGTTAGTTTGAAAAGAGAAATTTTCAAATTTCATATTTATAATTTTTTGCTCCAAACTTGTCAAGTGAGCCCCAATAAAGAGGCACACATTCAAACCAAGAAGCACACTATATATAAGGCACTTGGTCTCCTTAATAAAGCACCATTTTATATGAGACACAACATAGGATATTCTAGGCATCTAAGCACAGAAGAAGAAGGATGAAGTTGTATGAAGAAGGATGAAATCATCTCAAACATCTATCTCTCTCTATGTCTATCTCTCTCTCTCTTTCTATGACTTCACACATATGAATTTTTATGCATATTCTAGGAACCAAGTCGAACTTCTCGGTAACAAGGCCAAAATTCTAGGTAGTACATTATGGGAAGAAGGGTCGAGTTATTGTGTAATTTTTTGAGGCTGAATTTTGGCCTAGATAGATTAGGGAAGGTTGAGTTTGTTGGGAGAAGATTGAATTTACAAGAGGGTTGCCTGACTAGGTTTGACCATATAATTTTTATTCAGCTTTTACACCATAGTCGACTAGTAGAATTATGTGTATCTCTTGTTTAAGTGAAGAATTTCTCTAAGGAAAGGGTTGTTGGGTTTTCCCCCAAGTGGGTTTTCTTAGGGTAAAACTTGTGTTTCTTTGTGTATTGTGATGTCTACAGTGCTTGTGATTTTATGGTTGAATTTTTTAAGACTTCCTTTTACTTTTATGGCTTAAATTTTGAATTATAATTACTTACTAATAAACTGGAAGTGCTAAAAGAATATCTGCATCACTAGAAGTAATTATCAATTTTCAGAAGTTAGCACTTGAAAAATCAACAAGGTATCAGAGCTTTGGGGAAGGAAAGGACATTGAGATCACTATTGCAAAGCTTTGGTAAGGGAAATATAATTTAAGAGACTTTCTTCTACACTCTTATTACATGTCTATAAATATTGCTTCCTCTATGAAGAGAAAGATTTGGAAGGAGCTACATATTTCAGAGCTTCGAAAACAAGGATTGACCTCATCCTTGCAAAGAATGATGTCCTGGATATTAGAAAGGGAAATGTTACTAAAACTTCAGATAATCAAGGGAAATTTAAATATGAGAAGGATGACATCATTCCAAGAAGTATTATTTTAGATTATGTCAAAGATCATTTAATTCCATATGTCACAAATCTTGACACTTCAAAGAAGATGTATGATTTCATGGTTGCATTATACACCACTAACCACATTGGTCAAGCAATGCGTTTGAAGAATTATTTTCGTGAAGTTTAAATTTTTGTATTAAGTATATAGGAACATAACCAGAAGTGAAACTGTTACATATATTCTGTTTTGTAATTACAACAAGTTCCAAAATCGTATCAAAATAAATTTGCATCTAAATCGAAATTAGATACAATGATACAATAGAATAGCAGAATCCTATTGTTTCACATTTAAATGAGATGTAGGTTGCACCGAGCTTAAGGAGGCACATATATAGTTCCTGTAAGATCGAAAGCTAGTTTCATTTAATATAACACAACTGCAGAAAGCTACTGTTTGACATTGATATGGGATGAGAGAAATCTAGTTTCTTTCTCATAATGCCTTTCCAGGTTCTCTATTAACTGTTACATAGATTCAGTTTTGTAATTACAAAAATTTCCAAAATGGTATCAAAAGAAATTTGCATCTAAATCGAAATTAGATACAATGATATAACAGAATAGAAGAATCATGTTGTTGCACATTTAAATGAGATGTAGATTGCACCAAGCTTAAGGAGGCACATATATAGTGCCTGTATGATCGAAAACTAGTTTTATTTAATATAACACAACTGCAGAAAGCTGTTGTTTGACATTGATATGAGATGAGAGAAATCTGGTTTCTTTCTCGTAATGCCCTTCCAGGTTCTCTATTAACTGTTACATATTCTATTTTGTAATTACAAAATTTTCCAAAATGGTATCAAAAGAAATTTGCATCTAAATCAAAATTAGATACAATGATACAACAGAATAATAGAATCATGCTGTTGCAAATTTAAATGAGATGTAGGTTGCACCGAGCTTAAGGAGGCACATATATAGTGCCTGTAAGATTGAAAGCTAGTTTCATTTAATATAACACAACTGCAGAAAGTTGTTGTTTGACATTGATATGAGATGAGAGAAATCTGATTTTTTTCTCATAATGCCCTTCCAGGTTCTCTATTAACTGTTACATAGATTCTATTTTGTAATTACAACAATTTCCAAAATGGTATCAAAAGAAATTTGCATCTAAATTGAAATTAGATACAATGATACAACAGAATGTCATTATAAAATTTATTCATTTTATTTAGATTGAGAAGCACTTAATAAATTTCATAGCTTGCCTGGTATTCCAGTGAGAGTAATAGTCTAGAGAGAAATACGCAAATCCCATCCCTTGCAATCGACGCTGAGGTTAAAATTACAACAGAATGTCGTTAGAAAAATTTATTCATTTTATTCAGATTGAGAAGCAATTAATAAATTTCATAGCTTGCTCGGTATTCCAGTGAGAGTAATAGTCTAGAGAGAAAGATGCAAATCCCATCCCTTGCCCGCTATTCTGGCCACAATATTATAGAAAAGGGAAAATACACATGGAAAATATATTTGCAATTGATGCTAAGGTTAAAATTAAAATAATTCGATGGGACTCAGAGAAAGCAGTGGAATCCAATGCGCACCAATTAGTCATAATTATGATAGAGAGATTTTTTTTTTCAGCATGAAAAAATACAGCTCGTTTATATTCATGTACCAGAGAAAAAAAAGTTTTCATTCTTCAGTTGTTCATCATCATTTCCAGATTACATTTTGAGAGGGCAAACCTCATACTTGTTCAATAAACAGAATTGGAATAACATAAGCAAACAGGAAGCAGATACATAGCATTTTAATTAGGACAGTTTTAATAGTTATCTTTTTTTGGTCAAAACAGAGCCCTGTGCTCCACCCAGTACAGCTAAAGAGCTTCAACTGTGTATTAAAAAAGCAGAGTTACAGAGTAAAACTTTTAGGTGACATATGATAGAGAGATTTAATTTGGAAAAATTTCGATGATGTCTTCTAATGTCGTTAAATTCCTTACCGTGGTCATTTGCAGATGGCTCTAAAGGGAAGTTTTTTTTGAATTGATAAGACTTTGAGCTTAAAAGCTAACAGTGTAGGGAAATTTCAGCAAACATATCTCTAGAAAATTCCATCGAAAAAATTTTCGTTTGAACTAGTATCTAAGCTAAAAAAGTCAAACTCTAATGGTCATGACACCAGGCTCACATGAGTAATTAGTTTTTTGTAATTACAACAATTTCCAAAATGGTATCAAAAGAAATTTGCATCTAAATCTAAATTAGATACAATGATACAATAGAATAGCAGAATGTTTGACATTGATATGAGATGAGAGAAATCTGGTTTTTTTCTTACCTCGGCAACAGAGAAGTGTGCAGAAGACGTGCAAAGCAAGAGTAGGAGATGCACCAGCCAGAGACCAGAGAGTAGGGGACATGCTAGCAACAGACCAGAGAGCAACAGACGCGCGAATCAAAAGTGAACAAACAAAGACGTGGGAAAGGAATGAGGTTCGCAGGTGATATATTTATAGTAAATAGTTCAGTCGAACTATGTTAATAGTAAAAGTTCGACCGTACTGTTGTTGCCAGTTTTCCCATCTCCGGAAATTTTTTTTGTTTTCCCACACCGTCAGTGTGTTGTCAATCTAAACGGCAGAACAAGTTCGGCTGAACTTTTTCATGAATGATCAAGGGAAATTTAAATATGAGAAGGATGACATCATTCCAAGAAGTATTATTTTAGATTATGTAATAGATCATTTAATTCCATATGTCACAAATATTGACACTTCAAAGAAGATGTATGATTTCATGGTTGGATTATACACCACTAACAACATTGGTCAAGAAATGCATTTGAAGAGTTATTTTCGTGAAGTTTAAATTTCAAGAGATGATATTGTGGCCCCATATTTCATTAGGATTTATCAATTAAGAGATCAACTTCAAGAAATTGATAAAATTATTTTTGTTAAAGAACATGTGACCACAGAAATTAATGGTTTGCTTGACTGATGGGATTTGTTTTCATCTATTATTTGTGGCAGGAAGGAAATTCCAAATTTTGTGGAAATATGGATGTCATGTACTCAAGAAGAATCTAGAATTATACCGAAAGGAAGTATTCAAAGACATGAAGAAGGTATCTTTCAAGAATTTTCAACACATTTCAAGAAGGCTATAAGAAGAAATAAGTATGGCTTTCAAAGAAGAAATGATGATAGAAGACATATCTTGGTAAAAGACCTACTCTTCAAGGGAAGAATAATATGTCGAAGGTTTAATGTTATCATTGTCACAAATATGGTGATTATAGAAGAAAATTTCCTGAAAGATTTAACTATAGAAAGAGAAAGGGAAATAAACATGCTAGCACAATAGACATTGATGAACATTCAAAGAAACCCAAGAATGAAGATTTAGTTGAAAATAATTTTTTTTTTCTTTTCTCTTACAGATTATGTTAAAGATAATGATACCTTGTGGTTTGCAAACATTTTGTTACATGTCATTTTGTCACCATGAAATTTGACTGTCAATATGGGTTTATCACAATCCATATCATGTTCCCTTATAGATCTTTTCTCGAAGGGTTAAGACAATCTTCATCGAAACATTCTTCCTTTTGTATATATTTTCTCAAAACATGTGCATGAGTGCAGAGACTAATTGCACAAAAAGTAAAATCTAATATATAATGTTGCACAATCACTTCATAAAGAATATACAATATCAATTTCCATTTATCAAATCTAATCTTGCATATTATACTCGTTATTTGTGCATTATAACATTATTGTTTATAACATATTTTACTACGTAATTATTGTGATGATAGAAATTAATGTACAAAATGTTGGAAGCATTTAGTTTTTCTTTGAGGTTGAGAAACAATGTGCATTATTTGGTTGTGGTTTTTGAAATTTAAACCAAAATTTCAAAGAAAATTCTAAATATTTCTATTTTTTCATATATTCAAAAAAATTATCTATTTTTCAGTAAATATTATTTCTACTTTCTCATTGGAAATCAAGCTTTGTTTATGGTTATCTTTCTAAAAGTATGGACATGTGTGGAAGTGCTGACAAAATTCATTGTGTGGATCTTTGGACTCCGCGTTAAAGGATTTTTCTATTAATATTTTAGTATTAAATAATCCATATTTTTTGTTCTTAATAACACCAAGGAAAGTGGTGGACCTATACGATATTGCTGTTAATAGTGTTAAACACCATGTTAAGCACACACATGGTGTATGAGAAGAATAAATACAAACACACAAGAGGAAACTCAACACAATGAAGGATAAGCATGTAGCTTTCTTATTTTTTCCATTATACATGATGTACATTTATAATAAAATGGTGTGACTCTTGGTTTCACATTCCAAGGTCACTTGGACTCCATTGTGACTTTTCGCATTCCACACCTACCCATGTAGGATTAGGTGTTCCAACATCCCCCCTTAATCCGAAGGGGTATGTGTGAGTCCAAGAAAAGAGTTGTAATACAAATCTGCAAAGTATGCATGGCAACACTTGGGCTGAATCAACTCTCTGAAATGTTGGAAAAAAGAGGTGGTTTTAGGATGACCACAAACACTGGAATGCAAAACTTGTTGCAGTTCCCGGAACTCTTCCAAAACTGGCAAGAAGCTGAAGGCTTCTGCTAGAGGAATTGTCCCTCATATAAAAAGGGAGACCTTCAACCTAAAAGAAGGGAGGTCTACTACCTGTGATGGTTTTAGGATTACCAACAACTCTGGAATTCTTTGAAGCATTTCCTGGAACTCAACCAAAGCTGGCAAGAAGCTGAAGGCTTCTGCTAGAGGAAGTGTTCCTCATATATGAAAGGGAGACCTTCGACCTAAAAGAAGGGAGGTCTACTACCTGTGATGGTTTTAGGTTATCCACCAACCAAAGATGATGGTTTAAGGTTTTCCACCAACCGAAGGCATGCTCACGGGCATCTGTGTCTCTGGCTACATCTCTGAATCTAGAATGACGAATTGTGGCTCAGGCTCACTTGAACTACTGTGTCTCCGGCTACAACTCTGAACATGGAATGAGAGATTGTGGCTCAGGCTCACTTGATCTGTCGTCAAAGCTTGTACATGACCACCATTTTCCCCCCTGTCGGGGACAAGGTGAGATGATGGTGAAAACTCAACTGCAAGTTTGCTCAATATTCGTGAACATGTTCTAACATGCTACATAAACATCTTCTTGGCTGCTGATGCCCATTGCCAAGAAGCGATCCATCCAAGATGAATCTTGGTTCTTGTAGGAGGCTTGTTTCTGAAGCATCTGTCTGAAGAATGGGTGTGCTGACCACAGTTCTTGCATGGATGAAGATCAAAACAATGATCTTTCATATGGCCAACTCGATCACAGTGTTGGCATTTCTCAATCTGTTGTTGTTGTGGAGAAGGATCTGGAACAGCTGCAAGTGAACTGTCATACAAGAATCCAGCACTCTGAAATATGATGGGCTTGGTGTAGTCTGGAATATGAAAGGTCACATCCTTGTCATATCCAAGACCAGTTCAGTGCTTGTTGTGGACAAGCTCTTCCCAAGGTCTGATGATGGGCTTGAGAAGTGCAGGCTGAGTTGCTGCATCTGCATGTACATCTGCTCTAGTACAAGGAACTGAATGTGAATCATCTGCAACTTTATCTTCTTTCTTCTGATGATAGTCCTTCACAATCTTCTGAACAGAAACATGTTCAGAATGGTGACTCTTTTGCTGAAGTTCATCTCGCTGAAGCTGAGATTCCAACTGCAAAAACTCAATCTTTTCATGTGCATCTTGCAAACAACTATGAATTTTACAAAGAGCATCCTTGCTCATTTTTATCATGTCATCAACATTGGAATGAATGAGGTTATTCAACAACTCTAATGCCTCATTGATTTTAGCCATTTTCAACAACTTAGGCTCAAAAAATGAAAGGGTGTCGGCTTCAACCGAAAATGCACCCGTTTACAATGTGATTCAACAACAAATACAAATGACTCCAAAGAAATGTCAAAGTACAAAGTGTGCTCCTCAAATGATGGAGGACAATCAATAATGAGTTACATCAACAACTCAAATTTACTGATTTCAACTATGAAGAAGATGCAAATTCTACTCACAATACAATGTCAATATCTCTGCAAAAATATGTGCAGCTGAAAACACTATGCAAGAAGCCTTTAAGGAAGCTCAATTTTCTTGAAAGAGTTTTTTTCAATGATGGCAAACTTGTCTTCAAATGTCAATTTCTTCAGAAAATCACCCTTATGCCACAAATCACACAATATCAAATCTGCAATTTTCTCTATGTATAGTCTATCTGCTCACATGTCATTTCCTTCATTTTTGTTGTTCATGTCTTCTTTATTTCCTCTCTTTCTGCTGTTTTTTTTTTAATTAATTAATTAAAAAAATGGGAATAATTAAAAATAGAGGGAATTTAATTTAGTGGAAGGGGAGGGAAAATTGCTATTATATGGGAAGTTATTTGGAAGGGAATTTTATTTAAAAAGGAATTAATTAAAGAAATGTAAAAAAATGGGAGGGATTTTAATTGGGAGGGATAGATTTTTAAAAATTTTAAGTCGAAATATGGGGAAGGGGAGTAACTATCAAATTTAAAAAAGGGGCGGTATTTAAAAATGATTAAGGGATTTAAAAATTTTAAAAATGTTTTGAAAAGGCGGTATTATATTGAAGTGGTATTGAAAGGAGGAGGGGCGGATTTAAAAAATCGAATTTTAAACATTAAGTGGGGGGGCGGTATTAATATAAAGGAGGTATTGTCAAATGGGAGGGGAGTGTAGCAGAGCATATGGTGGTTGAGCATATTGTAGATGGGACAATGGTGGAATGGAGGAGAGTGCTGTGAGTAGAGTGTTGGAGATGGAGAGCGCAACTCGAGGAGGGCCGTGGAGTAGGGAGACCGCGTTGGAGGAGCGGTAGGTGGGGAAGGAAGAGTATGGGAGGGTGCTGTTGGGAGCGGTGCCGAGAGTTGGGATGACCTTGTGGTGAAGTGGCGCATGGAGAGGAGGGTCGGGTATGGCGAGCGCTTGGGATGGGAGTGCGGATATGCAGAAGGGGAGAGTGCGCCGTGAGGTAAGGTTTAGCGCAAGTGCAAGGGGGATTGGGGTAGATAGGGAATGGTGAGGGCATAAGTGGGTAGGTCTGCGTAGATGGGGCGCAGCCGTGAGGGAGAGTGTGGTCGAGTTGTGAGGTTTGAGCATGAGATTATATTACAGTATGCGTAGGGTATATGGGGGTAGATGCATAGGGAGTGTTGCAGGGTGAGGGGGGTGGAGATATATGTGAGAGCGCTCGTAGAGCTAAGAGGGGAGGGCGGTGAGTAAGAGAAGGTTGAATGGGCCAAGGGCTGAGCTGCCCAGGGTTTGAAAGTTTTTTTTTTTTTTAATTTTTATTTATTTATTTATTATTTTTATTTTTTTTTAATTAAACAACAGAGAGGAAAGTAGGAGAAATGCAGAATTTTTCCAAATGTAGAGCAAGAATGGAGAGTTTCTAGAAATTTTTCCAATAGCCTAGCAACAGAAGAAATGCAGTCCAGAAGCTCAGAAATTTTCACCAAAAAATCCATAATTTTCAGAATATTACATAGGGCGATATAACAGCAGAAAATGTAGATTTTCTTCCAGCAGCAGAGGAGTAAGACTGAGACCAAAGACTTTAAAACAGAAGTAGATTTTTTTCAAATATACAAAAATCTACTCCATTATAGAATTTAACAGTATTCAGGAATCTTTTCCATTAAAAACCCAGAAACTTGCAGAGATTTTTCAATGAAAAACTCAGAAATTTTTCTCTCAGAAACCCTCTTTAAACAGTATTCCAGCAGCTCTTGAAAATGCAGATTTTAATAAGCAGAAATTGCAGAGAAAAATTAGAATGAAAACCTTCAGATGGGCAGTGCTGCCTTTCTTCAAAACCAATGCCTGAATGCTGCCAATTTCTGAATGCTCCTCCTTCTCCAAGGTAAAATTTCTGAATGCTGCAAAATCACTGCTACAAAAACTCTGAGTGCTGCAAAAATGTCAAGAATTTTTGCAGATACGTACAAGCCATAAACACAAATGGCTCACTCAATTTGGAGCAAGGCCAGCAATCGCCGGCTCTGATACCATGTTAAACACCATGTTAAGCACACACATGGTGTATGAGAAGAATAAACACACACACACAAGAGGAAACTCAACATAATGAAGGATAAGCGTGTAGCTTTCTTATTTTTTCCATTATACATGATGTACATTTATAATACAATGGTGTGACTCTTGGTTTCACATTCCAAGGTAACTTGGACTCCATTGTGACTTTTCGCATTCCACACCTACCCATGTAGGATTAGGTGTTCCAACAAATAGTTTAATTATAAATAATGCTTTTGTCACTAATATTTTGGTATTAAATAATCCATATTTTATCTTGGAAACATTTTAATTATAAATAATGTGTATCTCTATATTCCCAAATATCAGTAATAAATTGAGTAAAGGTTGTGTGGAGTGTGGAGAAAATTGGATCATTGAGCACAATATTTGCTTATGGTTATGTTGTTGAAATTAGGCAAATGTGCGAACATACATAGGAATTCCATTGTGCGAAGGAGGCTTTCAAGATTTGATTCTGCGAACCTCCTCATTCTGTAGTAAAGGATTTTGTAGATTTTTTCTTGGAAAAAATGCGAGTGCAGAGTCTGATCACATAAAAGTTCAAATTTAATGTATATTATCAATTTTCATTTATCAAATTTACTATCACAAATTATGCTCGTTAGTTGTGTAGTATAACATTAGTCTTTATAGCATATTTTATTACATAATTATTGTAGATTATGTTTGGCTAGTTGCAAGGGGGAATGTGATATCAATGAGACACAATGGTTGAAATCTCAAGCCCACCTGAAAGGGGTTGTTTCTAGTTGAGCTATACAAATCTTTATTGTCATTAGTAATAAATGTTAGTCGTAAGCCTTCAATTCCACACGTATTGGGTCTCCAAAATTTCATTCATTTCAACATGTTTTCTTTCACTTTGCTTCAAAATTTACCATATTTCACAACTCCATAACCATGCATTAAGACAATCTTCATAATTAAATATGGATTTAGACACATTATTTTCCAATACATTTATTTTGGCATTTTGAGTCAATTTATGGTTAAATATTAGAAAAATAGCATGTATTCACTTATATATAATAGTTGAATGATTTTTGTGAGGTGTGTAGGAATATTTGAAGATAGTCATATTTGACCTCTAAGACTCAAATTCATATTTCCTCTTAAAACTCTTAAAGATCTAAGATCATTGGTTAAGCACATTTCATGGAGAAATATCATGGAAGTTTTCATAAGTGTCTCATATCATAGCTATGTGAGATTTTTGCGAGGATATGAAGAGATGCTAATTGCTAGATGTCAACACATGGTTATAACCAAATGATATATTCATGTATCTAGGACAGATTTGTTGATCTACATTTATGAATCAGTTATCTTAGCTTTTGTATAAATAGGAGTTTCTTCTCCTCTCAAAAGGTATAAATTTTTTTGGATCTATGCTCATGCTTCAATTTAGAGTTTTGGATGTCAAATATTGGAAGTATTCTTATGATTTATGTAATAAATACCATTATAGTTCACTTTGATATGGCTGTGCCTTCACGATGAGATCTATTGTTTGATCATTGAGAGTTTTCTCAACTTTCCACCTCTCATGCACTTTAGAATATTGTTCACCCAATGAGTATGGGATGTATTCTAATGTTCCATTTTTGCAAGATAGTCTAGTTTATTTTATGTTAATTGCAAGTATTTTGATTAAATGCATTTCTTACATTGTTTTATGCCATTTCCATTTATGTTATTTTGCAGATCAAGAATTATTCCTTTCAATTCATAGATTCATTTCTTTTCGATTCATTTATTTTTATATTCATAGATGCTCATCAATGATTCTAATTTGATAATGCACAAATTAGTAATTTCAATTTCCGCTACAAGGAAAAGACTCTCTAGCGGAGGTTATAAAGGAGGTTTTTGGTGTTATAAAATTGGCCAAAATTGCCAAAAAAAATTTGCTACAACATCCGTTTATGGTTACGAAGGTTTTGGCAGAGCTATTAATGGAAATTCAACACAACTAAAAAAACTGGGCGGTCGGAGGTTATTACGAATGTTTTTTTCATAAGTACACTACAAAGGTTTCAACGCACCAGTGCATGTCATATAGAAGGTGGCCCAGGGTGGTTGACGGTGCATGCATCGGGCCGTCATGTTATAAAACCATACCAGGCGCATTGTTGGTGATACAACGCAAGGGGATGTTCTAATTGGCCTTGGGATTTGAGTGGTGCCCATAGGTTGTCTCAATGCACTGGTACATAGACTTATAGAGAAGCACCGGTGTGTCGTATCGGACAAAGGCAGCAAGATTTATAATTGGTATTAGTATTTGTGTGGTGCCCATAGGTTGTACAAATGCACCTGTGCATAGTCTCACATAAACGTACTGGGGCGCAGTATCACAGAAACAAACTGAGATTTTTAATTGGTTTTGGTATTTCTGTGGTGCCCATAGGTCGTAGAAATGCACCAGTTCATTGCAACATACAAATGCACCGATATACAGTAACTACCATGTGCTGGTGTTCATTTTGTATTTTTTAGAAACATCGACCTATGATAGTGCAATTATTGTGATTTTTAAAATTCATTATTCATCAAAAGTTGACACATATTATAAAAATATTCATATTAATTAAATTTTTATTAGCATTTGAATGTGATGTTTGGATTAATTTTTTATATCATATCATAATTATTGTGATTTTTTAGAATTCATTATTCATCAAAAGTCGACACATATATATCTTATAACAATATTCATATGAATTAAACTTTTATTAGTGCATTTGAATGTGATTTTTGGATTAATTTTTTATATCATATCATCAAATTTCACATCTCTTCATTACAATATTTAATCATCCATAAAATTAATCATTGGTGTTACATTTCACAACGACAATGGAGAACACAATAGAATAAATTAAAACATATATATATATATATATATATATATATATATATATATATATATATATATAAGACAGTCTGTGTCATACAAAATGGGACAGTTATTGATATCCCTTTGCCTTTCAATTGGAACACTATGTCCATTACATTAAACAAAATGTCTGATTTCATAGACAAATATTTCAAAAAATCCAACGCCTTGCTTTGATATCCAAACATAGTGATCATCATTCTTTGCTTGAGCTGATGTCACTGCTAGAGCTACTTCCATGACTTGGGTTATTTTCAAGAATGTTTTGTTCATGGTGTTGATTGTTTTCTTCTTCTTCACCTTCCATCTACAAACACAAAAATAAATTGTAATCAGTGTATATACATTTGTGAGAATAATGAAAATTGCAATATTAAATAATATACATCAATGTTAATCGAAAAGAAATGATGTACCATAGCAACAATTGACTCATAAACTATACACATTCTTTCAAAAACATGTACCATGGCATCTTTCAAGATTTCAACTGTTGGCGCAGTTCCATCCTTTGTTTCGTGCAAGTTTTATACCCCATAACAAATAATATATTTAATATAATTTTTTTTGTTCTATTAATTATAGACGAAGCCAAGTAAAACAAGATCAATATATGCTTACAAATTCCACAATTAATTTCTGATATGCCAACATTTACTCACAACCCATATTTAACCCAATCTCAATCAATTCGTCTGATGGTTCTTCTTTGTATGTTAGCACCTGTTTGAAGACATTCAATGATGATTTTTCTAAAACAACTAAAAAAATAAAAAAAATGAAATCTAGCTATGTTTTTATAAGGAAGTAACAATTACTCAAAAACTTACATATAAACCCTTTTCTTCCTTGCCATCATGTTTTATGTGCTGAATGGGTTCCATTTTCTTTTCTTTTCTGCAAGAAAATACTTGAAAAATAGTATTTAATGCTAAATTGTTTATTTATTGTACCTAATGATCGAAAAGTTCAATGATTACATTTTACATTTGAAGCACATTGTTATTGAGATGGCTCCTCCTAAGATGCAATTTTCTCCATTTCTTTGACCATCTCCTTGTACACATTTTTGGACATTCTTACTGGCATATTTTTGATATCAGCTCATTCATCTTTTGAGATTTTCATAATCTTCCTAAAAATGTAGCATGACAATAAACTATTTAATTTTTATATTGATATATGAAAAGTAAATATAACAAAAATTATATTTATAAATAATTCTAGACAAACATTTAAAGGAATATTACTTTTTCATTCCTTCTTCTTTTTTTTGTACATTTCTGCTATCAAATACCTCACAAGTCTCATTGACCAATTCTATAGAAACTCTTTCTGTAGTTTAGATAAAATTTGGTTCTTGGAATCATTGGATTTATTTTTTTATTACAATTGGAAAGAATGTCTATACATTCATTCCACTAGATCCCTCAAACTTTTGTAAAAATTTCCCCCCCTTCCGTTAACCTCCAGCATCACTCCAGATGAGCTAAGGAGAAATTCATTTTCATTTCCATGTTCTATGTTTTTTCTTTTCTTAGAACAACATTGATTTTCTGAGTTTTTGGTCCCTGTAGAACATTAAACAAATGTGAATTAATAGATTGTTTGACACATGTTATCTAATAATTTCAATTATATTATTAATGAAAATTAAAAAAGGAAACTCATATTGGATCGATAGTATTTTTTTCATTCACATGATTCATCCTTTTGCAATTTTTCCATGAAGCTTTTACACTCTTCTGGTCCTAGATCAGAAATAATATTATCGAGCTTCGTCATTTTGTGGCTCTGCATGATACACAGTAAACAATGCATATTAGTTAAACTTACATATAGTTCAAAAATAATATTTTTTGTCAAGAATTTACAAAGAACTTATATTTTTTTATTTTCTTGATGTGTTATTAGTATTTTTTTTACTTGATCTCATGTCAGTCATTTCTTTATCAATATAAAAACTGTACCATATCATTCATTAATATATTAATAAATAAATTGTCAACTTTTTAGGTAAAAAAAAATCTCAAGAAACCAGTGCGCCATTCATTGTGTACGCACCGACGTTGGTGTGTGGGTGTCTTATAAATGCATCGCACAAACAGTATAATAGACCCTACGATTCTCTATGTCAACAAGGAGCATGGGTGTGTTGCATGTTAACCACTGCACCGATCAACACAGAGAAACTAATAAAAATTGTCCAGTATTAGTTTTTGTAGCATAAACGCCTCACACAAACAAGGGACCACCATCTGGTGCTCTCTGCGAATTAGGAGACCCAGTGCGGTGCGTTATATGTTATTTGGCACACCAATTAACACAATAAAACATTTTTTTTCGAAACAACACGGTCGTGGTGCGCCATAATGAAATAGCGCACTAGTGCCCTATTTTACATATGACGCACTGATTAGAAAAAATAAAAAATTTAAATTTTTTATTACACTGTACTTCCAAGGTGCATTGGGATAATACAACGCACCGGTGAGCTATGTTACACAGGGCGCACCGATAAAATATAAATAAATAAAAATAAAAATAAAAAACAAAAAATTAACGCAAGGGCCGACATGGATTGGGATCTGACTATGCAAGTCAGCCCATGGCTTGGATGTCAATCTAAAATGGAAAGCCCTATTTCTGAAATCACATAAGAAAGGAGAAGAAAGGGCAGAAACAAAAAAAAATGAAGTGTACAGGGTAAAAATGGTTTTTTTTTTTTTTTGAAAATGAAAAAAAAATTGAATTTTTTTTCTTACTTCGTAAAAAATTGCAGAAAAAAAAAAAAAATTCATATTTAATCACAAGATCGTTTGAAATTCTATACTACAGGGTTTGAATCTAAAAAGAAAATCCCTAATTCTGAAATCATAGAAACAGGGAGAAGAAAGGGCAGAAACAAAAAGAATGAAGGGTTTAGGGTAAAAATGGATTTTTTTTTACTTTTTTTTATTTTATTTTTTAAGTTTCTGAAAATGAAAAACAAATTGAAATTTTTTTCTTGTTCGTAAAAAATTGCAGAAAAAAATAAAAATAAAAATCAAATTTAATCTCGAGATCATTTGAAATTTTATGTTACAGAGTTTGAATCACGCAAGGTTTGGAAGTCTCATTGTATGAATACTTCTGTTCAAACGTATTTTACTGCTCCACAATGCTCTTGTGCTCTCTTGCTCCAATTATGTCTCCTGCAAATCTCTGGCTGAATTTTTTTACAAAAATAGTGAAATAATGAAAATTGTTTAGTAGTTAAAGAATTATTTTATGAAATTAGATTTTCGAAAATATTTTTCTGCCCATTTTTCAATTTACCGTTTTATTTTTCACTTAAAGAAAATAGAGTTGTGTTTTTTTTATTTGCTGTTATTCGTCACTGGTGCATCCATTGGTAACACGACACTGGTGCATAGTAACTAAAACACACCGATGCAGTTATATGTATAGTAGCACGGATTTGCGGTTAAGGCACCGAAATTACTTTTAAGTGTGCACACCAAAATTTAGTTAACTCTAACCATAGAAATTGAGAATTAGAATTTTGTTTATTCTTGATGGAAATATGAAATTAGAATTATAATTTTTTTAATTCTTGAGAATTAGAATTAGAATTAGAATTGAGAATTAGAATGGGATAAATTCTTGATGGAAATAACTATTCTTCCACTGCATTTTGTTTATTGCAGAAGGTCCCCACTGATTATATGGAGAGAATAAAATGTGGGGCGTGTGAATATGCAATACTACAGGGCCCAAGTGGGAAATTGTTGCATGTGAACCTATGTTATGCTAAGACATGAGAAGTTTTCGCAAATGGTTGGGAAAGTTTTTTTCTGAGCAGTGTATTGAAGTTTGAGAAATTTTAATTTTTAGACATGTTGGAAATGTACATTTTGCTATGAAAATATTTAGGCCATTTCTTTTCAAAACTACACCTCTTCTTCTTTCAGAAAAGGAAACTTGAACCTTTCCAAAAATTGCAACAAGAAAAGGTGCCAACATGAGCTTTTAAAATGCATATCTATTTTTGACATGCATATCTATTTCTTCTGTTGAGGTCTCGAAGGAATTGATTATGGCCAGTCTACCTCGCTGAGGAATCTTCCTGAATTTTCTTTGGTTCTACTGAAGGGTGCAGTTACTAACAGATACAGGATTGTAAGCTCCCTCCAACTTTCATTAAATTTTAGAATATGGATAAAACTCCATAGAAATGCCTATCATTTGGGTAAAATGCCTCAAAACACAGAATGGAGTGTTTTCTTTTTTTAAAGTTGTGTGTTATTATGGTGAAAGAAATTATTCTTTCTATTTTGTGCTAATATGGTGAAGAAATGGAACAGTGCTCAAGTATATGGCAACAATATTCAATCATATTCTTAAAATATATGGGTTCTTTGCTAAATTCATAGCTACAATATTCGGTCATATCATCTCTAGGAAAAATTCAACTGAAATACCAATATGGCAGGGTCGGTATTGTCTATTGTCCCATGAACCCATAAAACCCACAAAAAAATATCAAAAACCTTTTAATAAAATGCAAAATAGTCCAATTTCTTTTTTTCTTTTTTTTTTAAATTTTTTTTTTTATGTGTGTCTATTTTATTCTTGACACTCGAATTCTTCTAAATTTTTTTCATGGAGTTAGCATCCATAAGAGGCAACACAATGGTAATATACTCGAATTCTTCTCAAATTTGTTCAATGGAATTAGTACATGTGAAATGGTAAATGTGTTATTAATTCATCAACATTTATAAGATGGGATTTTATAAAGAAGAGGACTTAATTACCTTATACCTTATAAGACTATTTTTTTTGAAACATTGTAATATGTATTTTGAATTAATGCTAAAATAAATATTTCACTTGATAATTTGCAATTATGTTGATCTCAATAAAAATGGCGTACTATATAAAGTTCTTTTTTTTGTATGTAAGATCATAACAAAATAATGATAATTCTAAAGTACATGAATTTATTTGCATTATTTTCTAAACTTTTTTATATTACAAAAATTCATATTATTCTATATTTATTATTTTACAATTATTCACAATTTTACAAATTTACAAATTTTAATAAAATCATTTCACATTAATACAATTAAAATTTTACAAATATTTTACATACAATTACAATTACAATTACAATTTTACAATTTCACATACAATTACAATTACAATTAGAATTACGGTTACAATTTTACAGTTTGTCATATATACAATTACAATTCAAATTACAATTACAATCATTTCACAATAAATTAAATATTACAATTACAATTAAAATTTTACAAATATTTTACATACATTTACAGTTAAAATTACAATTACAAATACAAATACAATTTTACAATTTTACATACAATTAAAATTAAAATTTCAATTACAATCACGACATAATATTTAAAAAATATGGTCATTTAATATTAAATTAATTGATAAACATCACGATCATGATAACCATCGTACAAACATCATATTTTACTAAAAAACACATTCAAATTCGCTAACATCATCATTTTTGTGAGACCAGCTCCAAAAATAGAGGAAAAGATAGATCAACGCCTTAGAAATCAGCCACTTCGAGGGGGCAACCTCCAATACATTACATAAATGAAAAATTCTTGGATGCTACAAATGAACAAAACCTCCTTCTATATATAGGAGTCCATGGGGCCACAATATAATCCTTGCCGGCCTAACAATAATAATATAAGGGCACAATAATAACAATATTGGGGTTACATGGGTACAACAACAACAATAAGGGGGCTATACTAATAACAATAAGGGACTAAACTAGTAATATAGGGACCTAACATGCCCCTCTCCTTCAAAAAAGTGTTTTCTTCAACACTTGAGTAGCTCTAGGTGCTTCTGTATAAAATTCTCATCATCCCATGTAGAATCTTCAATGGGTAAGTTCTTCCACTTGATGAGATACTCTAAAATTGATAGATTTCGTAGTTTTCGAGTTCTTGTTTACGTGACCGATTCAAGTTCCAATATGATTTTTCCTTCCTCATCAAGCTCTGGAAATATTGTTTGAACTAGAATATTTTCACCTATAACCTTCTTTAAGCATGAAACATGGAAAACTGGATGCACTCGTGAAGAAGAAGGAAGCTCCAATTTGTATGCCATAGTACCAATCTTTTGCAACACCTTGTAAGGACCATATTAATTTAGCAATAATTTATTATCCTTCTTAGCTTACTTGAGGGACATTTTTTTGTATGATTTTAGCCATAAAACTAGCTTGTCTCCTACATCAAAACTTCTCTCGCTGTGATGTTGATCTGCCTATTGTTTCATACAATTTTGTGCCAAATTTAGGTTATCCTTTAAGATTTTTACAACTTCTTGTTGATTCTCAATGTGATATTCCACTGCTTGAACCTTAGAATTTTCTCTTAAATATGATGTGATGGACGGTGGATGATATCCATAAAGTGCCATAAATGGGGTCATTTTTGCTACATTATGGAAGGAAGAGTTATACCACCATTCAACGAGAGGTAATCACTTAACCCATTTTTTTTGTTTATCAGATACAAAACAATGAAGATATCCTTCCAAACATTTATTCAATATCTCAGTTTGACCATCGGATTGAGGATATGAGCTATGAGCTAGTTGATTATCGAAACAAAGAAATAACTTCGTCCAAAAAATTCCAGTAAAAATGGGATCTCTGTCACTCACAATAATCTTTGGGTTTCCATTTTTCTTTTGAATTGTGTCCATAAATGTAGTAGCAACTGTACTTGCTTTAAATGGATGATATAATGCACAAAAGTGTGCATAATTGGTAATTCTATTAACTACCACCATGATGACACTCTTTCTTTCAGACTTGGGTAAATCTGTGATAAAATCCATTGAAATCTCCTCCCAACATTGACTTGGAATGGATAAAGGTTGTAGAAGACTCAGGGTCTTAATTGTCTCAACTTTATTTTGTTGGCAAACAAAACATTCCTCTACAAACTTTTAAGGCCATCCCAAAAAAATTCTTTCTTCACCCTATGGTAAGTTTTTAAAAATCCCGAGTGACCTCCTGAAGAGGAAGTGTGCAATTCCAAAAGAATATTTTGTTTTATTTAGGAACTCTTACAAAGATATAAGTGATATTTGTACCATAAGGAATCATTTTTCCAACTAAATGTGTTAGATGTACTAAAATCTTACTGCAACTTTTGAATGAGTGTCCACACTTCTTCATCCTTATTCCATTCATCCCTTTCTTCGGTTATCCAATCTGATTGGATAATAGAAATGACACAAAGTAATGCTTCCACCTCTTCATTCTTTCTTGAGAGTGCATATGCAACAACATTTAGCTTCCCTTTTTTGTAGATTATTCCAAAGTCATAACCCAACATATTTGTGACCCATTTTTGCTACTCTTCTCAATATAGTCTTTGTTCCAAAAAGTGTTCAAGACTATCATGATCAATTTTTACCTTGAAGTGTCTTCCCATTAGGTAAGGTCACCATTTCTTTAGTGCATGTAGTATTGCTAACATTTCCTTCTCATAAATAAATTTTTGTAAATACTTTCCTTTGATTGGATGACTTTCAAAAGCAATGGGTCTTCCTTCTTGAATTAAAATAGCACCAATTCCATTTCCCAAGGCATCACATTCCACAATAATGATTTTTGTAAAATATGGTGTAGCTAAGACTGATGCTAGCCACATTGCCTCTTTAATATGTTCAAAGGCCTTAGTTTCTTCAAGAGTCCATGAAAATGCATCTTTCTTCAATAATGTTGTTAGAGGTGCTACTATTCTCCCATAATTCTTAACAAACTTGTGATAATACCCTGTTAACCTGAGAAATCCTCGCAACTTCTTTATGGTTGTGGGGACTTTCCATTACTTAATGGATTTAATTTTGTTAGGGTCTACCTTAACACCTTCCCAAGATACAATATGACTCAGATATTGCACCTCTTGTACTCAGAAGAAATATTTGGATGCTTTTGCATATAATTGTTTCTCCTGCAATAGTTTTATCACCCTGTCAACATGTTGAACATGATCCTTCGAAGACCTATTGTAGATTAGTATATCATCAAAAAACACTATCAAAAATTTTCTAAGGAAGGGTTTGAAAATGGAATTCATTAACCCTTGAAATGTAGAAAGTGCATTGGTAAGGCCAAAAGGCATGACCAAAAATTCATAATGACCCTCATGAGTTCAAAATGTTGTTTTCGGAATATCTTCAGTCTTCATTCTAATTTGATGATATCCTAAACAAAGATCCAACTTGGTAAAATAAATTTCTCCATGTAATTCATCCAATAATTCATCAATCACAGGAATGGGAAATTTATCTTTAATAGTGAGCTTATTGAGCTCCCTATAATACGGACACATGCACCATGATCCATCCTTCTTGTGCACCAATACTATTAGAGAAGAGAAAGAACTTTGACTAGGTTGAATTATACCATCCTCTAACATTTCTACAATCATACGTTCAATTTCACTCTTTGGACATAAGGATATCTATAAGGCCTGATGTTTGGAGGAACACTTCCTGGAATCAAATGAATAGCACGATCATGATCACGTTTAGGTGGGAGTCCTTTGGGAGTTTCAAACACCTTGGAATGATTGTCCAAAACTTTTTGGAGATATGTAGAAATAGATGATTTTGATGTTGGAACTACTAGTGACGATAATTGTGCAATTACGCCTCGATGTTATTTCTTCAGAAGATTTTTCATGACATTAGAGCTTATTATCTTTCTTGGCTTTGCTGCGATACCCCATAGTTTGAATTCCTTTCCTTCTGAAAAAAATTTCAAGAAAAGTTCTTGAAAATTAAAAGCTACCATCCCCAAATACTGTAACCATTGCAATCCTTGTACAACATCAGTGCCTACCACTGGAATGGAAAGAATTGGACTATTCAATACGTATTCCCGCATGGTTAGCTTGATATTATGGCATGTTCCAGAGAAATTCATAGTTCCTCCATTTGCAACCCTCACTTGACACTCTAGTGCTGGGTATATGAAACAATTCAACTCCTTGGCTACCTTACAATGAATAAAATTATGGGTACTACCCCAATCAATCAACACTATTACCTTTTTCTTCTTGATATGTCTTTCTATCTTGAGAGTTTGAGGAGTGGTAATTCCTGCCAATGCATTACATGATATGGTCGGACTCATTTCTTCCTCTTCTAGGGTTGGTTCCTGGTGTATATCCTCTTCTTTTGAAGATTCGTGTTCATTCTATTCTTCCTCTTCACAATCTATGTAAAATAATTTCTTCTCAGCACACTTATGACATTTATTGCATTTTCTATCACAACTGTAGAAAATCCCTTTTGCTCTTTTTTCTTCCAATCATTGTGGTGTCAACCTTGTAGGTTGTGGAAGTCTAGCAGTAGGAATACTTCCATATTTATAGATCTAAGTGGCAGGCTTCCTTGTCCCCATAATTTTACATTAAAATTTTCTTGCCAACCTAAATTCCTTCTCCAATGAATCAGGTTCCCAAACGCGAACTTCATGTTGGATTATGGTTTTCAAACTTCTGTGGTTATCATTTATTGTTGCATAATTCGAATTATCCACAGTATCATAAAACATTGGTCGACGTTTCGAATCCCAACGGGGATCCATCATCAGGACGAGAATGAAGAGTGAAAGAAGGTTGCAAAAGGTCAAGGTATAAATAGTGAAGGAATATGATGCTTGAGAGGAGCCAACAAGAGATAACAATCTTAATTAAATAAATTATTTATTTTTTAATTATTATTATTTTTTTTAGAGTCCCTATGAAGCCATCAATCTTATGTTCCTATGGAATATCAATTACCCTTATATTCAATTTTTGAAAGTCCTCAATTTGCTCCACCACTGGACCCTTTCGTTTGAGATTTATCAATTGGCTAAAGAGGGTGTTTCTCTTTCTGTCCTCATAATGTTCTATCATTTCCTCCATAAAAATGGACCAAGTGACGATTTTTTTACGGGAGCAAAGCCATCGATAACATACAAATGTATTCTGTTGTAAATGTAAAGCTGCAATATGTACCTTTTGTGTTTTTTTCACATTATTGAGATCAAAATATTTCTCCATTTGTAGTATCCATGTTTTTCAATTGTAAAACTCAGAGTATCCATAGTACTCATTTTTAGTCTACGTTTCGAGTCTAAATCAAGGCTCATCATCAGGACAACCTGCTAAGAAGAGAGAAAATTGGGGTTAATAAATACTGGAGAGAAAGAAAAATGAAAGGGCTGACCAGCTCTTAATATTTATAAATTAATTAATTTATAAATATTAAGAGCTGGTCGGCCCTTTCATTTTTCATTCTCTCCACTATTTATTAACCCTGATCTTCTCTCTTCTTAGCAGGTGTTGGGGAAATATATTGCTATGATTTCCAACATTAAATTATCAATCTAGAACTTGTAAGCTTCGAGGTATAAGCGCAGGGAATGCAAGATCAGAGCATCTAACCTAGACTAGAGTAAGAATCAACCTGTTGTTTAAGTACAAAAATTTTATTTCTAATTGAAGCTAATCAATTGAGGAAAACATGCTTAAACAAATAAGAAATTCTAATCACTGTGCAAATGAAACTAACTCTAATTAATCATAAACCAAGCAATAAAAATTACCATTGAAATGATTCTAATCTAAATGAAAATCTCAATATAAATACTAAGATCTAAATAAAAGAATCTTAAACCAATAAAGATTAATTTAAAATGATACCAAACTTATGCTAAATCTTAATCCCCGTAAAATTCACTCTCATTAAAATGATCTTAAACTAAGGCAATTAAAAAACAAAAATTCAATTAATCTAATTCCTGGGATGCATAAAACAAATCACATAAGAATTCAAACTAAACTCTGTCACCACTTTGCAATTTCTTCAAAAGAAACTAAGTAAACCAAGATTTTAATTGACATGCTTCAGATCTAAGAGACTACAAAATAAGAAACTGTCCTATCCCTAAAATTCTTTAATCAAACTCAAGAAATCATTCAAACATGAGCACATTGGAGAATGATTTTACCAATAACTAACTACAATCATAATGAATTTCAAACTAAACTACGTCTTCAAACAATGATTTAATGGTCTCATTTCATTGATTTCAAATACTCGGTTGCCAAAACACAATGTTACAAGAAAATAAATTAGTTACATAATAGATTTCAATTCACATTTAAAACAAATGGATTTATCGATCTCTTGTTTATCCAATTAAGAAGCACCTTTAAATATTTCAATCATAAACCTGTAACAAAGGGGCTATTCATGCAATACAATCATTGATCAATGCCATTCATTAGCCTGAAACGAGTTGAAAATGATATGTCTATTTAATTTTAAGAAAACAAACGAATTATAGTGTTAAGTACATAATCAAAATTATGAGATCTAATTAACAATTGCTTTCAAAATAAAATCCATGCACCTAGATCTAAAACAAACACGCTACCTCTATCCTATGATGTTTATAAGACTTGCTTCCAGGCGATGGTGGATCCTTGTCACTCCTGGAGCAAGTCTAAACTAAATCAATGTCTAAATATTAAGAAAAGACCATAAAATTTACAAAAAATTCATGGCAAAGTCAAATTGTATTAAGATTCAAATCATAAGTTCACTTACATATATTCCTTCAATATTTTGTCTCATGTTCACACCTTTTCATCCTCCTTCTTAAAAAACTTCCCCAGCTTACAACAAAAATCATGGCTGAGCTATTTATAAGATTCACAAGGTGAATTATTCATTTCCCTCAATTCTGGAAAATTGAACAATTTTAACAAATTGACCTAAAATATATTAGTACATCTCACTAACCATGAGGAATTTTGGGGAACTGTTCGGAGGGAGATTAATTTGTTATGTTTCCAAAAAAATCCTTTCTTGTATTTGTCTCATTCGAATCCAGATCCTCAAAAATCGTGCCCAAATTTGGTTGTTTAGTTTTTTTTTGCAATGTTCTAGAACTCTAAAAAAAGTGATTTTTTACAAAACTGCCTCCAAGACCCGCTAATAACTTTTATAAGAATTCAAATCTTGAGAAAACGTTTTGGATATAGATAATTGGTTATATTTGTAACAAACCCATTTGATTATATTTTATAGATTCACCTCCAGTTTCACACACATCAAGGTCAAACATGGCAGTTTGGAAAATTTTCACATTTTGAGCAGATTTGTTAATCAACTCCTATGGACCCACATGTGTGACCTGGGTGAAATAAAATTCATGGGAAGGTATTAAAATATTATTTTGGACCATAACCTCCATTGTTTTACCTTGGAAGTAGGCCAAAAGTGTCGAAGCCCTAAATTAGGCATTCCCATACTTAACTAGCTTGTGAGGGATTTGAGTGATGGAACCTGTGATAAATTTACCTCAAAAAAACCGTCATCAGTAAATCATGACATAATCATATTTAATCATAGAGAAGTGAATAAAACTGATGATAATCAACCATAGACAGTATTTGGTGGCGAGGGATGGAATTAGTGTATAGAATGGGCTAAAAACCTAGGGTTTTATGGTAGAAACAGTGATATTTCATGATGAAAACATGGGAATATATGAGGCCCAACATCCCCCCATTCCAGAGGTTTTGAATTTCCTCATGCAGAAAAATAATTTTCTCATATCTATGTTTTTATGGCATCATGGATGTTATGTAGGGTTAGATCTTGTGAAGCAACAATACATGAAGATTTTATTGCCATAGATTTCATTTTAAGAGTGATACAAATTGAGGAAAAATAATATGTATGGTAGGAGAAAAATGATGAATATGATGACAGTTGACAATGGAAATGTTAGATGAGATAAGGTGGTGATGGAGATGGGAAGACATGTGCTTGCATGCTCTATTTCTGTGAGGCCAATGCTTATGAATGGTTCCTTCATGAAAGGAAACCGTGAATTCACCCTCTATTAGAATGACAATATACGTGAATGTAGGAGGGGAAGGCACTATATTTACTTCCTTTTTTACATGAACCAATATGATTACGACCTAGAGTAGCATGCACATGGAGAGTATATAGAAAACCAGATATACAGAATATGTGGTGGTTAATCAATAAAGCTTTCTTAAATATCTAATCAATTAAAGAATCTTAAGCCACCTCTACCTCAAGTTTTACCCTTGTTGTTGATGTCCTTGGTGCTTCAAGATGAAGTAAATGATGGAATGGCTTGAGATGATGTGACTTATGATATGATCTTCTGAAGAAGCAAAAAGCTCTCAATATCCACATTATCCTGAAAATGTCGATGCATGTGTATTTTTCATATGGCTTCCTGAAATAACACAAGCACCATCATCAATAATATTCTTTTCATGCAAATCTTATCAAAATAAAGGAAATAGGTTAAATAATGAACAATTACCTGATCATGCTCAAATTTTAAGATACTAGCCCAACAATGATAATGAAAAACATGAGTAACCATAGGGTGAAAATATGAATCAAACCTGACAATTCTCATCAGTTTTTCCTAACATCTCTCCCCCCCATGCCTATCATCTTGCATGTCCTCATGCGAGAAAAACCTCTGATAGAGACCAAATATTGAAGGGCTAGCGTTTCTATATTAAAGTCATGTTTCATTGAATTGAACCATAAGGCGAATTGTGAGAGCATGTAAGTAAGTTTCATCGAATGTCATCTTCCTTTGCATAAATAAGATAAGAAAAGTAGTGACCAGGGATCCAGTGGCTTTAATACTAAGTTTTATTATTCCAAAGAGCAACTAATGCTAGGGCTACTAAAAGAATGCTTAACAATGTTGTTACTGCAGAGGTAATGTCATCCTAAAATGATTAACAATAATCATTTCCACAAAGCATCTCAAGAGTAATCCAAAGGAGAAGGCATTCACTTTCAATAGCCTCATTATTACAAGTAAAAGTGACTTTATTTAAAAACCAAGGCCTTAAAATGGATTGAAATTAGGGAAAAATAAATATCACAAAATGATACCTTCTGAGGATGATTGTCTTATCATTACCCAAGCATACAGTTAAAGCTTCTCTTATTCAAGGAAAGTGAATTACCTGCATTAAGGGTCTCACATCCATAAATAAAAAATTATTTCTGAAAGATATAACTCCAAAGCACACTACTGAAGGATATTAAATCCATTCTCAAAGAGATATGATAATGAGTTCAACGAAAGGAAAAAACAACCAAGTAAATCATAGTGTAAAATTAACTTTGATACCACAGGCATGGCCCTGCTACCAGAAGGCATCTATAGCCTCAACAAGGATGCCTTTTAACCTAACGAAATATCAATGTCCCACTTACTAGATACAGATTCGGAGTTAGCTTATTTGACTTTTAGATAAAGGCCACTGTCCTGGCTTGGTAACCAACTGATGGCAGTGCCAGTCATAAGAAGTAACATGGATGAACAGACCGGCTAGTGATGAGACCTCCTGTCTTCCAGCTTTTTGAGCTGAAAGACATTACTTTGGCTTGGTGACCAGGAGAAATAATGTCATGCATGTTAAGTCTCATGATCGTGGTAGGTCAGCTAATTATGAGACCTCCTATCCTCCCTTAAATATTTTTGTAGACTCTGATTATGATTAACCTTAGAGGTTATTTAATAAGTGCGAGATAGATCTACTCCTTAAGAGCGTAGGGTGGCGTAAAAAGTTTTTAATTACTAATCTTTACTAGTTGATCCTTCTACCCTAAAGACTCAAGAAAAGAAAATAACTCAGATAATGACTGAAATATTCCTCTGATAAGTCATGCCAGAGTTCCTATGAGAGCTCATGATGGTTTTATAGGAGTGGTCGACCATATGATGCTTTTCATAAATACCTTCAAAGAGAAACTTGAAAAGGTTTCTTGGATGATATTATGTTAAGATTATGAATGAAAATTATAACAATAACAATTCCCCTAACTGACCCAATCAATAATATCGGCTAATAATGAGAGTCACTTTATAAAATATGAGGCATTAAGAGTGAATTTATTTTGACAAGTGTTACCACAAGAGTGCATAATGACAAAAGTTTCAATGGTTATGCTATAGGAACTGAAATTGCAAGAATAATGTTGTAATAACAATTTTATTCATTTCTACCCTACCCTAATCTAGAGAGAGGAAGGTCTCCTTCAAGTGTAGGAGTACTTCAAATGCAACCATGTTCGTAACAATATGCTAAATATACTCACACTCAGTTTGAAAGAATAAACTTCAACACATACCAGAGTATGAGAAACTAGTTGCTTCGATTGATATGATACCAAGAGTATTTGAAGATGAGAGTGGTACTTTGGCTGGATTATGATCTAGAACCAATCCTCGATGTAATCCTGGTGGTATTGGCTCATTTCTTCTTTTGGACCACTCTGAATGTCCTCCTTGGTCATACCAGACAAACTTAGATAATTGGTCTCTGGAATGCACACAAGGCTTGTTGCTCGGCATGGTGAAGGTTTCTCAATCTCAAGTTCAACTGGATGCTCCCAATTAGATTTGGTACATGGCTCATCGATCTCCTTGGTAGATAGGCAAGAGGACTCAAGAGAGATTTCAAAATCATGTTCTGGATTTGGAGAGATAGATAATTTCCTGAATGCAATCAGGATGAACTCTTCCTGAGAAGAAGATACCCCAGCTACTGCTAGGATTTGAGAAAGCACCTCGATGGACATTCTTCAAGCTCTCGGTGATTCTTGCATTTCTCTTTCTCGCAACATGGATTAGTACAAAATAGGGGGTTCTTACAACACTCCAAAAATGGTTTATCTTTAAATAAATTGAATTTTTAATCTAAATGAATTAAACACTTCTAGTTGCAATAAAAACTCACCAAATTTGCTTTATTCGGCAACCAAACTTTGGAGAAACCCCACAATAGTGAATGTGTGGCTCTTCACTCACGTCTTACCATACACTCTCCACCCTCTCATTTCCCTACAACAAAGATCACACACACACACAAAAAATTTGTGAAAGAAACTAGCCTTCGATCCCTTTAGCACCTCCCCAGCAACGATGCCAAAAATGTTGGGAAAATATATTGCTATGATTTCCAACATTAAATGACCAATCTGGGGCTCGTAAGCTTCGAGGTACAAGCACAAGGAACACAGGATCAGAGCATCTAACCTAGAGTAGAGTAAGAATCAACCAGTTGTTTAAGTACAAAATTGTTATTTCTCATTGAATCTAATCAATTGAGGAAAACATGCTTAAAAAAAATAAATTCTAATCACTTTGCAAATGAAACTAAGTCTAATTAATCATAAACCAAGAAATACAAATTACCATTGAAATGAGTCTAATCTAAATGAAAATCTCAATCTAAATACTAAGATCTAAATACAAGAATCTTAAGCCAATCAAAATTAATTTAAAATGATACCAAACTTATGCTAAATCTTAATCCCAATAAAATTCACTCTCATTCAAATGATCTTAAACTAAGGCAATTAACAAACAAAACTTCAACTAATCTAATTCCCAGGATGCATAAAACAAATCAAGTAAGAATTCAAACTAACATATTTCATGACTTTGCAATTGCTTCAAAAGAAACTAAGTAAACCAAGATTTTAATTGACATGCTTCAGATCTAAGAGACTACAAAATAAGAAACTATCCTATCCTTAAACTTCTTTAATCAAACTCAAGAAATCATTCAATCATGAGCACTTTGGCAAATGGTTCTACCAATAACTAACTACAATCATAATTAATTTGAAACTAAACTACAACTTCAAGCAATGATTTAATGGTCTCATTCAGGGAAAATTTTAGGAGCTAATATTCGCAGGTGGGCTAATTTTCCATGTTTTCTCAAAAAACAATATTTGTGAATTTCCATTTTTTTAGAATATGATTCGTCCAAATTTTATAGTATAACAGTATTTTACCTTAGAAATCACCAAAATTTTATAGAGACTATATAAAATCATTAGAAATATAAATATTTTTACAAAAGTATCACCAAGACTTTTACAATTTGCATATTAGGGACTAGTAATATTCGCCAATATTTATAAACTTTAAGATAAATTTATATCCTTAAAATTTTCCCTGGTCTCATTACATTGCTTTCAAATACTTGGTTGTGAAAACACAATGTTACAAGAAAATCAATAAGGTAAATAACATATTTCAATTCATATTTAAAACAAATGGAGTTATCGATCTCTTGTTTAGACAATTAAGAAGCACCTTTAAATATTTCAATCGTAAACATGTAGAAAAGGGGCTATTCATGCAATAAAATCATTGATCAATTCCATTCATTAGCTTGCAATGAGTTGAGAATGATATTTCTATTTAATTTTAAGAAAACAAACGAATTACAGCCTTAAGTAAATAATCAAAATTATGATATCTAATTAACAATTGCTTTCAAAATAAAATCCATGCACCTAGATCTAAAGCAAACACGCTACCTCTATCCTATGATGTTTAAAAAAATTGCTTCTAGGCGATGGTGGATCCTTGCCACCCCTAGAGCAAGTCTAAACTAAATCAATGTCTAAATATTAAGAAAAACCATAACATTTACAAAGAATTCATGGCAAAGTCAAATTGTATTATGATTCAAATCATAAGTTCAATTACATACATTCCTTCAATATTTTGTCTCATGTTCACACCTTTTCATCCTCCTTCAAAAACTTCCCCAACTTACAACACAAACCATGGCTGAGCCATTTATAATATTCACAACGCGAATTATTCATTTTCCTCAATTATGGAAAATTGAACAATTTTAACAAACTGACCTAAAATATATTAGTATATCTTACTAACCATGAGGAATTTTGGAAAACTGTTTGGAGGGAGACTAATTTGTTATGTTTCCAAAAAAAAAATTTCTTGGATTTGTCCCATTCGAATCCATCTCCTCGTAAATCGTGCCCAAAGATGGTTGTTTAGCTTTTTTTTGTAATGTTCTAGAACTCTGAAAAAATAATGTTTTTTTTACAAAACTGCCTCCAGGACCCGCGTATAAATTTTAGAAGAATTTGAATATTGAGAATCATTTTGGCTATACATAATTTTTTATATTTTTAACAAACCTATTTGATTAGATTTTATAGATTCACCTCCAGCTGCACACACATCGAGGTCAAGCATGGGAGTTTGCACATTTTTAGGATATTTGTTAATCAACTCCTATGGACCCACATGAGCGAACTGGGTGAAATAAAATGCATGG
Source organism: Pinus albicaulis (assembly GCA_034641835.2). Lineage (NCBI taxonomy): Eukaryota > Viridiplantae > Streptophyta > Pinopsida > Pinales > Pinaceae > Pinus > Pinus albicaulis. The sequence continues at coordinate 19,540,085 of MU968450.1, forward strand.
GAAGGTATTAAAACATTATTTTGGACCATAACCTCCCTTGGTTTTCCTCATAAGCAAGCTAAAAGTTCCAAAACCCTAAATTATGCATTCCCATACTTAACTAGCTTGTGAGGGTTTTCAATGATGGAACCCTGTGATAAATGTTCTTCAACAAAACCGTCATCATTAAAACATGACATAATAATATTTATTCATAGAGAAGTAAATAAAACTAATGATAATCAACTATAGAGAGTATTTGGCGGCGAGTGATGGAATTAGGGTACGAAATGGGCTAAAAACCTAGGGTTTTAGGGTATAAACGGGGATATTTCATGATGAAAACATGGGCATATATGAGGCCCAACAGTAGGTTTCCTTGATGATGATTCTTGATTTAGAATCAAAACATAGACTAAAAATGACTACTATGGATATTATGAGTTTTACATCTGAAAAACTACAACACAAAAACCTCTAATATAGTATCCATGTTACGAGATCCTTTCCATCAAACTTCCTCATACCCATATTTGGAATATGGTGGTTCTTCCATCCAATATCAGAGTGTATGAAATCATGATTAACATCTATTTTGTTCTCATCATGAGTTTCTTCTACTATCTATTCACCATTAGTTATCATTTCTTGTATCAACTTTGTCAAAACTTCCATGTCTGCTTTTAGATCATTCTTCATGTTTTCCATGTTGTCTTTCATTTTTTCTTCTATGTCCTCCATCTTATCTTCCATGCCATCCATATTAGATTCCATGATTTTTTTCAAACCATCCATATTATTATTCAAACTATCCATCTTCGCTTTCATACTTTTCTTTAAAACTTCCATTTCATTTCTTGTTGCTCTTTGCGAGAGCGAAATTTGGTCCACTTGCTCTTGTAATTTTGATAGATCATGTTGCAATTATTCATATTCATGAGTCATAGTAGAGTATTTTGAGGGCTTAATGGGTGTTTAATTCTTTTTAGGAGGAATTTTAGAACCCAATACTAAAATATATGCTCAATAGGCCCTTCGAATCACTTCAAACTATTTTTTTACACAAGCCTTATGGAATTCAGAAAAAACAAATACACACCTTTTTCTTGCTTTTAAGGAGCTTGAGATTGAAATTGAATTATATCTTTTATTTCAGATCTTTAATATATTAAATTTGGCCCTAAGGTAGCCCTATAAATCCTGTTTTGAATGCCCGAGGTCTGACCTGATTTGGATTCTTCCAGGCAACGTTATGTCCAATCTCCCACAATGACCTAATTATGGACTAGTTGAGTAGAGCGAACTTGTACGACTTGCCACATGATATTATTTCCTCCTATGGCTCTGAAATTGTTAGATAGAAAACCAATGTCTGTGTACTTGCAGTCATTCTTTACAGAATTCCAATCTGATGCTCAGAGAGAGAGTTATGAATATTTTCCCATGATCACCTCTTTGAGATGAAATTCGGAAGCCTGACAAAGCCCTAAATTCCATAGATCCTATCTCCAAAAATAATGCGAATAAATATTTGAAATGTTTCCACAACGTTGCTCAAGATTTCGGCTTCGCTCTGTGAAAATTTCAACTTCTGAAACTTTGTAGAAACAAAGTTATAGAGAAAATTCTATGATGACGTATTTAGGTTAAATTTAGGAGCCTGCAAAAAGCCCTAATTTCCACAGATCATATCTCTGAAAATATAGTGAACCAAGCTCTAAAATATTGCAATGATGTTCCTCGGGATTTTCTCTTTACGCTCTAAAAGTTTCAGCTTCTAAACCTTCGTATAAAAAATGTATAGCGAAAATTCCACGATGACATGTTTGGATCAGCGAAACCCTAGAATCCAAAGCTTTCATGTTCATGTTGCAGTTGTACTTAATTTACAAGTTGGTGATCATCATGATGTGTATAATTTTAGGTCATGTTAGATATGTTCATTTAATTTGCAGCTTGCAGATAGATGTTTATGTGATAGCAGTTATTTGACATGAGATGTATATTTGATGTTTGTGTTGTGATGATGTTATACAATGCTAATTGTGTTTTGTTAGATGATCATGATCACGATTGTTAGGTCCCTATATTACTAGTTTAGTCCCTTATTGTTATTATTATAGCCCCCTTATTGTTATTGTTGTACCCCTGTGACCCCAATATTGTTATTATTGTGCCCTTAAATTATTATTCTTAGGTCGATTAGGATTATATTGTGGCCCCATGGACTCCTATATATAGAAGGAGGTTTTGGTCATTTGTAGCATCCAAGAATCGTTCATTTATGTAATGTATTGGAGGTTTCCCCTTTGAAGTGGATAATTTCTAAGGCATTGATCTCTCTTTTCTTCTATTTTTGGAGCTGGTTTCACAACATTTGGTACGGTTTAAGGAATTTTCTTGGACGTACATTCAAAGGACATTTCTTGGAGGTATGTAATACATTTTTTTGGATTTTTTTGTGCTTCATTTTTTTCGAAAGTATGGAGTTGGGCTTAATTTCGAAAAGACATTTTTTGGAAGTATTTTTTGAAGTATTTTTTAAAGTGACGGTTTTCTTTTTAAGTTGGAGGCATTTTTTTAAGTGACATTTTTTTAGAGTACGTGTTTTGAGTTGAAATAAATATTTTGAGGTTCGTTTCATTTTTATAAGACATTTTTTTCTCGAATTTTTTAAATTAAGTGTTTTGGATTGGAGTATGTATTTTTTTGCAAAAAATTTAAAAAGACTTTTTTTTTAAAAATTAAATCTTCTGTGATGATTTTTCTAATTGAGTTATTGTCTAATTTTTTGAAGTAAATTTTTCGAACTTCATACTCTATTATCATGGGAAATCGAAGGACTTGTGCGAGAAAATATGATCGAAAAAGAGACCATGAGGAACGTAGAGAAGAAACGACACAATCTCGCAAAAGAAAGATAGAATCCCTCTCAAATATTGATGGGGAAAATCAACCTCAAGCAGAAATTGAAGCAGGTATGTAAATCTAAATATTATGATCTATTGATATATTTAAAATTTTCCTAGTGTAAAATGTGAAGCTTAATTTTTATTCGATGAACTAATTTGAAAAATATTTTGTTTAATGTAAATAGATAGATATATTCCTCAAAACATTGATGATGAGATACAAAATTTTGAAAGAGAAAGTGAAAGAGATATTGAACCAATGATTGAAGATGGTGAAAATATTAAAAGAAATTTAAATGAAGAAATTGAATCACAAGGTCTGTACATATATATATATATATATATATATATATATATATATATATATTGAACACATGCATGTATTATTGAAATTGATGCAGAGGCATTAGACACTAGCCAACATTGTAGGAGTTTTGTCCACATGTTGTGGCTAGGAGGGATCAAAATCATTCGAATTTGTAACAGCAAGGTGTCAATACCTTAGTTGTCTCTTGCATTTAGATCAGTTAGAGTCAGTAGAAGTTGAGTAGTTTTAGATTCAGTAGATCTGTCCTGTTCAGTTATTGGAATGAATGTAACTAGACCTTTTGTTAGAATATAAATGGTCCTCACAGAGGAACCGAAGATACATATGATAGTGTATAAATGTAACCCCCGGATACATTGGAAGGGGGGGATTTCCACAGTAAATATTGTGTATGTTTTAAGCATTTTTTCTCTCTGTTGAATATATTTCGATGTTTGTTGATCATCAGTGTAGAATAGTGGATATACTATCTCTATGTGTGCAATTGCTTGATTCCGAGGTGGTTGAGCCTCTAGCTTTGTGTGTGAATTCGATGAAGAATATACTGTGTTGGACCTCTGTTTCTGTGTTAGTGGTTGAAAGTCTCTCTGTCTGTAGTTGTGGGTGAAATTTCCCCATCGAACTACCGGAAGGTGTTCCACCATTATAATCCAAGGCCATGTATGGTTGCATTGAGCCCTTGTTGCGGGTGTGGGTCGTGCATTCTATCAACCCTTGAAAGGGTGTGCCCCATAGTGTTGGATTTCCACAGCAGAGTGAGTCAATCGATAGTGAAAACCCTGCTTGAAAAAAGAATAGTTTCATTTTGTTGTAGACCGTGAGTGTCGTTCCAAAGTTCGAACCTGAGTCAGAAAACCCGAGTGAATAGGAAGAAAGGCATAACCCTGGGTTAGCCCTTGGTCAATTACTGTTGAAAAGTCAGAAGTAGTTTGATCGCACCACCTTTGAAAGGAAATCTATATTTCCCATTTGAACGCGATCTATGCCATAGGCCAACACGTGGCCTTAAGCGGTTTGGAGATACCGCCCTCATCGCGTGCCATCGCGCGTTAACTATCGACTGTGGACTCAACGCGATATCGACGTACGCCGTCCGATCGGAGGCTAGCTTATCGAGCGTCGATCGCTCTCAAAAGAGCTCGAAGGATAATCTGTTGGAAATGTTGTCATTGATGGCAAAGGAGATGGCAAAGGAAGAACACCTGAGGCAGCAACAAGGAAAAGGAGATGGCAAAGGAAGAACACCTGAGGCAGCAAAAGGAGAATTAAGGAGTAGCATCAGTCAAGGAGCAGATGAAACAAAGAAATCATAAGACAAGTAGCTGAGGAATGAGACAGAGTGATGAGGAACAATTATTCTAGTGGGAAGACTGTGAAGAACTGTTGGGGAAAATACATCAATTCATTCTGCAGAATTAAATCAAGATGAGGAACAGAACTATGGTAACGTAGCGGAGTTTGAAGTTGAGGAAAAGAACTGTTGAATTGAAGGCGTAGAAGATCAGAGCCTCATAGGATGTGCTACAAGTATAACAGGTGGAGTGGATTATATATACGCAATAGAGAAAGGAGCACAAAGAAACTAAGACAACATATATAGCAGAAAGGAAGAGACAAAGAAGTAACAAAGGCAGCAAAGGAGGCAGTGTTGAAGCAGAAACAGGCAGAGGCACAGCGAAGAACAGAGGTAGGGTAGTAAAAAGAAGCAGAGGCAGAGGTAGAGTGACAGGAGCAGTAGAGGCAGAGGCAGAGCCGTTATAAAATTCCGAGAATCGCCCAAGCCGGCAGATACATTCATATGCATAATTCCGGGAATTGCACACTCCAACCGACGTTATACATATAATATAACACAAACTTATTCCGGGAATCGCTTCACTCCAGCGGCAATACAATGCATATAATACAGAACCATATTCCGGGAATCGTACACTCCAACCGGCATTATACATATAATATAACACAAACTTATTCCGGGAATCGCTTCACTCCAGTGGAAAAAATATATATAAACATATATGTGTAGTGCATCACATAAACAAAGGTCCAAGGCATTTGTATTATGGAGCACATAAAACAAGTTTGATAAGGTGGGACCCCTCCCCAATCGCAATCGGAGATCGCAAGGGCAGCGGAACATGCAACCAACTGAGAGTTGCGATTGCGATTGAAGCCCGGACCTGATGGGTGTATAAATGGGGGATAATACATATTTGAGTTACGGTCAAATCACATCGGCATTGGTCAATCGCATTGGAGAACATATGAGTTGCGATTGCGATTGGAAGTCCGGACCCGATGGAGGTATGAATTGTAATTCAAACTTGTTTGAAGTCCTTTCCCAATCGCATCGGCAAACTACAATGAACAATGCCCAATCGCAACACATATTAAAAGACTTGCGATTGCGATTGAAGTGGCGGACCCGATGGCATTATACAATGGATTTAATAGGTTCAATCGCATCCGGGGTCTTAATCGCAATCGGAACTTTCCGATTGATCGCACGACTTGTGTAATTTGTTGCGATTGAAGTGGCGGACACGATGGAATTATACGATGGATTTAATAGGTTCAATCGCATCTGGGATATTAATCGCAATCGGAACTTTTCGATTGATCGCACAACTTGTGTAATATGTTGCGATTGAAGTGGCGGACCCCATGGCAATATACGATGGATTTAATAGGTTCAATCGCATCCGGGATCTTAATCGTAATCGGAACTTTCCGATTGATCGCACGACTTGTGTAATATGTTGCGATTGAAGTGGAGGACCTGATCCTGTTATATGCGGGAGTTGATATGTGCAAATCACATCCGTGTTCTGATCACAATCGGAACTTTTATACTGTGTGCCCCGATTGCATTTGTTCAATGTTCATACTCGATTGCGCTATGAGCCATGTTTTATGTGGTCATCGCGTCCATTTGATCAATCGCAATCGCAAGTTTTGTTTGACACCACCGATCCGCCGACGGAGATGTGGGGCCAGACCCCTTCATATATTAGAGGCTATGATTTGATTTATTGGATTGTAATATAAGACCAAAGGCTTAAGGTGGAGGGCGATTGTTTATATAAAATAATTGCTGTGACATATATAAAACATGGTTGCGGTTGTATTAAAACATGCCGCGTGGTCTGTAGACCCACGGGCCTCAGCTTAACGGGAGGGCGATTATTAATGTAATACAATTGTAATATATGTATGTTCCGGCCTGCGGAACTCGCCACATCAACAAGACACTTGTTGCGTGTAAAGGATTGAATTACAGTCAGCAGATTCATTTATATATAAAGCGCTGGTATAAAAATAAAATAAAAATGCAGTTCATAAATTCAGGAGTTACGCAGCAGCCATAAACAGAAAGGCATACAGAGAAGAGAAAGGGACAAAGAGATAGTTAGAGAAAAGACAAATGCGCAGCAAGCCAAGAGACAAAATGAGTGAGCTGGAGTTCACATTGTAATTCGAATGTAAATGTTTTAATTTTTTTTATTGTTTGTGATGCATTGGCAAGTCTCCGGAAGAGAGAAAATATCCCACTGTAATATTAAAATAAGCACCTACAGTTACATTTTTCTGAGTAAGCTGACAAGAGATGAGAAGGCAGAAGGCAAAGAGACATGACTGTCCATTTCGAATTCCCAGTAGAATACAAATAGTCATGAAGCTATCTTGTATAAAAAGGGGGTAATATCCAAGAGGAGAGATTGATGAAAACAAAATGAGAAGAGGAGAGAGTGTCCAGCAGAATTGAAGATAGTTGAATAAAATAAGAAAGCTGCAAGAGGTCAGAGAGTGTGAATATAGAGAATGCTGAGTATGAAGAATTGAGGAGAAAAGAAGAGAAGAAGGAAGGGCTGAGCAGATATTATGTAGGTCTGATATAAGAGTTGATGAACAGCAAAAGAGAAAGTACAGAACAGAGCTGATATCCAAGGTAAATCAGCAAGTGTTTTTTCTTTTGAAAGAATAAGGAAGTTGGAGCTTCCCTATCAATTTGTAGCTTGATAGATGTCAGTTGTAGCTGACTGAGGTAGGAGCCTCCTGTAGGTTGGTGCCTGCAGAGAATAGATGGGAGTTGGTTCTTCCACATCAAGTTGTAGCTTGATAAAATGTCAGTTGTAGCTGACTGAGGTTGGAGCCTCCTGTAGGTTGGTGCCTACAGAAAATTGATGGGAGTTGGAGCTTCCTTGCAAGTTGTAGCTTGCAGAATTGAGGTAGGAGCCTCCTGTAGGTTGGTGCCTACAGAAAATCAGTGGTGAGAGAGAGTTGGAGCTTGCCTTTGCATCACAACAATAATAAGATGTGGTTTTCTCCCTTTATGGGTTTCCACTTATATCTGGTGTCTCTGTGTATAATTTCTATGTGTTGATGTGGTTTATCTAATCTGCTTAATACATGTTGCTTGCATATTAAGACTGCTATTACATTAAAAAATCTGCTTGACACTTGCTGCTCACAAATTAAGATTGCTCACATATTAATTTGACCATGAAATGAAGGTGTAAATAAGATTTAAGGGAAAAGTTTTAAAATTCCATGTATGTGTTAAACTTATTCACCCCCCCCCCCACCTCTCAGTTTAACTAAGGGTTCAACAATTGGTATCGGAGCCGGTTCCTTTGGTGTAAGCTTAATAGCTTGAAGGAGATCTGGTTGAGTCATGGACTATCAAAATGTACCTGTGCTAAATACAACAAACTTTCCTGAATGGAGAGATAAGGTTAAAATAGGTTTAATGGCTGATGAACCTGAGGTATGGAAGCTTGTTTGTGATGGTTACTGCACAGACTCCCCCACGGTGAAAGAACAACAGAGGAATGCCAAGGCAAAATGTGTGATATATAACAATCTTCATAACAAGGACCTTGAGTTGATAATGGATTTAACCTCTGCAAAAGAAATCTGGGATAGATTGCACTTCATACATGGAGTAGACACTAAGGACTGCACTGACAAGAAGGATAAGAGAATTAAGAAAAAGAGAAATTCATGTCAAAAAGAAGATTCTCAATCAAATGAAGTACCTACTAGTGTGAATGGTAGTAAGAACCATGAAGAAATTGCAGGTGAAGAAAGGGCCAAACTTGACACTGCTTTGACTGAAATAGAAAGATTGAAGAATGAAAACAAAGACCTTAAGACAGTGATGCAAATATGTGATGAGAGAGAATTTGAAGATAAGAAAGAAATTGTTGGCCTGAAGACACACCTTGAAGAAGCAAGGAAGATAGAAGACACTCTGCTACAACAAATGAGAAAGAAAAGCCAGGAATGTGAAAGATTGGAAGAAGAAGTGATGAGCCTAAGAAAGAACTTAGAAAAAGCCCAAAGAGAACTACTAATAAATACACCTCTAATGAAAAGCTCTAGACAGTTGGACCAAATTCTCAATGCTCAAAGACCACCTCACATAAAGGCTAGGATAGGATATGAAGGGGAAACCAGCAAGTCCAAGATTGAAGATAAAATGATGTCATTTTTGTAAAGGCAGCAAAGGAAGATGAAGCAGCTCAGAAGATTCACACTGAAGAAGAAGCCAGCAAGAACAAGATTTGTAAAGAAACAATCATAACCAAGCAACAACATGAGAAGACAAAGAATGAAGGGATGAAACAATCAGCTACTAAAGGCTCACATGCTCCTAAGGATGAAGTGAATAAATTTGGAAGTTGTCAAAGGAGGTTCTTTCCTCCTATGAAAAATAGCACATGTTTCTCTTGTCATAAACCAGGACATAATGCAGCACAATGTAAGAGAAGGTCTATCAACTCCAACCCGCAAAAGATGCAGCAAAAGAGAAGAACCCCTTAAGCAAGCAAAGGGAAAAGACAATCTTCCACCAGGTATACAAATCATTTCCATTGCTACTGTTATGCATGCAATGAATTTGGACATAAATATGTTGATTGTAAATTATGTTCAAAAATGGGAATGAAATATTATACATCAGCTCAAATGCACCTTGGTCAAATAAGATGTTATGTATGCCTCAAGCGTGGTCACAAAGCTAAAGACTGTAAACTGCCATATATATTAAAGAACTCCAGATAGATGATGAAATCCAATCCAATCAAACAAAACTATGAATCGGAAAGGAGTGCAGACATTATGATGAACCCCAATAGAGTATGGAAAGAAAAGAGAAAAGGGGAGCCTATCATCTCAATAACATAATAAATCTGCCATAGTCTCAGGGGGAGCTGCTCTAGGAAGCAAAGCAAAAATCCATCCAGTGACAAATATGAAGCAACATCCCAGGGGGAGAGCAGTTCATATATTTACCCCATGAAAGTAGTCTAAGAAGATCTCCTTGGAATGATAACAGCTATGAGATCAGTAAGAGAAAGGAAGTTTCTCTAACAGAGATCTATGGAAGAAGAAGACCATCTGAAACTTACAATAGCCAGCAAAATTGTTAGAAGGAGAACAGAGGCAGCAAAGGCATTTGACTAGTTAAATCGTGTGACGAGAATTCTGTATGAATGAGACCCTGTAGCAAAATATTTATAAGAAATGCATAAGAAACCTCTGCATAAGAATAATCGAAACCGTGTTATGTATGGTGGAAATCGACAAAGGTTATGTATGGTGCAAGGGTTGTGAATGGTGAAGTGGAACCATAGTCAAATGCGCAATGTGAATGGTGGAGCGAAACCTTCGTGAGTGGGTTCGAATCATTATAATATACTGAAAAACGACTATTTAATAAAGAAGACCGGAACCTTGGTGAAACACTGTAGCAAAACCACTTATGGTTTCCGGATTATTTCGCACCACTTTTGGTACGGAGGCGGTATTATCTAGAGGGCTAGCGATTCCATAAGATTGTTGACACGTGGCATAGGTGGTATTGGAAGCCACCGTTTAACCTGCGATTTCGCAAGTTAACGTTAGTACCGGGACACCGAGCGGAATTTCTCAGGACCGTTGATTTGAAAAGGGGACATCCGGCGGTGACTATTCGATGAAGATACGAGAAGTTTAATAAAAGTGCGCGGAAGATAGAGGAGGTACGGTGCATAGGTGGGCCAGTCCGAAAGTCTTATTATAAAGTTTGTTTTTCAAAGCATGGAGTATTAATACAAGGTCGGGCGGCGAACTATAAAGTGAGTGGTATATTCAAATCTTCAAAGGTTTGTTATGAAGTCTGGTTGCGATTATTAAAAAGGCATCAAGAAGCCATGGTAACAGTTGAATTGGTATATAAAGCAGTGTATAAAGCAGCAGTGCTTCTGGAACTGTCATAGAAAATAAAATGCAGTGAAATTCTTTCAAATCAGGAGGACAAGATAAGTAGCAGCTTAATGATGCCAAGATCAGACTTAGTATATTGATGATTGTTGGTGTGAACAGTGAGAAGATCAATAGTGGAAAGTATGGGTTCATGTGCAAGCTAAAATTAAATCTCTGCATGGTTTATCAAGGTAATATCAATTGGTACTAGGTACAGGTCACATATCTATCAATAGAATATCAAGAGTTATCATGGAACAGCAATATGATACAGGTCCTCAAGATCAAAGAACTATGACAAAAGAACCTCAAGCACAAAGGATTTGCAGGGGTTGTTTTGGAAGAGTGTGTAAGCAGTGAAAGTCATTAGTCTCTTATATTGAAATATATTGCCTATCCTCACAATAAGCTGTAAGTTCTGGTGTGATTCATTTATTTACAATAACAACAAGGACCTTTCAGTCTTTAAGTGTATTATCCCTGTCAGCATTTTAGCACAGATTACCAACAATAGGCAGTACAGGTGAACCACAGCAATAGAAGATATATTGGCATCATCACAACGGAATAGATTTTGACTACAGATGTCTATTACAGAAGAAGACATATTCCATCTGCAATCTTCCTCAACAGAAATATATTGGCACACTACATCAGATATAGACCAAAGTATAGTTGAAGCAAGCCTGATATGTCACTCGGAGCATTCACAATCTTTAAGTCTTGATCCAATGATGCATCTCTTATTATGCAAGTCTAATTATAGCTGTCATTACTTTGGAATGATATCGACTTAATGTGTATATACAAGTTAAAATATTCTCAAAAGTGTTCTCTCAACAAATATTGTACACCAGTATAGAGCAGCATGGTACAAAGTCAGAAGAAGAATGCCTAAACAAATCTCAGAGAGAGAAAATGAAAAGATAGAATCTACACTAAGAAATGTGCAACCCTTTGCCATTGATGTCAAAGGGGGAGGAAAAGCAGGTAATAGAAGAAAGGGTCTTCTAAAAGAAGCTAGACAAAGGAAGACTTGGAGGAAGCATTGGATTATTGGTGGATGTGTGGCCATCAATGCCAAAGGGGGAGACTGTTGGAAATGTTGTCATTGATGGCAAAGGAAGAACACCTGAGGCAGCAACAAGGCAAAGGAGATGGAAAAGGAAGAACACCTGAGGCAGCAACAAGGCAAAGGAGATGGCAAAGGAGGACCACCTAAGGCAGCAAAAGGAGAATTAAGGAGTAGCATCAGTCAAGGAGCAGATGAAACAAAGAGAGCATAAGACAAGTAGCTGAGGAATGAGACAGAGTGATGAGGAACAATTATTCTAGTGGGAAGACTATGAAGCACTGTTGGGGAGAATACATCAATTCATTCTGCATAATTAAATCAAGATGAGGAACAGAACTCTGGTAACGTAGCGGAGTTCGAAGTTGAGGAAAAGAACTGTTGAATTGAAGGCGTAGAAGATCGGAGCCTCATAGGATGTGCTACAAGTATAACAGGTGGAGTGGATTCTATATACGCAATAGAGAAAGGAGCACAAAGAAACTAAGACAACAGATATAGCAGAAAGGAAGAGACAAAGAAGTAACAAAGGCAGCAAAGGAGGCAGTGGTGAAGCAGAAACAGGCAGAGGCACAACGAAGAACAGAGGCAGGGCAGCAAAAAGAAGCAGAGGCAGAGGCAGAGCGACAGGAGCAGCAGAGGCAGAGGCAGAGCCGTTATAAAATTCCGAGAATCGCCCAAGCCGGCAGATACATTCATATGCATAATTCCGGGAATCGCACACTCCAACCGGCATTATACATATAATATAACGCAAACTTATTCCGGGAATCGCTTAACTCCAGTGGCAATACAATGCATATAATACAGAACCATATTCCGGGAATCGCACACTCCAACCGGCGTTATACATATAATATAACACAAACTTATTCCGGGAATCGCTTCACTCCAGCGGCAAAAATATATATAAACATATATGTGCAGTGCATCACATAAACACAGGTCCAAGGCATTTATATTATGGAGCGCATAAAACAAAGTTTGATAAGGTGGGACCCCTCCCCAATCGCAATCGGAGATCGCAAGGGCAGCGGAACATGCAACCAACTGAGAGTTGCGATTGCGATTGAAGCCCGGACCCGATGGGTGTATAAACAGGGGATAATACATATTTGAGTTACGATCAAATCGCATCGGCATTGGTCAATCGCATCGGAGAACATATGAGTTGCGATTGCGATTGGAAGTCCGGACCCGATGGAGGTATGAATTGTAATTCAAACTTGTTTGAAGTCCTTTCCCAATCACATCGGCAAAATACAATGAACAGTGCCCAATCGCAACACATATTAAAAGACTTGCGATTGCGATTGAAGTGGCGGACCCGATGGCATTATACGATGGATTTAATAGGTTCAATCGCAACCGGGATCTTAATCGCAATCGGAACTTTCCGATTGATCGCACGACTTGTGTAATATGTTGCGATTGAAGTGGCAGACCCGATGGCATTATACGATGGATTTAATAGGTTCAATCGCATCCGGGATCTTAATCGCAATCGGAAATTTCCGATTGATCGCACGACTTGTGTAATATGTTGCGATTGAAGTGGCGGACCCAATCCTGTTATATGCGGGAGTTAATATCTGCAAATCGAATCCGCGTTCTGATCGCAATCGGAACTTTTATACTGTGTGCCCAGATTGCATTTGTTCAAAGTTCGGACCCGATTGCGCTATAAGCCATGTTTTATGTGGTCATCGCGTCCATTTGATCAATCGCAATCGCAAGTTTTGTTTGACACTACCGATCCGCCGACGGAGATGTGGGGCCGGACCCTTTCATATATTAGAGGCTGTGATTTGATTTATTGGATTGTAATATAAGACCAAAGGCTTAAGGTGGAGGGCGATTGTTTATATAAAATAATTGCTGTGAGATATATAAAACATGGTTGCGGTTGTATTAGAACATGCCGCGTGGTCTGTAGACCCACGGGCCTCAGCTTAACGGGAGGGCGATTATTAATGTAATACAATTGTAATATATGTATGTTCCGGCCTGCGGAACTCGCCACATCAACAAGACACTTGCTGCGTGTAAAGGATTGAATTACAGTCAGCAGATTCATTTATATATAAAGCGCCGGTATAAAAATAAAATAAAAATGCAGTTCATAAATTCAGGAGTTACGCAGCAGCCATAAACAGAAAGGCATACAGAGAAGAGAAAGGGACAAAGAGACAGTTAGAGAAAAGACAAATGTGCAGCAAGCCAAGAGACAAAATGAGTGAGCTGGAGTTCACATTGTAATTCGAATGTAAATGTTTTAATTGTTTTTATTGTTTGTGATGCATTGGCTAGTCTCCGGAAGAGAGCAAATATCCCACTGTAATATTAAAATAAGCACCTACAGTTACATTTTTCTGAGTAAGCTGAAAAGAGATGAGAATGCGGAAGGCAAAGAGACATGACTGTCCATTTCGAATTCCCAGTAGAATACAAATAGTCATGAAGCTATCTTGTATAAAATGGGGTAATATCCAAGAGGAGAGATTGATGAAAACAGAATGAGAAGAGGAGAGAGTGTGCAGCAGAATTGAAGATAGTTGAAGAAAATAAGAAAGCTGCAAGAGGTCAAAGAGTGTGAATATAGAGGATGCTGAGTATGAAGAATTGAGGAGAAAAGAAGAGAAGAAGGAAGGGCTGAGAAGATATGATGCAGGTCTGATATAAGAGTTGATGAACAACAGAAGAGAAAGTACAGAACAGAGCTGATATCCAAGGTAAATTAGCATGTGTTTTTCTTTTGAAAGAATAAGGAAGTTGGAGCTTCCCTATCAAGTTGTAGCTTGATAGATGTCAGTTGTAGCTGACTAAGGTAGGAGCCTCCTGTAGGTTGGTGCCTGCAGAAAATAGATGGGAGTTGGTGCTTCCACATCAAGTTGTAGCTTGATAAAATGTCAGTTGTAGCTGACTGAGGTTGGAGCCTCCTGTAGGTTGGTGCCTGCAGAAAATTGATGGGAGTTGGAGCTTCCTTGCAAGTTGTAGCTTGCAAAATTGAGGATAGAGCCTCCTGTAGGTTGGTGCCTGCAGAAAACAGTGGTGAGAGGGAGTTAGAGCTTGCCTTTGCATCACAACAATAATAAGATGTGGTTTTCTCCCTTTATGGGTTTCCACTTATATCTGGTGTCTCTGTGCATGATGTTTATGTGTTGATGTGATTTATCTCATCTGATTAATACTTGCTGCTCTCATATTCAATCTGCTATTACATTAACAAATCTGTTTGATAGTAATACTTGTTGCTCACATATTAAGTTGACCATGAAATGAAGGTGTAAATAAGATTTAAAAGAAAAGTTTTAAAAGTCCATGTATGTGTTAAACTGATTCACCCCCCCCTCTCAGTTTCACTAAGGGTTCAACAATTGGTATCAGAGCCAGTTCCTTTGGTGTAAGCTTAATAGCTTGAAGGAGATCTGGTTGAGTCATGGACTATCAAAATGTACTTGTGCTAAATACAACTAACTTTCCTGAATGGAGAGATAAGGTTAAGACAGGATTTATGGCTGATGATCCAGAGGTATGGAAGCTTGTTTGTGATGGTTACTGCACAGACTCACCCACAGTGAAAGAACAACATAGGAATGCTAAGGCAAAATGTGTGATATATGACAATCTTCATAACAAGGACCTTGAGTTGATAATGGATTTAACCTCTGCAAAAGAAATCTGGGATAGACTGCACTTCATACATGGAGTAGACACTAAGGACTGCACTGACAAGAAGGATAAGAGAATTAAGAAAAAGACAAATTCATGTCAAAAAAAAGATTCTCAATCAAATGAAGTACCTGCTAGTGTGAATGGTAGTAAGAACCATGAAGAAATTGCAGCTGAAGAAAGGGCCAAACTTGACACTTCTTTGACTGAAATAGAAAGATTGAAGAATGAAAACAAAGACCTTAAGACAGTGATGCAAATATGTGATGAGAGAGAATTTGAAGATAAGAAAGAAATTTTTGGCCTGAAGACACACCTTGAAGAAGCAAGGAAGATAGAAGACACTCTGCTACAACAAATGAGAAAGAAAAGTCAGGAATGTGAAAGATTGGAAGAAGAAGTGATGAGCCTAAGAAAGAACTTAGAAAAAGCCCAAAGAGAACTACTAATGAATACACCTCTAATGAAAAGCTCTAGACAGTTGGACCAAATTCTCAATGCTCAAAGACCACCTCACATAAAGGCTGGGATAGGATATGAAGGGGAAACCAACAAGTCCAAGATTGAAGATAAAAGGAATGTCATTTTTGTAAAGGCAGCAAAGGAAGATGAAGCAGCTCAGAAGATTCCCACTGAAGAAGAAGCCAGCAGGAACATGAGTTGTAAAGAAACAAACATAATCAAGCAGCAACATGAAAGAGCAGAGAATGAGAGGATGAAACAATCAGCTACTAAAGGCTCATATGCTCCTAGGGATGAATTGAACAAATTCGGAAGATGTCAAAGGAGGTTCCTCCCTCCTATGAAAATTATCACATGTTTATCTTTTCATAAACCAGGACATAATGCAGCATATTGTAAGACAAAGCCAATCCAGTCCAACCAGCAAAGGATGCAGAAAAAGAGAAGAACCCCTCAAGAAAGCAAAGGGAAAAGACAATCTTCCACCAGGTACACAAATCATTTCTATGGCTACTGTTATGCATGCAATGAATTTGGACATAAATATGTTGATTGTAAATTATGTTCAAAAAGGGGAATGAAATATTATACATCAGCTCAAATGCACCTTGGTCAAATAAGATGTTATGTATGCCTCAAGCGTGGTCACAAAGCTAAAGACTGTAAACTACCATATATATTAAAGAACTCTAGACAGATGATGAAATCCAATCCAATGAAACAAAAATATGAATCAGAAAGGAGTGCAGACATTATGATGAACCCCAATAGAGTATGGAAAGAAAAGAGAAAAGGGGAGCCTATCATCTTAATAACATAATAAATCCGCCATAGTCTCGGGGGGAGCTGCTCTAGGAAGCAAAGCAAAAATTCATCTAGTGACAAATATGAAGCAACATCCCAGGGGGAGAGAAGTTCATATATTTACCCCATGAAAGTAGTCTAAGAAGATCTCCTTGGAATGATAACAGCTATGAGATCAGTAAGAGAAAGGAAGTTTCTCTAACAGAGATCTATGGAAGAAGAAGACCATCTGAAACTCACAATAGCCAGCAAAATTGTTAGAAGGAGAATAGAGGCAGCAAAGGCATTTGACTAGTTAAATCCTGTGACGAGAATTCCGTATGAATGAGACCCTATAGCAGAATATTTATAAGAAATGCATAAGAAACCTCTGCATAAGAATAATCGAAACCATGTTATGTATGGTGGAAATCGGCAAAGGTTATGTATGGTGCAAGGGTTGTGAATGGTGAAGCGGAACCATAGTCAAATGCGCAATGTGAATGGTGGAGCGAAACCTTCGTGAGTGGGTTCGAATCATTATAATATACTGAAAAACGACTATTTAATAAAGAAGACCGGAACCTTGGTGAAACACTATAGCAAAACCACTTATGGTTTCCGGATTATTTCGCACCACTTTTGGTACGGAGGCAGTATTATCTAGAGGGCTAGTGATTCCATAAGATTGTTGACACGTGGCATAGGTGGTATTGGAAGCCACCGTTTAACCTGCGATTTCGCAAGTTAACGTCAGTACCGGGACACCGAGCGGAATTTCTCAGGACCGTTGATTTGAAAAGGGGACATCCAGCGGTGTTTATTCGATGAAGATACGCGAAGTTTAATAAAAGTGTGCGGAAGATAGAGGAGATATGGTGCATAGGTGGGCCAATTCGAAAGTCTTATTATAAATTTTGTTTTTCAAAGCATGGAGTGTTAATACAAGGTCGGGCGGCGAACTATAAAGCGAGTGGTATATTCAAATCTTCAAAGGTTTGTTATGAAGTCTGGTTGCGATTATTAAAAAGGCATCAAGAAGCCATGGTAACAGTTGAATTGGTATATAAAAGCAGTGTATAAAGCAGCAGTGATTCTGGAACTGTCATAGAAAATAAAATGCAGTGACATTCTTTCAAATCAGGATGACAAAATAAGTAGCAGGTTAATGATGCCAAGATCAGATTTAGTATATTGATGATTGTTGGTGTGAACAGTGGGAAGATCAATAGTGGAAACTATGGGTTCATGTGCAAGCTAAAATGAAATCTCTGCATGGTTTATCAAGGTAATATCAATTGGTACTAGGTACAGGTCGCATATCTATCAATAGAATATCAAGAGTTATCATGGAATAGCAATATGATACAGGTCCTCAAGATCAAAGAACTATGGAAAAAGAACCTCCAGCACAAAGGATTTGCAGGGGTTGTTTTGGAAGAGTGTGTAAGCAGTGAAAGTCATTAGTCTCTTATATTGAAAGATATTGCCTATCTTCACAATAAGCTGTAAGCTCTGGTGTGATTCATTTATTTACAATAACAACAAGGACCTTTCATTCTTTAAGTGTATTATCCCTGTCAGCATTTTAGCACAGATTACCAACAATAGGCAGTACAGGTGAACCACAACAATAGAAGATATATTGGCATCATCACAACGGAATAGATTTTGACTACGGATGTCTATTGCAGAAGAAGACATATTCCATCTTCAATCTTCCTCAACAGAAATATATTGGCACACTACATCAGATATAAACCAAAGTATAGTTGAAGCAAGCCTGATATGTCACTCGGAGCATTCACAATCTTTAAGTCTTGATCCAATGATGCATCTCTTATTATACAAGTCTAATTATAGTTGTCATTACTTTGGAATGATATCGACTTAATGTGTATATACAAGTTAAAATATTCTCAAAAGTGTTCTCTCAACAAATATTGTACACCAGTATAGAGCATCATGGTACAAAGTCAGAAGAAGAATGCCTAAACACATCTCAGAGAGAGAAAATGAAAAGATAGAATCTACACTAAGAAATGTGCAACCCTTTGCCATTGATGTCAAAGGGGGAGGAAAAGCAGGTAATAGAAGAAAGGGTCTTCTAAAAGAAGCTAGACAGAGGAAGACCTGGAGGAAGCATTGGATTGTTGGTGGATGTGTTGCCATCAATGCCAAAGGGGGAGACTGTTGGAAATGTTGTCATTGATGGCAAAGGAGATGGCAAAGGAAGAACACCTGAGGCAGCAACAAGGCAAAGGAGATGGCAAAGGAAGAACACCTGAGGCAGCACAAGGAGAATTAAGGAGTAGCATCAGTCAAGGAGCAGATGAAACAAAGAGAGCATAAGACAAGTAGCTGAGGAATGAGACAGAGTGATGAGGAACAATTATTCTAGTGGGAAGACTGTGAAGCACTGTTGGGGAGAATACATCAATTCATTCTGTAGAATTAAATCAAGATGAGGAACAGAAATCTGGTAACGTAGCGGAGTTCGAAGTTGAGGAAAAGAACTGTTGAATTGAAGGCGTAGAAGATTTGAGCCTCATAGGATGTGCTAGAAGTATAACAGGTGGAGTGGATTCTATATACGGAATAGAGAAAGGAGCACAAAGAAACTAAGACAACAGATATAGCAGAAAGGAAGAGACAAAGAAGTAACAAAGGTAGCAAAGGAGAGAGCGGTGTTGAGCGACGAGCGAGAGAGCACGAAGAACAAAGCATGATTCAAAAGCGAGAGGCGGAGGCAAAGTGACGGGGAGCGGCGGGCGGCGAGCCGTTATAAAATTCCGAGAATCGCCCAAGCCGGCAGATACATTCATATGCATAATTTCGGGAATCGCACACTCCAACTGGCGTTACACATATAATATAACACAAACTTATTCCAGGAATCGCTTAACTCCAGCGGCAATACAATGCATATAATACATAACCATATTCCGGGAATCGTACACTCCAACCGGCGTTATACATATAATATAACAAAAACTTATTCCGGGAATCGCTTCACTCCAGCGGCAAAAATATATATAAACATATATGTGCAGTGCATCACATAAACAAAGGTCCAAGGCATTTATATTATGGAGCGCATAAAACAAAGTTTGTTAAGGTGGGACCCCTCCCCAATCGCAATCGGAGATCGCAAGGGCAGCGGAACATGCAACCAACTGAGAGTTGCGATTGCGATTGAAGCCCGGACCCGATGGGTGTATAAACGGGGGATAATACATATTTGAGTTACGGTCAAATCGCATCGGCATTGGTAAATCGCATCGGAGAACATATGAGTTGCGATTGCGATTGGAAGTCCGGACCCGATGGAGGTATGAATTGTAATTCAAACTTGTTTGAAGTCCTTTCCCAATCGCATCGGAAAAATACAATGAACAGTGCCCAATCGCAACACATATTAAAAGACTTGCGATTGCGATTGAAGTGGCGGACCCGATGGCATTATACAATGGATTTAATAGGTTCAAATCGCATCCGGGGTCTTAATCGCAATCGCAACTTTCCGATTGATCACACGACTTGTGTAATATGTTGCGATTGAAGTGGCGGACCCGATGGCATTATACGATGGATTTAATAGGTTCAATCGCATCCGGGATCTTAATCGCAATCGGAACTTTCTGATTGATCGCACGACTTGTGTAATATGTTGCGATTGAAGTGGCAGACCCGATGGCATTATACGATGGATTTAATAGGTTCAATCGCATCCGGGATCTTAATCGCAATTGGAACTTTCCGATTGATCGCACGACTTGTGTAATATGTTTCGATTGAAGTGGTGGACCCGATCCTGTTATATGTGGGAGTTAATATGTGCAAATCGCATCCGTGTTCTGATCGCAATCGGAACTTTTATACTGTGTGCCCCGATTGCATTTGTTCAAAGTTCGGACCCGATTGCGCTATGAGCCATGTTTTATGTGGTCATCGCGTCCATTTGATCAATCACAATCACAAGTTTTGTTTGACACCACCGATCCGCCGACGGAGATGTGGGGCTGGACCCCTTCATATATTAGAGGCTGTGATTTGATTTATTGGATTGTAATATAAGACCAAAGGCTTAAGGTGGAGGGCGATTGTTTATATAAAATAATTGTAATATATGTATGTTCCGGCTGCCAAATTCGCCACATCAACAAGACACTTCTTTGCGTGTAAAGGATTGAATTACAGTCAGCAGATTCCTTTATATATAAAGTGCTGGTATAAAAATAAAATAAAAATGCAGTTCATAAATTCAGGAGTTACGCAGCAGCCATAAACAGAAAGGCATACAGAGAAGAGAAAGGGACAAAGAGACGGTTAGAGAAAAGACAAATGCGCAGCAAGCCAAGAGACAAAATGAGTGAGCTGGAGTTCACATTGTAATTCGAATGTAAATGTTTTAATTTTTTTTATTGTTTGTGATGCATTGGCAAGTCTCCGGAAGAGAGCAAATATCCCACTATAATATTAAAATAAGCACCTACAGTTACATTTTTCTGAGTAAGCTGAAAAGAGATGAGAAGGCAGAAGGCAAAGAGACATGACTGTCCATTTTGAATTCCCAGTAGAATACAAATAGTCATGAAGCTATCTTGTATAAAAGGGGGTAATATCCAAGAGGAGAGAATGATGAAAACAGAATGAGAAGAGGAGAGAGTGTGCAGCAGAATTGAAGATAGTTGAAGAAAATAAGAAAGCTGCAAGAGGTCAGAGAGTGTGAATATAGAGAATGCTGAGTATGAAGAATTGAGGAGAAAAGAAGAGAAGAAGGAAGGGCTGAGAAGATATGATGCAGGTCTGATATAAGAGTTGATGAACAGCAGAAGAGAAAGTACAGAACAGAGCTGATATCCAAGGTAAATCAGCAAGTGTTTTTCTTTTGAAACAATAAGGAAGTTGGAGCTTCCCTATCAAGTTGTAGCTTGATAGATGTCAGTTGTAGCTGACTGAGGTAGGAGCCTCCTGTAGGTTGGTGCCTGCAGAAAATAGATGTGAGTTGGTGCTTCCACATCAAGTTGTAGCTTGATAAAATGTCAGTTGTAGCTGACTGAGGTTGGAGCCTCCTGTAGGTTGGTGCCTGCAGAAAATTGATGGGAGTTGGAGCTTCCTTGCAAGTTGTAGCTTGCAGAATTGAGGATAGAGCCTCCTGTAGGTTGGTGCCTGCAGAAAAGAGTGGTGAGAGGGAGTTGGAGCTTGCCTTTGCATCACAACAATAATAAGATGTGGTTTTATCCCTTTATGGGTTTCCACTTATATCTGGTGTCTCTGTGCATGATGTTTATGTGTTGATGTGATTTATCTCATCTGCTTAATACTTGCTGCTCTCATATTCAATCTGCTATTACATTAACAAATCTGTTTGATAGTAATACTTGTTGCTCACATATTAAGTTGACCATGAAATGAAGGTGTAAATAAGATTTAAAAGAAAATTTTTAAAATTCCATGTATGTGTTAAACTGATTCACCCACCCCTCTCAGTTTAACTAAGGGTTCAACATAATCCAAGGTATGGTGTGTGTATTCCATTGAACCATCGATCATATATGTGGGCTCGGAGCAAAGGTTCATTATAAGTGGTTTAATTGAACTAGGTCGAGCTATTGATATAAAATTCCGAAGGGTGATAACCTTAGTTATAAGTTTTGAAGGTAGAGTTAAAGTTCATAAAGATAATCTACTTTTCCCAAGGTCTTAACATTGGAATGAATACAATATAATTTGCATACGCAAACACTGCGTGCGTGGAATTTAAAATTCAAAAGGAAATGCTGACAGAGCTATAGGAGAGACCAACTCTCCTTGGGGGCCAGATTCAATTTTGTTGCTGTCAATTGTGGTATCAGAGCTGTTTTTGAGTTGTTTTGCAGAGAATTAACATGGCAATCCGAGTTGGTAGATGTGCTGACAGAAGGAGAGGCAGGCCTGTTGCCAATGCAAAAGTGTTAGAGACCTTGCATAGGTTCGAGGCCAGAATGGATGCCATAGAGCTAAGACAGCCCAGAGATCCTGAAGACATCAGTGAACCTGAAACAGAAGAAGCTGGAGAAAATTATGAGCTTCCTCCTGAGATGAGGCTCCTTAGAACTATTCTGGGGTCTACAGTTAAGCCCGGGATTGAAGTGTCAAATTTTGCAGGAGGACTAAATCCAGAAGAGCTGGTGGATTGGATTAATGAAGTGAACAAGTGCTTTGACTATGAAGAAATGAGCGAAGATAAGAAGGTCAAGTTTGTAGTAACAAAGCCTAAGGGACATGCTGCACTTTGGTGGGATGGAGTGCAAGCAGAAAGAAGGAGAGCTGGCAAACAACCTATCAAAAACTGGACCAGAATGATGGCTAAGTTAAAAGGTAAATTATTGCCTAGTGATTATCATTTAAAAATTTTTAGGCAAATGCAGAACCTGAGACAGAGGTTGCTGATAGTAAAGGAATACACAGAAGAATTCTATAGAGTAAGTATAAGAGCTGGGTAGTTTCAGGACACACCAGAGAAGATTGCCAGATATGTGAATGGTCTGAAGTTGGAGATCCAAGATGAAATTTGTCTTACGTCTCCTAAGACAGTTGAAGAGGCCTATCAGATGGCCTTGAAAGCAGAGGAGAAACTCGTGAGAAAGCAGTTTGCCAAAGGGAGAGGTACTGTCTGTGGAAAGGGAATTCAAGGTGGTAGAGGAAAGCCTGCTACACCTAAAGATGGAGCTAACAGTAGCTCACCTCAGAATTCATCTGCAGAGGGTGATGCAAGAGGCAGAAGGGGTTCTTACAGAGGAAGAGGAGGTAGAGGTATAGGTAGAGAATTGAGGTGCTATAGATGTCATCAAGTGGGACACAAGCGCTATGAGTGCCCAGAGAATATGGGTGTTGGTCCAAGAAATACTATTGTTTCTCAGGCTGGATAGGAGACAACAATTGAAGAGGAAATCCTCCCAGAGACGGGAGAATCCTTGGTGGTCAATAAGGTCCTGTTGAAACTAACCAAAGAGGTGACTGAGCCTGCCCAAAGGAAGAATTTTTTTAGGAGCATATGCAAAGTCCAGGGGAAATGCTGCCAGCTAGTCATTGATAGTGGCAGCATAGAAAATTTGGTTTCAACTTAAGTGATAAAGAAGTTGAAGCTGAAGACAAGGGAGTATCCAACTCCCTACAGGGTGTCCTGGCTGCATAAAGGGCACCAGCTGATTGTAAAAGAATAGTGTGAGATAGAGCTGCAAATGGGCAACTATAAAGACAAAGTCTTGTGTGATGTGATGCCCATGGATGTGTGTCACATACTGCTAGGTAGACCTTGGCAGTTTGATAGAGCAGCAGTACATGATGGCAAGAAAAACACTTACAAGTTCTTCAAAGATGGGGTACATCATACATTGATACCCATGGAAGAAGGTGAACTATCAAGCAGAGTGGTTGACCCAAAGACCTTGTTGCTGAGCGGGAAGGAGTATCTACAGTAGATTGAAGAAGAAGAGGTAAGATTTGCTTTATTTTTCAAGCC
The DNA here is from genome assembly GCA_034641835.2 of Pinus albicaulis. NCBI lineage: Eukaryota > Viridiplantae > Streptophyta > Pinopsida > Pinales > Pinaceae > Pinus > Pinus albicaulis. The sequence goes on from MU968450.1 coordinate 19,564,048, forward strand.
TAATGTATTTCTTACTTCTACAAATATTTCTTATTTACCAGTAGAAATATAATATATGTTAGACAGTTATTGTGACATTGTTGTGGATGATTTAACTGATGAGCTACCCCCTGTGAGAAATATCAGCCATCAGATAGATTTTATCCCTGGTTCAAATCTGCCAAATAAGGTAGCCTACAGAATGACTCCCACAGAAAATGAGGAAATCAGGAAGAAAGTACAGGAATTGGTGGACAAGGGACTGATCAGAGAAAGTTTGAGTCCATGTGCAGTGCCAGTAGTATTGAGCCCAAAGAAATATGAAGGCTGGAGAATGTGCACTGATTCTAGAGCAATCAATAAGATAACAATCAGGTACAGATTCCCTTTGCCCAGAGTTGAGGATTTAATGGATTGTTTGAGTGGTGTTAAATTTTTTTCAAAGTTATATTTAAAAAGTAGATATCATCAGATTAGAATAAAGGAGGATGATGAATGGAAAACTGCCTTTAAAATGAATGAAGGATTGTATGAATGGATGGTAATGCCTTTTGGTTTGTCTAATGCACCTAGAAATTTTATGAGACTTATGAATGAAGTGTTGAAATAATTCATTGGTAAATTTGTGATAGTATATCTAGATGATATATTAGTTTTCAATAAAACTAAAGAAGAACACCTAAGGCATCTTAATTATGTCTTGAAGAAGCTGCACCAAGAGAAACTGCTGATAAACTTAAAGAAATTCTCATTCATGAAGGAATACTTGGTGTATTTGGGCTTTGTTATCTCTGCAGAAGGATTGAATATGGACCCAGAAAAGGTTAAGGCAATTGTGGAGTGGCCTTCACCCAGAAATGTTTTTGAGGTAAGAAGTTTCCATGGACTTGCCAGTTTTTACAGGAAATTTATAAGAAACTTCAATAATATTAATGCACCCATCATATAGACAATAAAAAAGAGAAAACAACCATTTAAATGGACTGCTGAAGCGGAAAGAAACTTTAAAATTTTGAAGAAAAAGATAACTAAAAAGCATGTGTTGATTCTGCCTGATTTTACTAAACCATTTCAAGTGAAGTGTGATGCCAGTGGAGAAGCCATTGGAGCTATTTTGAGTCAAGATAATAGGCCTGTAGCATACTTCAGTGAAAAGCTGAATGACACCAGAAGGAATTATTCCTCTTATGAGAAGGAATTCTATGCAGTTGTCCATGCATTGAAAAAGTGGAGGCATTATTTGATGTCCAAAGAGTTTGTATTATACTCTCACAATCATGCTTTGCAGTACATTGTACAACTCCCAAGTTAAATCATAAGCATGCCAAATGGGTTGAGTATCTCCAAATTTTTAACTTCGTTTTGAAACATATAAGTGGCCAAGCAAATAAAGTAGCTAATGCTTTGAGTAGGAGGCACATGCTTGTTCAAGAAACCAATTTTGAAGTTGTAGGATTTGATTTTCTCAAAGAATTGTATAAAACATATTCATATTTTAAGGAAGCATTTGAAGCATGTTGTAACCATGTTCTAACAGATAGAAGCCAGTGGCTGGATTATTTCTTGCATGAGGACTTGCTATTCAGGAGAAACCAACTATGTGTACTAAAATTTTCCATGAGAGAAAATTTGATCAAGGAGAAGCATAGTGGTGGACTTGCTGGGAAATTTGGTACTGATAAAACTTATGAGCAGTTGAGCCACTTATATTATTGGCCCAAGATGAGAGCAGAAGTGGACAAGTTTGTGAAGAATTTCAAAAATTTGTCAGTATGCCAAAGAAAGGAGCCAGAATGCAGGATTGTACACTCCCTTGCCTATTCCAGACAGGCCTTGGGACATGGTGAGTATGGATTTTGTTCTAGGATTGCCCTAGAATCAGAGAGGGAATGATGCAGTCTTTTCTTTAGTGGACATATTTTCCAAAATGGCACATTTTATTCCATGTTATAAAACTAGTGATGCCACCCATGTTGCTAACTTGTTTTTCAAAGAAGTTGTTAGGTTGCATGGGTTGCCCAAAAGTATTGTTTCAGATAGAGACACCAAATTTTTGGACCATTTTTGGAGGACACTGTGGAAGAAACTCTGTACCAATTTGAGTTTCAGCTCATCTTATCATCCTCGGACTAATGAACAAATTGAGGTAGTGAATAGAAGTCTGGGAAATTTGTTGAGAAGTCTTCCAGGAGAGCATCCCAACCAGTGGGATCATATTTTTCCCCAGGCAGAATATTCACATAATGACTCACCAAACAGAAGCACAGGGTAGAGTCCATTCCATATTTTTTATGGAATGCACCCCAGAGGAACATCAAAGTTAAGGAATCTGGGAAACCCGGAGTTGAGGAAGTGTTGATGGTGAGGAATTTGCTTCAGAAATCCAAGCCATACATGAACAAGTGAAACAATAGCTACAAGGTAGCAGCATTAAATATAAAGGAAAAGCAGACTTGAGCAGAAACGAAGTCCATTTTGAATTAGGAGATCTGGTTTTGGCACACTTGAGAAAGGAGAGATTCCCAAAGAAGCAGTATAAAAAATTGAAGTTTAAAAAGATTGGACCATGCAAGATACCTAGAAATTTTTCTGCTAATGCTTATGATATTGAATTGCCTCCTGATGTTGGAATATCTCCCATTTTTAATGTTGCATATTTTTACAAGTATGAAGATGATGGTGCAGAAGAAGAACCAGCAGTCAGAGAACAGATTGAATGGGTAAAGCAGCTACCTCCAACACAACCATTACAGCCAGAGAAGATATTGGACAAAAGAGTGTTCAAGAATACCGAAGGACAAGAGTACTTTCAATACTTAATAAAGTGGAAAGACCATCCAGAGGAAGATTCAACTTGGATGACTGAAAAAATGTTGCAGAAGATAGGCAGGTCAATGGAAGAGCTCATGGACAGGAGTCCATGAAGAAAATTTCCCTCGGGAGTCTGATGCAGGGGCATTAGACACTAGCCAGCAATGTAGGATTCTTTTCCACATGTTGTGGCTAGGAGGGATCAAAATAATTCAAATTTGTAACAGCAAGGTGTCAATACCTTAGCTATCTATTGCATTTAGATTAGTTAGAGTCAATAGAAGTCCAATAGTTTTAGATTAAGTCCATCGGTCCTGTTCAGTTATTCGAATGAATGTAATTATACCTTTTGTTAGAATAGAAATGGTCCTCACAGAGGAACCGAAGAGACATATGATAGTGTATAAATGTAACCCCCGGATACATTGGAAGGGGGGGATTTCCATAGTAAAGATTGTGTATGTGTTAAGAATTTTTGCTCTCTATTGAATATATTTCGATGTTTGTTGATCATCAGTGTAGAATAGTGGATATACTGTCTCTGTGTGTGCAATTTCTTGATTCCGAGGTGGTTGAGCCTCTAGCTTTGTGTGTGAATTCGATGAAGAATATACTGTGTTGAACCTCCATTTCTGTGTTAGTGGTTGAAAGTCTCTCTATCTATAGTTGTGGGTGAAATTTCCCCATCGAACTACTGGAATGTGTTCCACCATTATAATCCCTGTAAAAGGCCATGTATGGTTGCATTGAGCCCTTGTTGCGGGTGTGGGTTATGCATTCTATCAACCCTTGAAAGGGTGTGCCCCATAGTGTTGGATTTCCCCAACACAGTGAACCAACGATAGTGAAAACCCCACTTGAAAAAGGAATTGTTTCGTTTTGTTGTGGACCATGAGTGTCATTCCAAAGTTTGAACCTGAGTCAGCAAACCCTGAGAAAATAGGAAGAAAGGCGTAACCCTGGGTTAGCCCTTGTTTAATTACTGTTCAAAAGCCAGAAGCAGTTTGATCGCACCGCCTTTGAAAGGAAAGTTGTATTTCCCATTCAAAATTAATCTATGCCATAGGCCGACACATGGCCTTAAGCGGTTTGGAGATACCACCCTCATCGCGTGCCATCGTGCGTTAACTGTCGACTGTGGACTCAGTGCGATATCGACGTACGCCGTCCGATCGGAAGCCGGCTCATTGAGTGGTGATCGCTCTCAAAAGAGCTCGAAGGATAATCCAAGGTATGGCGTGTGTATTCTATTGAATCATCGATCATATATGTGGGCCCGGAGCAAAGGTTCATTATAAGTGGTTTAATTGAATTAAGTCGGGCTATTGATATAAAGTTCCGAGGTCATAAAGTTCATAAACATAATTTACTTTTCCCAAGGTATTAACATTGGAACGAATACAATATAATTTTCATACGCAAATACTACATGCGTGGAATTTAAAATTCAAAAGGAAATGCTAACAGAGCTATAGGAGAGACCAACTCTCCTTGGGGGCTAGATTCAATTTTGTTGCTGTGAGAAATTTGTTGGCAATATGATGCAATGTGTTGTCCTTGATGGCAACCTACTTGATGAAGTTTTCCTTGATGGAAACTGACTTGATGAGATGTCTTTGGATAGCAACCTATTTGTTAATGATGTAAATCTGATGTATTTACAGAGTAGCTCAGAAGTAAAAGAGAAAATAATTCCAGTAAGTGCCAAAGAAATGATAAATATAATATGTCACAATGTATATGTGAGTTTGTAAAGTCCAAGTCGCATATGCACGTGGATAAGTACGTCCCAAGTCGTGTATGCCCTTTTGCACTCCAAAACTATAATACCAAGGGGATTTACCATGGTTTTGGCACACAGTATTGAGCGCTGTATGGTTTATTTGATTCCGTCCAATAATACCATCGGAATTTGTGTGGTTTTGGCTCATGGTATTGGTAAAAGCTAAATCTATTTAAGGAGAAGAAGATCATAGTGCAAGTGTGCATGTGTAAGGGTTGTTAATAAATAAATCTCTTTAAGAGATATCTGCATGGTTGAACTCTATTTTTGATATATCTGAATCTATGATGCACCTATGGATATGATGAAGGTTCAAGATCTCTAGATCGAGAAATGATGAATCTCTACGATGATCTGCAAAAGATATGATGAAGACCTGGTGCAAGTCTGTTGAAGAACATGAAGAAATCTGGGTAAGTTTTATAGATCTGGCCTGCTCTGCAAAATATATTTTTACATATCTATACACTAGTTTGCTTCATGAAAAGCGTGTATATACACGGGTTAGATTCATTAAAAGCGCGTATGGTAGTTAGGGTTTTCTGAATAATAATATACATAGAAGTATACGTGGGTTGGTGTATAGGAAAGCGCGTATGTATGCGGCTTCAGTGCATCAAAGTAGCATATGCTATTTGAATTAATGAATTTTCAGGGTTGAGTTTGTATCTGCATATCTATTCTGAATTCTGGGTTATTTCTGACATTCTGGTTACAGTGGTCTCACTGTTCTGTTTGAAGTTTTGGGCAAAGTATGGTTGTTGAAGTTCAGGGGTTTTGTTGAAGCTGTTGGATCCAGTATGAAAATTGATGAAACATGGTCTACAGTGGATCTGAGGTTTGAAGCCTTCAGTATGAAAGTGGAAGCTTTCTGCCAGTAGAAGCTGGTATTGAAATCAGGGGGTAGAAGCTCCCTTCCAGGAGAGGCTGGTAAACGAGATCAGGGGGTTGGAGCTCCCTTCCAGTTGCAGCTGGAAAACAAGAGAAGGTTGGAGCCTTCCGCAGGTAGAATTCTGCGTACTGGTATGAGTTTGCATCAGTATTATGTTGTAAAACGTTTTCTATATAATAAAGATTGAAGACAACGACGATAGCAGCGGTGGTTTTCTCCCGAATTGGGTTTCCACCTTAAATATTGGTGTTCATGTGTGTGATTCTTTATTTTGTTGATTACTGTTCACAACTTCTAACCTAATAAATAACTAATAAATCCAGCTTGCAGACCGTTTTCCGAGAATTCCTTACCAACCGGAAAGCAACCGTGATACGTTTAGTTTCTTCCGTATTTCCGCGGCGGCGCCAGTTCCGTTTACAAAAACCGCGATGGAAATTTCAAGAAGAAAAAGTCGTGAATTTATGTTTTAAGCTCTAAATACCGATTCAACCCCCCCCCCAAGATTTATTACCGGGCAATGCTGTGTCCCGTTAACCAACTTAACAGAAGCTTAGACAGAAGAAGCACTAACCAAGATGAGCAATCAAGAAGGAACAACATCTATCAGGCCTCCGCTCTTCAACGGAAACAATTTAATCTTCTGGTAAACAAGGATGAGATACTATCTTCAGTCCCTAGGAGCAGATGTATGAGCTATTGTTGAAGGAGGATATCAATATCCAGCCGCTACACCAACAGATCCAATGGAAAGAAAGAATTATGAAACAAATGCAAAGGCGGTCAATGCTCTTTTGGAAAGTCTAACTGAATTAGACTTTGTCAAAGTCATGCAGCTGGATACAGAAAAGGCAGTATGGGAAAAAATCATTCTAAGTTATGAAGGTGATGCAGAGGTAAAAAGTGTTAAAATCCAAACTCTCAGAATTCAATATGAGAATCTAAAAATGCATAATGAGGAGAGCATTGCAAATTTATTTTTACGTCTTGATGATATTGTAAATCGTATGAGAAATTTGGGAGAAACAATAACCGAATCTACTTTGGTTGAGAAAGTTTTGAGATCACTAAAAGAAAAATTTGAATCAAAAGTTTCTGTTCTTGAAGAAAAGCAGGATCTTCAAAATATTACTGTGGTGCAACTTCATGGCATAATAACTGCATGTGAAATGAGAAAAGGAGGACCATCTGAAGTCAAAGAAGCCATCTTTATAGCTTCTACAAAAGGGAAAGAAGTACAAGAGACAGAAGGATCAAGGTATATCTCAGAAGAAGATGAGGTAAATTTTGTAAAGAAACTCCAACTTCGCACAGGATGGTTCAGAGGTAAGCTTCCTTTCAAATGTTTTGCTTGTGGAAGAGTTGGTCATTATGCTGCCAAGTGTCCTTAAAAAGAAACACATGAAAAAGGGAAGGAAGTAGCAAGAAGGAATAAGAATCGGTTTAACACTAGAAAAAGTTACTATACACATGAAGACAATGATGGGTTATCTGACAGTGAGGAAGAATGTGAAAAAGATCTTAGACTTCTCATGGCATTTGAAAAATAATATAGAGGAGAAAAAGATACTTTTATGGATGCTTTAGAGGACAATGATTTTCTTGATGAATTCAATCAACTCAAAATATGCTTAGAAGAAAGTAAAATATCCATAGAAACTCTGAAAATCATCTTGAAGAAAAGGAGAAACACAATGAGAAATTAGAATGTGAAATAGTAAGTCTAAGAAAAGAAATTGAGAAAGCAAAGGCTTTGAATCTTAGATTTCCTAAAGGATCTGAAACCTTAGATGAGATTATCAAGGTACAACGTTCTCCTTTTATAAAGACAGGTCTTGGATATATCGGAGAATCTTCTCAGACTTCAGCACCAAATTATCTGAAAATAGCTACAACCAGTATACAACATTCTACCACTCAGCAAGGGAATAAAGAATATTCGCAGGTAAATCATGACCATCTCAATTCAAAGAACACTAACAAGAATAACTTTCAAAGAAACACCAATCAACAGGTAAATTCAAGCAGAAGATTTCATGATCGCAGAAATTTCTTCTTCAATGGACAATGTTTCTCATGTAATAATTTTGGTCATAAAGCTGTTCAATGTGTTGCATATAAAACCATCATGACAAGAGAAGCAAGAAAGAAAAGGGTTGATATTGGAACAAATAAGAATACCTATAACAACTTTTCTCCTCTTCAAAATGATGTTGAATGTGCTTATTGCAATAAATTTGGCCATGAAGAATATGAATTCAGGAGCAAAGTCCAGCCAAAAGAGCATTTTCCTTCAAGCTCCAAAGTGTGGAAAAAGAAGGAATTACAAGTTGAAAATTGTGGCATAGATTTATTTGCAGAAGGTGAAGAAAATCAATGGTACATTGATAGTGGATACTCAAAACACATGACAGGTGACAAAAACAAACTTCTTGCATATAGTTCTCTAGAAAAAGAAAAGAATGTTACATTTGGAAATGATACTCTTGCTGTCATTAAGGGAAAAGGGTCTGTTTTCCTAAAAGATAAGGTGAAAGCTAATAATGTCATGTATGTGGATGGATTAAAGCATAACCTGTTAAGTGTAAGTCAAAAGTGTAATCAAGGAACATAAGTTGTCTTTAGTTAAAAAGAATGTGTTGTGTGTGATCTTCATACAGGTAAAACAATTATAAAAGGAAACAGAACTCCAAGCAACCTGTATGTATTGAAGAACTCAAAGAACAATGTTACTTGAGTAAATCTTCAGAGAACTGGCTATGGCATAGAAGGTTGGGGCATTTGAGCTTCTCTCAAATTAACAAATCAAGCAGACTTAAAGTTGTTCGTGATCTTCCCAATATTACTCTACCTGAAAGTATCATATGCAAATCTTGCCAATTCGGTAAGCAAACCAGAGTGCAATTTAATGCCAAGGAAGGATCATCAAGCAAGCCTCTTGAACTCATTCATACTGACATATGTGGACCTGTGAGGAAAAATTCACCACGTGGTGAACAATACTATATCTTATTTATTGATGATTTCTCTAGAATGTGTTGGATTGGGTTGATTAAACACAAAGATGAAGCATTTGAGAAATTTCAAATCTTCAAAGCACTGGTTGAAAATGAATTAGATCTAAAAATCAAGTGTCTTAGATTTGATCGAGGAGGAGAATATACATCAGATGAATTCCTTGAATTTTGTGAACAACATGGCATAAAAAGACAGTTTTCTGTAGCTGGCACTCCACAACAAAATGGCGTAGCATAAAGAATGAATAGAACAGTTCAACAAATGGCTAGAGCTATGCTTGATGATTCTGGAACACCTGACACATTTTGGGGAGAAGCAGCACATACAGCGGTAAATATTCTTAACAAGGCACATGTTCGTGTAAATAGTGATAAAACTCCATATGAAATCTGGTATGGTAATCCTCCCACTGTGAAGCATTTTAGAGTTTTTGGAAGCAAATGCTTTATCAAAAATAATGATGAAAAAATTGGCAAGTTTGAACCCAGAGCAGATGAAGGAATACTTCTTGGTTACTCCTCTAGGAGTAGAGCATATAAATGTTATAATAAAAGACTTCAGAAGATTGTTGAATGTATTGATGTTGTTATTGATGAGTCTCCTACAGCTCCAAAAGAAGAAAAACAAACAACAGATGAAGATGATGATGACATATATCCTTCTACTTCAAATAGAAATGATATGGACTGTGAACCCAATGAAGAACCCGAAGATGATTTATCTGAAAAGGCTCCATCCAGATATGTTCAAAAGAATCATCCAGAATCTCAAATTTTGGGAGAAAAGGGATCAGGTGTACAAACAAGAAGGACTCTTGTGGGATCTTCTAGCTATCTGGCATTTCTATCCACTATTGAACCACATAATGTCAATCAAGCTAGCAAAGATGAATGTTGGATTCAAGCCATGAATGAAGAGATTGATCAAATTGAAAAGAATCACACTTGGGAATTAGTACCAAGACCTCATGACAAAAATGTCATTGGAACTAAATGGATATTCAAAAACAATTTAAATGAAAATTGGGATGTTATAAGAAATAAAGCTAGACTTGTTTTCAAAGGGTATGCTCAACAAGAAGGTATAGACTTTGAAGAAACTTTTTCTCCTGACAAATATCTTGACAAATATCTTCATCAACAAGGATTTTCAAAGGGGTCTGCTGATAGCAACTTATACACAAAAACTGAAAATGATAAACTATTGATTGTGGTTGTATATGTTGATGATATCATTTTTGGAGGTAATGAAGAATCTATGAGTCAGAAATTTGCTTCTGTTATGCAGAAATAATTTTAAATGTCTTTACTCGGGGAACTAACATTCTTTCTTGGCTTGCAAGTGCAACAAGCAATAGATGGCATATTCTTATCACAGGCAAACTATCTTAAGAAAATTCTGAAGAAGTATGGCATGGAAGAATGCAAACATGTAAGTACACCAATGATAACTGGATGTAATCTCGGTTCTCATTATGATTCCCCTACGGTGAATCAACCAGAATACAGATCTATGATAGGAAGTCTACTTTATTTCACTGGGACTAGACCAGACATTATGCATGCAGTTGGGATTGTTGGACGATTCTAAGCTAATCCAAAAGACTCTCACCTTTAGGTTGTCAAAATAATATTCAAATATCTACAAGGAACTCAAGACTTTGGACTATGGTATCCAAAGAATGTTGATCTTACTCTTCATGCTTACACTGATGCAGACTCGGCTAGAAATGTTGATGATCAGAAAAGCACTAGTGGTGGTGCATTCTATATGGGGCCCTAGTTGGTATCTTGGTTCAGCAAGAAGCAAAGCTCTATTGCCTTATCTATAGCAGAAGTAGAATATGTGGCTGCCGCATCATGTTGCACTCAACTTCTTTGGATGATGAAAACCTTACAAGACATTCAAATCAAATTTTCACCTCCTATCTCCATTATGTGTGATAATACAAGTGCCATCACTATCTCAAAGAATCCTGTTATGCATTCCAAGACCAAGCACATTCCAATCAAGTATCACTTCTTACTTGAACAAGTGCTTTAACAAAAAGTGAAGTTGGAGTATGTTCCCTCCAAAGAACAAGTTGTTGATATATTTACCAAACATTTACCCAGGGAAGCATTCGAATACCTCAGACAGAAGCTCGGAATAGTCTCTGCCATGCAGAAGATCAGATCTACTTGAAAACAGAAGATTAAATTGGATACACGGATTTCCTAAAGGACAGTCGCATATATACGCAAGTTTATACAAAAAAAACCGCGTATGGGTGTTTGCTGACAAATTTTTCTAGGTCAGCATTCTTCAGCACAACTATGGTGCTGATTGGTATCTCTGGTGATGTTTCAGCTCTCATATTTCTATTTCATTCTCTGACGTTTGATGAATATGCCTTGATGATTTGCTGTTGAAAGTGTTCAGGATGCACAAGCTAAGGGGGAGCATTGGTCATGTGGAAAGGATGCATTGTTGGCATTCTAATTATTTGTTGTAGTCTGATCTCGTGCTTGAGATTCTTTGGTCTTGATTTTATAAGTTATTTCTATAATTTGATGAAAAGGTCATGTTGAGACATATGATGTAAACTGTTATATTCAGTCATGTAAGGACTTCTTCAAATTTGTAAACCCACTTGGTTGGGTAGTTGAGTCAAAATGTGTAAACCCACTTGGTTGGGTACTTGATTCACATATGTAAATACACTTGGTTGGATCATTGATGTAATTATGAGTCCTTGGTGATAGGAAAGGTCATAGAGTCATGTACTTCATTGAAAAATATGTTTGAAGATTCAACATGAACTCAGGGGGAGCATGGTAACTTCAGTGCACATCAGATCTACATAGCTCGTCTTTCTACAATAGAAGAAAAACCTTGTTTTGGTTTTGATACGCCCTTTTCCCTTGATGTCAAAGGGGGAGAGTATCATGGTGTTTGAATAATGGTTATATTCAATGAATCTATCTGTTGTGGTTATCAAACACCATCATGGTTGCGATCAAGTCCAAAGGGGGAGATTGTTGGCAATATGATGCAATGTGTTGTCCTTGATGGAAAACTACTTGATGAAGTTGTCCTTGATGGAAACTGACTTGATGGGATGTCTTTGGATAGCAACCTATTTGTTAATGATGTAAATTTGATGTATCTACAGAGCATCTCAGAAGTAACAGAGAAAAGAATTCCAGTAAGTGCCAAAGAAATGATAAATATAATATGTCACAATGTATACGCGAGTTTGTAAAGTCCAAGTCGCGTATGTCCCTTTGCGCTCCAAAATTATAATACCAAGGGGCATTACCATGGTTTTGGCACACATTATTGACTGCTGTATGGTTTATTTGATTCCGTCTAAGAATACCATCGAAAGTTGTGTGGTTTTGGCTCATGGTATTGGTAAAAGCTAAATCTATTTAAGGAGAAGAAGATCATAGTGCAAGTGTGCATGTGTAAGGGTTGTTAATAAATAAATCTCTTTAAGAGATATCTGCATGGTTGAACTCTATTTTTGATATATCTGAATCTATGATGCACCTATGGATATGATGAAGGTTCAAGATCTCTAGATCGAGAAATGATGAATCGCTAAGATGATCTGCAAAAGATATGATGAAGAACTTGCACAATTCTACTGAAGAACATGAATAAATCTGGGTAAGTTTTATAGATATGGCCTGCTCTGCAAAATATATTTTTACAGATCTATACGCTAGTTCACTTCATGAAAAGCGTGTATATACACGAGTTAGCTTCATTAAAAGCATGTATGGCAGTTAGGGTTTTCTGAAGAATAATATACACAAAACTATACGTAGGTTGCTGTACAGGAAAGCACGTATGTACGCGGCTTCAGTTCATCAAAGTAGCGTATGCTATTTGAATTAATGAATGTTCAGGTTTGAGTTTGTATCTCCATATCTATTCTAAATTCTGGGTTATTTCTGACATTCTAGTTATAGTGGTCTCACTGTTATGTTTGAAGTTTTGGGCAAAGTATGGTTGTTGAAGTTAAGGGGTTGTGTTGAAGCTGTTGGATCTAGTATGAAAATTGATGAAACATTGTCTGCAGTGGATCTGAGGGTTGAAGCCTTTAGTATGAAAGTGGAATATTTTCGCCAGTAGAAGCTGGTATTGAAATCATGGGGTAGAATCTCCCTTCCAGGAGAGGCTGGTAAACGAGATCAGGGGGTTGGAGCTCCCTTCCAGTTGTAGCTGGAAAACAAGAGAAGGTTGCAGCCTTCTGCAGGTAGAAGCCTGTGTACTGGTATGATTCTGCATCATTGCTATGTTGTAAAAGGTTTTCTATATAATAAATATTGAAGACAGTGACGACAACAGTGGTGGTTTTCTCCCAAATTGGGTTTCCACCTTAAATATTGGTGTTCATGTGTGTGATGCTTTATTCTGTTGATTATTGTTCATAACTTCTAACCTGATACATAACTGATAAATCTATTTATAAGACTGCTTCTGAGAATTTCTCTAAATTTGGAAAAGTAACCAAAGATACGTTTGTTTCTTCGCATTTCAACAGGCATACGTTTAAAGGTTCCGTGGTTTACAAAAACCGCGTAGGAAACTGAAGTAACAAAAGGAATTTATGTTATAAGTTTAAATACCGATTCACCCCCCCCCCTCTCAGTATTTTTCCAACAATTGGTATCAGAGGAGGTCCTTCTGAAAAAGCTTAGCCGCTAGAAGGAAGATCAAGCAAGATGAGCAATCAAGAGGGAACAACATCTATCAGGCCTCCGCTCTTTAACAAAAACAATTTAATCTTCTAGAAAACAAGGATGAGATCCTATCTTCAGTCTCTGGGAGCAGAGGTATGGGAAATTGTTGAAGGAGGATATCAATATCCAGCTGCAGTACCAACAGATCCGACGGAAAGAAAGAATTATGAAACAAATGCAAAGGTGGTCAATGCTCTATTGGGAAGTCTAACTGAATCAGAATTTGTCAAAGTCATGCAGCTGGATACAACAAAGGAAATATGGGACAAAATCATTCTAAGTTATGAAGGTGATGCAAAGGTAAAAAGTGCTAAAATCCAAACTCTCAGAATTCAATATGAGAATCTCAAAATGCATAATGAGGAGAGCATTGCAAATTTCTTTTTACGTCTTGATGATATTGTAAATCGTATGAGAAATTTGGGAGAAACAATAACCGAATCTACTTTGGTTGAGAAAGTTTTAAGATCACTAACAGCAAAATTTGAATCAAAAGTTTCTGCTCTTGAAGAAAAGCAAGATCTTCAAAATCTTACTGTGGTGCAACTTCATGGCATACTAACTACATGTGAAATGAGAAAAGGAGGACCATATGATGTCAAAGAAGCCGTCTTTAGAGCTTCTACAAAAGGGAAAGAAGTACAAGAGACAGAAGGATCAGGGTATATCTCAGAAGAAGATGAGGTAAATTTTGTAAAGAAACTCCAACTTGGCACAGGACGGTTCAGAGGTAAGCTTCCTTTCAAATGTTTTTCTTGTGGAAGAGTTGGTCATTATGCTGCTAAGTGTCCTTACAAATAAACACATGAAAAAGGGAAGGAAGTAGCAAGAAGGAATAAGAATCGGTTTAGCACTAGAAAAAGTTACTATACTCATGAAGACAATGATGGGTTATCTGACAGTGAAGAAGAATGTGAACAAGATCTTAGACTTCTCATGGCATTTGAAAAAGAATCTAGAGAAGAAAAAGATACTTTTATGGATGCTTTAGAGGACAATGATTTTCTTGATGAATTCAATCAACTCAAAATATGCTTAGAAGAAAGTAAAAGATGCTTAGAAGAAAGTAAAATATCCATAGAAACTCTAAAAAATCAGCTTGAAGAAAAGGAGAAACACAATGAGAAATTAGAATTTGAAATAGTAAGTCTAAGAAAAGAAATTGAGAAAGTGAAGACTTTGAATCTTAGATTTGCTAAAGGATCTGAAACCTTAGATGAGATTATCAAGGTACAACATTCTCCTTTTATAAAGACAGGTCTTGGATATATCAGAGAATCTTCTCATACTTCAGCACCAAATTATCTAAAAGTAGCTACAGCCAGTATACAACATTCTGCCACTCAGCCAGGAAATAAAGAATATTCACAGGTAAAGCATGACCAGCTCAATTCAAAGAACACTAACATGAATACCTTTCAAAGAAACATCAACCAACAGGTAAATTCAAGTAGAATATTTCATGATCGCATAAATTTCTTCTTCAATGGACAATGTTTCTCATGTCACAATTTTGGTCATAAAGCTGTTCAATGTGTTGCATATAAAACCATCATGACAAGAGAAGCAAGAAAGAAAAGGATTGATATTGGAACAAATAAGAATACATATAACAACTTTTCTCCTCTTCAAAATGAAGTTGAATGTGCTTATTGCAATAACTTTGGCCATGAAGAATCTGAATGCAGGAGCAAAGTCCAGCCAAAAGAGCATTTTTCTTCAAGCTCCAAAGTGTGGAAAAAGAAGGAATTACAGGTTGAAAATTGTGGCATAGCTTTATTTGCAGAAGGTGAAGAAAATCAATGGTACATTGATAGTGGATGCTCAAAACACATGACAGGTGACAAAAACAAACTTCTTGCATATAGTGCTCTAGAAAAAGAAAAGAATGTTACATTTGGAAATGATACTCCTGCTGTCATTAAGGGAAAAGGGTTTGTTTTTCTAAAATAAAAGGTGAAAGCTAATAATGTCATGTATGTGGATGGATTAAAGCATAACCTGTTAAGTGTAAGTCAAATGTGTGATCAAGGAACGGAAGTTGTGTTTAGTTCAAAAGAATGTGTTGTACGTGATCTTGATATAGGTAAAACAATTATAAAAGGAAACAGAACTCCAAGCAACCTGTATGTATTGAAGAACTACAAAGAACAATGTTACTTGAGTAAATCTTCAGAAAACTAGCTATGGCATAGAAGGTTGGGGCATCTGAGCTTCTCTCAAATCAACAAATCAAGCAGACTTAAAGCTGTTCGTGATCTTCCCAATATTACTCTACCTGAAAGTATCATATGAAAATCTTGCCAATTCGGTAAGCAAACCAGAGTGAAATTTAATGCCAAGGAAGGATCATCAAGTAAGCCTCTTGAACTCATTCATACTGACATATGTGGACCTATGAGGAAAAATTCACCACGTGGTGAACAATATTATATCTTATTTATTGATGATTTTTCTAGAATGTGTTGGATTGGGTTGATTAAACACAAAGATGAAGAATTTGAGAAATTTCAGATCTTCAAATCACTGGTTGAAAACGAATTAGATCTAAAAATCAAGTGTCTTAGATCTGATCGAGGAGGAGAATATACATCAGATAAATTCCTTGAATTTCGTGAACAAAATGGCATAAAAAGACAGTTTTCTGTAGCTAGCACTCCACAACAAAATGGCGTAGAAGAAAGAATGAATAGAACAGTCCAACAAATAGCTAGAGCTATGCTTGATGATTCCAGAACACCTGACACTTTTTGGGGAGAAGCAGCACATACAGCAGTAAATATTCTTAACAAGGCACATGTTCGTGTAAATAGTGATAAAACGCCATATGAACTCTGGTATGGTAATCCTCCCACTGTGAAGAATTTTAGAGTTTTTGGAAGCAAATGCTTTATCAAAAATAATGATGAAAAAATTGGCAAGTTTGAACCTAGAGCAGATGAAGGAATACTTCTTGGGTACTCCTCTAGGAGTAGAGCATATAAATGTTACAATAAAAGACTTCGGAAGATTTTTGAATGTATTGATGTTGTTATTGATGAGTCTCCTGCAGCTCCAAAAGAAGAAAAACAAACAACAGATGAAGATGATGATGACATATATCCTTCTACATCAAATAGGAATGATATAGACAGTGAACCCAATGAAGAACCTGAAGATGATTTATCTGAAAAAGCTCCATCTAGATATGTTCAAAAGAATCATCCAGAATCTCAAATTTTGGGAGATAAGGGATCAGGTGTACAAACAAGAAGGACTCTTGTGGGATCTTCTAGCTATCTGGCATTTCTATCCACTATTGAACCTCATAATGTCAATCAAGCTAGCAAAGATGAATGTTGGATTCAAGCCACGAATGAAGAGCTTGATCAAATTGAAAAGAATCACACTTGGGAATTAATACCAAGACCTCATGACAAAAATGTCATTGGAACTAAATGGATATTCAAAAACAATTTAAATGAAAATGGGGATGTTATAAGAAATAAAGCTAGGCTTGTTTGCAAAGGGTATGCTCAATAAGAAGGTATAGACTTTGAAGAAAATTTTTCTCCTGTAGCGAGACTTGAAGCCATAAGAATGTTTCTTTCCTTTTCAAGCTTCCAACAAATCAAATTTTTTCGAATGGATGTTAAATCTGCTTTTCTCAATGGTGATCTAGTAGAAGAAGTTTATATAGAACAACCAAAAGGATTCATTTTGGGAAATGAGGAAAAACTTGTTTGTAGACTTAAAAAGGCTCTATATGGTCTCAAACAAGCTCCAAGGGCATGGTATTATCATCTTGAAAAATATCTTCATCAACAAGGATTTTCAAAGGGGTCTGCTGATAGCAGCTTATACACAAAAACTGAAAATGATAAACTATTGCTTGTGGTTGTATATGTTGATGATATCATTTTTGGAAGTAATGAAGAATCTATGAGTCAGAAATTTTCTTCTGTTATGCAGTAAGAATTTGAAATGTCTTTACTTTGGGAACTAACATTCTTTCTTGGCTTGCAAGTGCAACAAGCAACAGATGGCATATTCTTATCACAAGAAAAATATCTTAAGCAAATTCTGAAGAGCGGGTGACAGTTCAAGCTCAAATTTTGAAAGGTCTCCTATCATGAAGGAAATTAAAAGAAGCTACGACTCTACTAGGTATTCGAAAATCAGCCAAAGATAAAAGAGTGAAGGAAGATGTGATACACAATATAAGTAGTGTTATAAATTTAATTAGGAGATCTAGAGAGAAATGTTTCAATTCTATGTAAAGGAATACATATGGCAATGGTTTCATGAAGTACTAAAGAGAATCGTTTGGTAACATCTATGGCACGAGCATTAGGAACCTCGCGAAAAACTTTGCACAAACATCGGAAATTTTAGCTGCAAGTAGATGTAAATGATGAACTCGCTTGTTGGAGAGCTATTTGTAGTCAACCATACAAAGATAGACTTGGAGAAAATGTTAAAAAAATAATATATGAATATTGGGAGAACAATTTGCGTGCTTCACCAACTGCAAGGCATGTGATGTGAAGAAGAGTAGCATGAAATCAATACGAAGAACATGAAAAATACTTCGTGGAAACCACTCAGATAGATTTATTCAACAAGTTCAAAGAAGAGAATAGTCAAATTTATGTTTCAACCAGTGCTTTTGTTCAACAAAAACCATGGTATGTAAACCCTATCACTGTACGCGACACTTGTTGTTGCTGTTATCATGTGGAATTTGAGTTATATTATGACACATTCCTTGATTTTGGTAGAACATTATGGAAGGATTCACCTCCTCCTTCCACTATCCGTGATTTCATATCTCAAATTCTATGTGAAAGAGAAAGCGATGAACTATTTTACAAAAAGAAATGTGTTGGTGTTAAAAAATGCAATGATTGTGGAAATTTGACTAAATTTCAAAACAAATATCGTACTGATATAAATGATCAATAATTTTCCAACATGAAAGTGAAATGGAAGAGATATGAATATATCGATACATTGATTCAAGGTGCAAATAGTGTTAAAAGAATTGAATTACTAGAAGACGAAATTTTTATGATAGACTTTTTGAGAAAGTTTGAGGCAGAAATTTGAAAATACACCAAGCATTTCCTTAGAGCTCAATGGCACGACTTTCAATTCAAAAAATATCTTGAATATTTTCCACCAAGGACCATTTTTTCAGTGATTTATTTTGCAGAAAACTACACATTTGTTCCACAAAAAGAAATTCAGAGTGAACACTATCATTCTGACCATGTTTCCATGCTCGTCCATATTCTATATAGACATGTTGAAAAAAATGTCGATCATATAGAAATCACGAGTGAAAATTGACATATCATTAAATAATATCACTTTTATATCAGTGACGATCGTACACATGATACATATTTTGTAGAACATTGTTTTGGAAAAATTTATGATTCCTTGAAAAATTGTGGAATAACATTCAATGAACATTGGATATGGTTAAACGGATGCGCAGGTCAATTCAAATCTCCACGATCATTCTTTTGGTTGTGTTGTCTTCATAAGAAAACTTGCATTAAACATTGTTGGAATTTCTTTGAGACTTGCCATGGAAAAGGAGAACATGACAGTGCAGGAGCATACATAAAACAAGCACTTCGAAGATATCAAATGAAACCCTCTGAAAGCCGACTTCTGAACACTAAAGAAGTTTTCCAATGGTGCATCGCTGCTCTAAGCCATGAGACTAACCCATCAAGGGAAGTGCGAAGGTACATTCAATTTAATTTTTATTGGAAATATAATTTTAAACATTGTACATTTATCTTGCAATGATTATCTTTGATTGCATTTTGATATCATATTTACAAATTCTTCTTTTAATTTTCCATATAAAGGTTTTTCTAGCATATTGGGATCGAAGACGTAGATAGATCAATTGGAAGTGACATTGAAACAATAAAAGGGACTCGAAAATTGCATTCAATTCAAACAAAGTCATCCAGAAATGTGTTTGCATTGGATAAAAGAAAATATTCTTGTTTTTGTGATGTTTGCATAGACAACACAAAATCCAATGACGTTTGTGAAAAAAAATGTATGTGAACGATTGGAAACATACAGAGCTAAATACAAAGGGAAAAATGTCTGTTGCAATGTTTGAAGAAATGCAATCAGAGGAAACTACAATATCATTCGATGGTGATCGAGTTTCTGATCTTGTTAGAGAAGGTAACATTTGAATTGCTTTCTAATGATTTAAAGATCTAGAAATAAATTTAAATATGTATAATTTTTTTAAGTTTGTTTTATTGTGCAGGAGATGTTTTTGTTGTAATTGCACCTATTGACAACGATGAAAATGTTAAGTATTATTTGATGCATTGCATTGAACGAAAAATGAAATTATTAGAAAACTATAATGATCACGGATTTCAATATGACAGAGGATCTATTATACTGAAAGGTTATTTTTTTAGACAAACTAATCAAAGTGGGGACTTTGTTTACTTTGAAGACTATGAACCTGATTCCATAAGTTGTCAATATAGTCACTTGGTGTGTGCAGCACGCATAAAGTTGATAGAGGTTCAATCAAAGAAAAAAATGAAAATTAAGAAATGGAAAATGTCAAAATCCGATCATGAACGGATTATTGAAGATGGCATTCCATTGGAATTTTTTTGATTGAACTGCCCAACAATTTATTCTCTTTGGATTAAATATGTTTTATAACTTCCAGTACTCAACTAAAAATTGAGTTGCTTATGTTATTTGTGCAAGTGTTTGCACATGTACAAATTGTTTTGGTACAAGCACGTGCTCTAGTATCAACTGAAAGTAGCTTTTCTATACATGTGCATTGATGAAAAATGTTACATGTATTGGATATATATATATATATATATATATATATATATATATATATATATATATATAGGAGAATGCAATTAACTGGAACTAGTTTTTCTATGTGCATTGATGAAAACTAGTTGGATTTTCCGGTAAAAAGTATGGACACAATGTAAATAAATCATCTGTAGTATAGTTTTGTATGAATATTCCTTTCAGACAAGAGACTCGGAGCACTTCTCCGACTTTTGGTGGGATTTGACCCACATCTCTATTCCTGATTGAAAATATAGTACAAAATTTGTTTGTCCAATGGTCGGATATGTTCAATGTGCATTGATGAAAAATGTTACTTACATATTGGATATATATGTTCTAGAATTAAATTAATTGTTCAAGTAGTTTTACTGTGTGCATTGATGAAAAATGATTTAAATGTACTCAATATATATGTTCTGGAATGAAATTTTAATTGAAAGTAGTTTTTCTATGTGCATTGATGAAAAATGATGCATGTATTGGATATTTACACGAACTGAATGTGCCCAATTTATCTTGTGAGGTTTTCTGGTAAAACTTATCCGTGCAATGTAAATAAATCATCCACAGTATAGTTTTGTACAAAGACTCCTTTCAGACAAGAGACTTGGAGCACTTCTCCGAATTTTGGTGGGATTTGACCCACATCTCTATTCTTGATTGAAAATCTAGTACAAAATTTTTCTGTCCAATGGTCGGATATGTTTTATGTTATAGAATTAAATTAACTGAATGTCATAAATTTACCAAATTATAAATTAACAAGGCCACCTATTTGAGTGCATTAATTACATTGACCCAAGTTCAACAAACATATATGTACTTCTTATATTTCCAATCAAAATTACATATATCTACTTCTTTCAACTCTTTTTTCAATTAGAGCTCAATTGATACATGGTTAGTTGCATTGAAAAGCTATGTTCTTCCTATTGGAAATTTTTTCACTCAAACAAGACTATGTAGAAATCAAAAGCAATCTTAAGATGCCAAATGTACTTCAACCATCCAAAACTTGAGTTTTAAAAACTTTTTGATTAAATAAAAAAAATACAGGTCACATAGGAGTCTTCTATCTAAGCCAAATGTAGATTGAAATCATCCAAAACTTAGATCAAAACATTTTACATTATATCAAAACATCTAACATTTAACATGAAATCAAAATTAAAGGGATTTACATATAGCTACTTCTTTACTCTTTTTGATTAAATCAAAACAATACTTTACATGGGAGTCTTCCATCTAGGCCAAATGTAGATTGAAACCATCCAAAACTTAAACCAAAACATTTAACATTAAATAAAAATTAAAGGGATTTAGATATATAACTACTTTAATCTTTTTGAATATATCAAAACAATACTTCAAATAGGAGTATCTTCCATCTAGGCCAAATGTAGATTGAAACCATCCAAAACATAGATAAAAACATTTAACATTTAACATTAAATCAAAATTAACGAGATTTACATATAAACCTACTTCTTTACTCTTTTTTATTCAATCAAAACAATACTTCACATGGGAGTCTTCCATCTAGGCCAAATGTAGATTGAAACCATCCAAAACTTAGATCAAAACATTTAACATTTAACATTAAATAAAAATTAAAGGATTTAAATATATATAATTGTAATGAACATAATGTACATAGTGAGACCCGTCTCCTAGGTTTCCTAACTAGCCAACAACAGAGGGGGTCTGAATCAAAAAATAGAAAAGGGGCTGCGCATAACCGGGAAAAAGCTAAAGAGGACCTGATATCAAGCTATATATCGATGTATGTAGGAGGATTATCCTCCACAATTGGACAATCGTAGTCCTCCGGATCATCATCTACTCCCTTGGAGTGCTGGGAGGAGTTGTCGTTGCTTGCACCATCGTTGTTGGAGCTCGTCGAGCCGGATTTGAATGGAAGAGCTGCTGACTTCCTAGTGTCCTGGGGCCAATGGGTTGGGATGGTGGACTTTGTCCACTAGTTCTTGGAACTAGAAGCACCTTCATATTGCGGCTCCTCCTGAAAATATATGGAAATGGTCACCGTAATTCGCGGTCTGACCATAGCACTGGTGAAGTGAAATTGTGCTTCGTTTCTTGCTGGAGGAGGGTGGCTACCTATGTCATGGATGGAAAGAGGAGGGCGACAACTAGCACTCCTGCCCCCTCCATCCCTACCCCCACCTCCCCTTCTGCAATGCATTCATTGTCTACGCATGGGGTCTTCCATAGGCCAAATGTAGATTGAAACCATCAAAATCTTAGATCAAAACATTTAACATTATATCAAAACATTTAAAACATTTAACATTAAATCAAAATTAAAGGTATTTACATTTAAAACATTTAATATTAAATCAAAATTAAAGGGATTTACATTAAATGTAGATTAAAATGGTATCCAAAACTTAGTTTTAAAAACTTTTTGATTATATCACAACATTACTTCACATGGATAATGTACTTCAACCATCCAAAACTTGGATTTTAAAAACGTTTTCATTATATCACAACATTAATTGACATGCCATCCAATTGTAGTTCAACTATCCAATAAAAACATTTAATAATATATCACATGTGCCAAATGTAGATTGAAACCATCCAAAACTTAAGTTTTAAAAAAATTTTGATTATATATCGTGCAACATTACTTCACATGACATGCCAATTATAGTTCATCTATCCAATAGAAACATTTAACATTATACCACATGTGCCAAATGTAGATTGAAACCATCCAAAACTTAAGTTTTAAAAACTTTTTGATTATATACCGTGCAACATTAAAACATTAAATATCACATGCGAAATGTAGATTGAAACCATCCAAAACTTTAGTTTTAATTTTTTTTTGATTATATCATACATAACATTACTTCACATGCCATGCCAATTATAGTTCAACTATCCAATAAGAACATTTAACATTATATCACATTCCAAATATAGATTGAAACCATCCAAAACTTAACTTTTAATTTAACAAAAAATTATAGATCACAACATTACTTCACATGCCAAATGTAGTTCAGAAGAAAAATAAAACTTAAATTTAAAAAACAAAACAAATTATATAACACATCATTACATAACATGCCAAATGTAATTCAGATGACAACATTAATTTATAGATGACAACATTACTAGTAGTTCAATTATCCAAAACTTAAAAGTTTTAAAAACCAAACAAATTATATAACAACATTACTTCACATTCACATGCCAAAAGTACTAAAACAATCAAAAACTTAACTTTTTGGAACAAAACAAATTATATTAACACTGTAATAAAATATGTCCAAAAATTGTAGATCTCACAAGTATCAAGTATCAAGTTATATATATATATATATGATAGCGCATCTAGATAATATATAAAAAAGTAAATTTAAGACTATCTAAATTTTGAAGTCAAATCTACAAATCATATCCATCAAATAGAGATGGATGTAGCGTCTTTCCTATCAAGGTCTCAATCCGCGCACTATCATGCAAAGCCTGGGAAACTTGTACACAATGCACATGTACACACATTAAAATTTGATGTTTTAAAAATGAGTGAGAATATATATAGAACTTCATGTAAAAAACAAAATATAAAAAAAAAATCATGCAATACCTCATGAGGTTCCCTCTCCATTTGTTCACCTGCTACAAGTTCCCCCCCCCCATGGGAACATCTGCAATGGTAAACTGTACAATATACATGTACAGTTATATATATATATATATATATATATATATTAAAAAATTCCAAATGAAAATGCACGTGTACATATATAAACTTATTTTGAATAATATTAAAAAAATGTTAAAAGCAACTTGTTGAAATGGTTGAAATGGTGTGGATGTTCCTATCTCCATTGCTAGAGTTCGTGGATTAAAGAAATATTTTATGGGAACCTAAATTCAAAAATTTTAAAATAACTCAAGATATATATATATATATCTCAATTTTTAATGGAACTTTTTGAGGTGGAATATATATATATATAACTTAAACATAAATTTTAAAAGTGAAAAATTGTCCATACTTGTGGCTCATCTCCTAAGGAAGTAGAAGGTACATCTCCCAAGGAAGAAGAAGGTACTGCTATCCCAAAAACATCGAACGGAATCAGAATCTGTTAAAACATTTTATCATTATATATACATACATGTACATGTGTGCACAATTATTTATTTTAAAATATCACTTAAAAAACACTAACATTTGCCAACATATCTTGATGGTGAGACCCATTTGCATTGTTTGAACCAGAGGTCCCGAATGTGATATTCACATTTTCGTCATGCATCATGCTTGACAACTGCAAATGGTGTTTTAACATATAATGATACATTTTTGTTAGATTAATGTACATACAAATAAATGTATACATGTACATACACATGTATTTATTACAAATTGTACGCATGTATACATGTTAAAATAATTGAACCCTAAGGTCATTAACACATACCATTCCCATGCCCTCTTCCTCATGGAGAATTAGGTCTTGAAAACCATTGCGACAATTTTTGGCATATATTCAGAGATCTTCAACATTCATGTTGTCAATCTCTTCATCTGTACAATACACAAAATTGGCACGTGCATTTTCACGTGCTCTTTGTCGATTTAGACAAACATCAACTCCACCCAATCCACTGTAAACATTGTCGATCATGACATCCCTTGCTTCTCGACTTATTTGATAAGTCACATCCATCTCTGACCGCAGATTTTTGACCCGAAAAGGTCCACTCACCAATGGTGTCTCAGGGCAAGGCAAATCCACATCTCACTTAGCGCCCTTACGGTCATACAATCGACCTTTCCCCAGACCAAAACATTCTGAAGGAAGGTCATTGTAGTTGGGTTTCATATCCAAAAAAAATTCCGCGTAAAAAAATTGTGCAAAATAAGCAGGAACCTTGTTGTTCCATGGGAGCCTTACATAGGCCACAAGGAGTCTATCATACAAATAGTGAGCTATATTTGGGTTCTTGAAATATTGCACCTTCATCATTTTTCTTTTTGGCCCTTCCTTGAAATTAAACATTGACTTCACCATATCTTTTGTAACTCTTTGTTTTACATCCTCCCATTTATCTAGACCCATTACTATTTCCTTTCTCTTTCATATCACTTCTACAAATGTATCAGTCATTGGCCCAAGCTTTTTGTACACATTTACAAGTTCGCCCAATGAATGTGTAACTATTTCGAGGCTTTGTCGACTTTGAGCAGGTAGAGTCAAAGCCACGAGATCTCTCCGCAATTTCGCATGAATTTTTTCACACCTTTGTAAGGTGCATTGCGCCATGTTTGTTTCCCATGGTATATAAAAAATTTCGACCGGATAAGTTTTGGTGGGTAGAAAACCTTCTTCTTGAATGTAGCGTTTTGACTTGCCTCTATTTTGACAAATATTTGGAACATTTTCGGCCTCTGCATCAATATATATATAATTTCGTATATTAGAAAAAACACATGTAAAAAATTTTGTACAAATTCAATGAAAAAAATATTGAAATTGATCGCAACCTTGACGTGGTTGGTTAGCATCTTCTCCACCATGAAACTGTTGAGACCCAGAACGACCCTGCTGAGAACCAGCACCACCAGCCATTGATTGGCCTTCGGGGGAATAAGTATCACCACCTTCACACAACCTGCTACCACTCATTGATGGCCCTCTAAGGGGATTTGAACCACCACCAACCTCTCGAGACGAGAGAGAAGCTTCATAAACAAATACGAATTTATAATCAATTGAACAACACATTCATGTGTACATATAAATATATGTACATATTCATTGATTAAATTGCGTGAACCATACCATGATTGGGTGAACCATGGGCACGCTCCATGGATGGAGTAGAGACCCTTCTCTTCTTAGCTCCTAAAAAATAAAAAATAAAACTTATTAACAACTAATTTAACTCACAAAGTTAATAAAAAATCAATTCCATATGTACACACATCTATGGAGATTTAAGATTATATTTAAATAACGTGAACATCCCCCGATCCCTGAACTCCAATATGGGATTCTATTGATCTTCGTCGTTCATCCTCCATGATATATATATCTATTGGTGGACATTTACACAAAATAAATTTCATAAAATCAATTTGTAATTTAGTGTACACAAATTATGTAGAACACAACTTTCAAAGAAATAATTGATGTGTGAAACTCAATATAAGAAAAAAAGAAATTATAAAAATGATAAGTTCACCAAATTTCACTTTACATGGTGGGAGCACACTTGGTATAAAATTGAAAAAAACACATGGTCATTAAAAAATAAGTGAAACTGCATTTAAACAAACTACATTTAAACAAAAATTTGTTGAAGTCCTCGCATTTTAATTTTATAAAAATGTGAAGTTCACCACTTGTTGCAAATGTGAAGCTCACCAAGTTGCACTTTACATGGTGTGGTGGGAGCACACTTGGTATATAATTGAAAAAAACACATGTTCATTAAAAAAAATGCATTTATAAGTACACAACACAAACATATCCAAGATATGTTACAATTTCCATCAATAAATTTTGAAGGAGAGCGTCTCAACACTAATTCATCTTCGAGAGATGAATCTTGAATTTTTGAAGAAAAGCATCTCAAAACCAATTCATCTTTGAGAGATGAATCTTGCATTGGCATTGCTTTGTATAATTCTAATTCATCTTTGATATAAGAATGATGAATTGGCATTTCCCCACGCAATAGATCAGCAGACATCTTATTCACATTTGTACAATGCCTTATACTAAAAAATTGAAATTGGCTAACAATATTGTTTGCTATTCCATGCAGTTCTTTTAGCCTCTCCTTAACTTGGCACACGCCATTCATCTGGTTGCACACAAGTTCAGAATTGGTGAAAACTACAATTCAATTTGATCCATACTCCATCGATGTTCCCAAGCCTTCTATCAATCCAATATAATATGCCTCATTTTTTTTTGTTCTTCCCGGTATATTCATTTTCCTTTGAACGACTTTGCTAGTCACAATATTGGAAAGAACATATGTAATCACTGCTTTCCCTGGATTTGGATAGAAAGAAAATTCTATGCATAATTTCCATTTTTCAACCATATTTAATGGTTTTCTTATCCCTTAAAAAAAAAAAAACAAATTCAATAAAAATATATATATTAAATCGACATTTATTGCAAATGCATGGGAGAAATGACACAAGATCATGAGGTAAATGACATGTGCATTGTTTATCTTAAAGTTTGACTTAAAAATTTTATGGTAGAGTTCACATCTAAAATTAATGGGAGGAAGCCTTTAGTTTGTGGGAGAAATGACACATGTACATAGTTTATCTTAGAGTGGTTGTGTTTTATGGATATTAGAGGAAGCCTTTAGTTTGTGGGAGAAATAACACATGTACAAAGTTTACCTTAAAGTTTTTATGTTTTATGGATATTAAAATGAAGAACTTCTATTTAGATCCATTCCAGAGATTGACTGTAGGGGCATTTACTAGATATGTCACCTTTCATAAAAGATGAGATCTAGAGGCTACCTAGCCCTTTACAGACTCTGCCTATAGAACTTGTAGAAGTTAGCACTACCTATCCCAATTTTACCATGTGAAGGGTGTAGAGGATCCATGGAATCACTCAGGGTTGTATTATTAAACCTTTGGTTTAATGATCTTCAACCTTATGTTGTAGATCCTTCAAATTTTGATTTTACTTTGAAGGTCCTTGACCTTCATCCTTCAACTAGAGCTTGTAGATTCTTCAAAATTTCATTGATATTTCCTTAAACCTTTGGTTTAATGATCTTCAACCATTGGTTGTAGATCCTTCAACCTTTGGTTGTCCTTCATCCTTAAACCTTTGGTTTAATGATCTTCAACCGAAGGTTGTAGATCCTTCAACCATTGGTTGTTGCTATGGGTTCAACCTTTGGTTGGTTGTACTTTCAACCTTTGGTTGTTTCTCCTTAAACCTTTCAACCTTTGGTTGTACTTTCAAGGTCAAGGGACCTTAACCCTTCAACCTTTGGTTGTTGATCCTTAAACCTTTGGTTTAATGCAAAGGTCCTTGACCTTACTCATTGGGCAAGCCCAACCTTCCTTAAACCGTTGGTTTAATGATCTTCAACTGTTGGTTGTAGATCCTTTAGGACGGGTTCCACCCATTCCTTCCTATGGTTGATCCTTCAACCTTTGGTTGTCCTTCATCCTTAAACCTTTGGTTTAATGATCTTCAAACGTTGGTTGTAGATCCTTCAACCTTTGGTTATCCTTCATCCTCAAACCTTTGGTTTAATGGT
Source organism: Pinus albicaulis (assembly GCA_034641835.2). Lineage (NCBI taxonomy): Eukaryota > Viridiplantae > Streptophyta > Pinopsida > Pinales > Pinaceae > Pinus > Pinus albicaulis. The sequence goes on from MU968450.1 coordinate 19,592,423, forward strand.
CTTCAACCGAAGGTTGTAGATCCTTTAGGACGGGTTCCACCCATTCCTTCCTATGGTTGATCCTTCAACCTTTGGTTGTCCTTCATCCTTAAACCTTTGGTTTAATGATATTCAACCATTGGTTGTAGATCCTTTAGGACGGTTTCCACTGATTCCTTCCTATGGTTGATCCTTAATGGCCCTATAAGGGCATGGGGTCCCATCATATGGGTGATATGGCCCTATGAGGGCATGGGGTCCCAATGTTAATGGCCCTATAAGGGCATGGGGTCCCATCATATGGGTGATATGGCCTGATATAATTGATAATAATTAGATCATGTCATCGCATTAATCAACTGCAAGGACCATGAATGGCCCTATGAGGGCATAGGCTCCCATCAGTAATAGGAGGGCCTTCCATGACATGATAAAGGACCTTATAGACCCCCTTAAGGGGGCATAGAGGCTTATTATCCTAATGGTTGGGTGGATCATAGGATCTCTAAGTGTGGCTATAAGGAGGCAATAAGGCCTTCAATGATATGCTAATGGCCCCTCTTCTCCGCGGGGGTGTGCTACACGGAGTCCACTTACCTCCTGAGGGATGGGTCATTGAGACCAGTGACCTAACTTGAGGGCATCGCCGACTGTTAAAATGATGGTGGCCTTCTGAGGAGCATATCCTACTAGATAGATGACCTAACTTGAGGGGTGGAACCAATAGGATTTTGCCTGAGAGGGCCATAAAGGACCATTTAAGTCACGTTGGAGGAATTGATGGCAACGTTACCTCCTGAGGGCATCACTGGAATGCTAAAAAAGGATGGAGGCCTAACTTGAGGGCATCGGTCTGCGGGCGATGGTGACCTCCTAAGGGCTGGGGGGATCATTCCAGATACCTAGACTTGAGGGGTTGGACCATCTAGGCCTCTGTTGGTCGGTTTAATTGTTTTAAAAATTCAAGCTCCACATAAATTGTCAACCCAAGAAGGTCTGTTTATTCCAAAGACAACGACACACTGGATATGCTCAATTTCAAAAGAAAAATAATGTTGTAGTAAAACTCACACAACTATTAATCATACAAATCTAATTATTCACACCCTGTTTTAACAAAACTGAAGTCTACTTATGTTATTGTAGAAGAAAATCCTCTATTGCAGTCTTTTAAGAATCCTAATGAAAGGAAATCACTCTACAGGAAAAGAAACCAATCAACCATAACAGGGAACAGGACCCTATTCCTTCAAATAGGAACTTCAGCACCTACTGCCTGACACTAATCACACTGTAGAAAAGATAAATTCAAGAAAACAGGACCCTATTCCCATGAACAGGAACCTTCAGCACCTGTCTCTTGTTTCTAATCACACTGCAGGAAAAAGAAAGTCAATCAATGGGAACAGGACCCTATTCCTTAGCACAGGAATCTTCAGCACCTGTTTCCCAACATCAATCATACATTCAAATAGATAACAAGAAAAGATCTCTTATCTCTTTTAAGAATGAATGTACCAAAATCATGCAGCGTTTAAAGGAAACAGAATGCTTAATGAACTACAGAACTATGCAACTGATGTTTCAGCCAACAGAATTAAATTAAGGTGCGAATATCATAAAGAAACTCAACAAACTACAGGAACAGTCGGGTGAATCTTGTGATGAAGGCGGGCCCTTTCCTTCTCACAAGATTCCCCAGGGAAAGAGTTAAATTGAAGCGCTCAAAAGGAACCTTTATTCATCTGTCAAAAAGGAATGATACATTACAATGGAGTCTAGCTCCTTTCCGCTCAAAACAATGTTCTCTTGTAGTTTCTAACTCTCTTCTAATGATGATGTCTCCTCTTTTTAAAGAGGAGACATCTATTACAGTTACATCAGAGCAAATCTATGTTTATCCAAATCTGTTCTTCTTTCTTAAAACAGGGCCCTTCTATTCTTCCATAGAAAGATATTGTTACAACAGATACAGAAAAAGTACTGGCTTCAGAATAATCCGTGTAACCACTTCCTTGCTTGTCTTCATCTTGTTGCCATTGTTCCCAAAATACTCTTCCAGAATCTCAAATCACGAGTAGTGACGGAATTTGCGTTCCCGCTGACTGTTTTAGCAACGGAGTCGACTGTTTCAGCAACAGCCGATTGTTTCAGCACAGCACGTTCCTTATCATAAATTATCTGCGATCTTTTAGACTTGTGTTAGCAACAATCTACCTTCGATTAATGATGAAATATAAGAGTAATGTGGAATTATATGTAAACAAATTAAATATATAGTAAAGAGGAGGATTTCATATACCTTTGGATAAGTGAATGAAAATGATGATGGAACCCTTTTTAAATATAGTTATAAAGGGTAAGGTGGTGTCAATATTTATGGTAAAAATAGTACATTGTGAGGTCCTAACATCCCCCCCAGCTGAAAGGGTTGCATGTCCTCAGGAAACTCTTAGTCTGAGTCTGAGTCTGAGTACTGACTCTTTGCATGCAAGTTGCTCAAGCAGTAACTGGGGAAGGCGGCTTCTGTCGAAGCTCGGAATCCTCGATTGTTCTGCAATTTCTGCCATGCTACTGCCTCGTCCTTGTTAGCCAATTGGTAGCGAGACTGGTATTTTTCTGTCAGCATCCATAAGATTGGGAAGTGAAAATGATAACCAATCCAGTTCTCGGCACATTGCTGAATGCATCTGATGTAGTTTGGAACCTTGGATATTGCAGCTTGAATATTATCAGGGCTAAAAGGGTGATACTCTTGTCTTTCCTTACATGACTGTTGCCAGAACATGGTGTTGGCCTTCAAGGCAGCAGTTTCCTTAACTCTGATTAACTGTTGACACTTTAGAAGTGTTGGGGCTTGCAGTTGTTGTATGTAGCGGCGCATTCCTGGCTTCTGCAAAAATCGGTGATATTCTGCTACAAAAATGGCCGGATTTGAAGGTTCCGGTCTAATCCAAAGGAGACGATTCTCCTCATTATGCCTACTTGCAATAAAAGTAGTTTTCCATGTGATTTGATTGGCAAGAAATGAAACAAATGCCCTAATTTGTACATCACCAACAATTGGAGTAAGGTTGACCTGTCTATTTTCAAGCATAGCCTCATTATGAAGATAAAGTTCACATAACAAATGTTGGTCACTAGCAGGGGCCTCAGCAAATGTTTTAACAAATTGTTCCGCTGTGAGCAATTCATGAGGTCTCCCATCCTTAATTGCCTTCAATTGAAAATAAACAAGACGTTTAGAAAGGAAGAGAGAATAATTCAAGGAGGGTTTCCGTGTGGCTAGCAATTTTTTCACTAATGAAAACATCAAAACCAGTTTCTCTTTTAATTCCTTGATTTCTTTCTTAGAATCCTTGAGCTGTTGCAGTGTTTGCTCCCAATTATCCCAGTTGGCATACATCTGATTCTGCCAAGCCAACTTATGCTGTTGTAGTATTTTATCTTGATCCACAGCACACTGCTTCTTCCAGTTATTCATTATTTCTAATTGTTTCCATGGTGGAGTCTGTGTCCCGGCATTATAAGTACTGGGTTGGGGCATTGTCTGAGTAGCTGAGTTGATTAACACAGGGCAGGATATCTATGGTTTGGTTTCTTTTTCCAGACTTTTTGAGGGCCCTACTGGTTCTTGTGTGACAGTAGGGCGTTCTTCTTTAATTGTAACTGATGTGGATGCCTCAGGCACTGGAATTTTGACTATTTTGTATCCTGCCTGTTGGTAAATGTTTCCACATTCATGGCACATGTATTCTCTACATGGATCCTTGTTTTGTGCTGATGCTGTGTGTGCCAACATGTAGAGATTTAATTCTCTATCAAAGGCTTCCCTTGCTATTATCAATTCTTTCTTATAGGCCTCTAGTTCTGACTTCAAAAACTCATTTTCCTCCAATAAAGATGCCATAGTGGGTGAACCCTGTGTGCTGGTTGATTCTGCTGGAGTTGTCTGCTGATCCACAGCTGTAGCTGGTTCTTGTGTTGTAGCTACAGCTGGTTTCCTTGTATTATCATGCTTGGTGTATGAATTTTGTACCTCAGTAGCTGGTTCTTGTGTTTCAGCTTCTAGGTAAGTAACTGGTTCTTGTGGAGCAGTTACTTTTTGAGTAGTAAACGATGTCATCTTACCCCGGGCATCTGGTTCTTGTGGAGCAGTGCTTCAGGACGAGACGGGTAATGGTTGGGGAATTTGGAATGGTGATGAGGATTGAAGTTTTAACAGGATAGTCGCAGGGTCAGGGGAAATGGGAATGACTTCAGTTTCAACAGTCATTTTCATTTTCCTCCTAGGTAGGAAAGCAGAAAAGTCAGTGACTTTCCTTTTCTTTGTAGGAGAAGATTCTTTTCTAGGGGAAGGGCTTTCAGAAGAGGTGACAGCTTGGGATGTGGCCCTTGTTTTTCATTTTGAGACAGAGACTGTTGGGGTTCGTCTCTTCCTTTTATGAGTAGGGGGAGATAGGGGTGTTTGAGAGTCATCGCTAGAGATATGAACATTGGGAAGGGGTGACTCTGCTAAGTGGGATGAACTTGGGGGTAGGTCAACTGGTTCTGAGGATGGAATCAATGGGGGGTTAGGGATATCGTCCAGTTTCCTTTCATAAGAACTTTCGGGAGTTTCTTGGGAACTTCCGGCTTGTTGGGGAATTTCGGCTTGCTGGGGAATTTCGGCTTGCTGGGGAATGAGGAGTGGATTATTTAGAGGGGGATTTTGCTGAGCAAAACCCCTCTGAATTAATAATTGACATAAGCAATGATGGGTAAGGGATAATAATGGGAATTTTACCCGTCTACAGTAATATGACATGTTTTTGATACAACCAAGCAGATAATAAGGAATATTAACTAATCGACCATGCCGCAAATGATTCATTAAAACGAAGTCGTGTTGATAAACTACCTGGTAATGCCCCTCGCATGTCAAATAGTGCTTGATGAATTCAGCTACTGTTGGCCATGGGCGAGGTAATGAATGCAGACTTATACCGCGGCCTTTATGTTCAATCCGTTCCTCTGGAAGAAGGAAGTCTTGCTGTGCATTTAAAATGACTTGTTTCCTGCTGAACCAGCGAGCACCTGTAACCGGCAACCCTGAAACTTGTGCTATATCTTCCTCTGTGACCGAAATTCGGACCCCTTGAACCACTGAGTAGTCTTCCTGAAGATTCTGCGCAAACTCTAAAACTTGTTGAGGATCAAATTCTCCTAACCTTTCGAAGTATGTTGTCCATCCTGCCTGCTGAAAAATTTGGTAGGCCTCCGGGAACAATTCAAGAAGAGTTATCGAACCAGGCTCATGTCTGATAGCCGAACCTCCCATAGCTACTAACTTGAGTCACATGCAGAGGCGCAGAGAACAGAAACACAGGCTTTGGTCAAGCTAATCATTGCAACAGATGATATGGAGTCTCAATGACGGTGGAAATAATGGATATGAAGAGTGACGGTGGATTGGATGGTGTGGAATGATGATTCAGTTTTCGAAATTCCCCCCTTACGTATGATGAAATGATGTTTAAGTGTGCGGGGATTGTAATCATTATGAGCAAGATCCTCTCTTTAAAATATTATTTAACTATATTACATAAAAACCACATACCTTATATTTTTACCTTTGTTTTTATAATTCGAAGTATAGAGTGCTTCATAATGGCTTGATATTAATGGAAGAATCTTTAAATTTCTCTGGAATGTAGAAACAGGAGCATATCAGGATCTGCTCAATACTGAATAATATTCACCCAAGGGATCTGAAGAATAAAAGTGGAGAACTAAAAAACTTGTATAGCAGAGGAAAGAAATGGTGTTTTAATAATGAAAAGATGAATGACAGGTTGCTGAAAGTGGTGTTTTAGCAATGGAAAAATGAATGACATGCTGCTGAAAGTGGTGTTTCAGCAAAGGGAAAAATAAGGAGAATGGGATATAATGACTTGGGTTTAAAACAAGTGGGGGAAGTATTTGCTAAGGGATAATTTCAGCAATAAGGAACGGGAGATACTAGCTGAAGGATGATATTTTAGGAATGGTAGAAGTGGGGAAAAAATGGAAAAAGGGAAAAATGTAGAAATGGGATAAGTAATAAAAGGGATATTGCTAGGAAATGGGCTGAAATGAAGGGAACAAGCTTCTGTGATTGAAGCTTCAGATCTTCTTATGATGAATTTGTCCTCCTTAATGAGTTCTTCCATAATCTGCAAAATTCAATTGTAACATGCCAACCCTTGACAGGGATTATTAGTTTTAAATCTAATCTAATGCTAGAAATACAGTGCAGAAAATTAAATGCTGTGAGGAGCAGAAGACTCCCCTAGAAAAAGATAATGTGTATCGGTCATGCAAGCAGCCTTGAAATCATCTTTAGAAACAGGTCGTTGGTACAAACGAAGCCTATGACCATTTACTAGTAGAGGTGTTTTAGAATCATCAATTGTTAAAAGTCTTACTGTTACATTAGGAAAAACAAAATCTACTTCATATGGTCCAAGCCATCGTGTACGTAGCTTACCCTGAAAATTTTCAAACCAAGAGTCATATAATAAGGCCCAATTACCTTTTTGGAACTGCTTGTGTTTGATAATTTTATCATACCACTTCATTCTTTGTTGTTGAATCATGGTTGTTTGGTGAATGGCATCTAATCTCTTTTCATCCAATTCAAGAAGCTGCTGCAACCTAGCTGTCTGCACATCAGTCAAATCAAGATTAACAACTAAATCAGTTCTTAGAGTTTTAATTTCAAATTCCACAGGAAAAACAACATTTTTACCATAAACCAATTCATAGGGAGAAAAACTTGTAGTGTTTCTCCAAGTAGTTCTGTAAGCCCATAGTGCTTCAGGGAGCTTTTGAGACCAATCCTTCTAGTTATCCTTCACTGTTTTAGTTAGAATGGCTTCTAATACTTTGTTTGTGCTTTCCACCTACCCGTTGGCCTGGGGGTGGTATGGTGTAGTCATTATATGATGAATATGATATTTTTGAAGGGTAGACTTAAAACCATGAGAATTGAATGGAGGTCCTCCATCTATAAATAGCTCTCTAGGAATTCCAAATCTAGTGAAGATTTCTTCAAATAAGAAAGCTAGGACAGCTTCTTCATTGGCTCTAATAAGTGCTTTGGCCTCCACCCATTTAATCATATAGTCTGTAGAGACTAATATATAAGTTCTTTGATTGGATGGAGGATTAATGGGTCCTATGAAATCCAAGGCCCATCTTTCAAATGGTTCAGAAACTACCTAGGGGTTTAATGGAATTTGATCTCTATGACTGGGTTTACCCATTCGCTGGCAGCTGTCACAAGCCCTCACATATTTCTTTGCATCCCTAAATAATGAGGGCCAATAGTAACCCATCCTCAAAATTTTGTGTGCTATTCTTTTATCAGCAAAATTCCCTCCGCAAGGGCCATCATGACAAGCTTTTAGTATATCATACACTTCATCTTCCCTAATGCATCTTCGGATTTCTTGATCAAGACCTGTGTAGAAAATACACCCACTTATCCAGCTATACCTGGCACTTTTTTGAACAATTCTTCTCTTTTCTCTGTATGACAGGTGTGATGGTAATTTTCCTGCAACCAAATAATTGGCAATATCTTCATACCACGAAGAGTGAGCAGAAACTGCAAATAAATACTCATCAAGAAAATAATCATCTACTGGAATATTATTATCAGTTTTTAACCATGAAAGGAAATCAGCCACCACATTTTCTTTACCAGGCCGATCTACAATTGTGATATCAAACTCCTGCAGTAATAATAGCCATCTAGTAACTCGAGCATTTGTGACAGATTTGTTCATTAAATACTCAATAGCCGAGTGGTCAGTGTGGACAAAAGTAGAATAACCAGTGATATAATGTCGGAATTTATTAATGGCATAAATTACTGCAAGAAAATCTTTTTCGGTAACTGTATAATTAAGCTCAGCAGGGGTCATGTTCTTACTGATAAAGTAGATAGCATAAGGAAGATGATTCTCCTCTTGTCCCAAGACAGCTCCAATTGCAGTGTCTGAAGCATCAGAAGATATATGAAAAGGGAGGGCCCAATCAGGTCCCCTCAAAATAGGAGCAGTAGATAACTGATGCTTGAGTTCTTCAAAAGCTTTCTGACAAGAATTAGTCCACTTAAATTCAGCATTTTTCATAAGCAACACAAATAATGGAGAAGTTATCTTAGAAAAATCTTTAATAAATCTTCTGTAGTATCCAGCATGTCCTAGAAAACTTCTCACATCAGTTTGTGTTTTAGGAACAGAAAGATTCTGAATGACCAATATTTTAGATGGATCTACCTGAATACCTTGAGATGAAATAAAATGTCCAAGCACTACCCCTTCACTCATCATCATATGACATTTTTCAGTACTTAGGGAGAGGTGAGCTTGTATACATCGTTTAAGTACCTTCTCAAGATTTTGTAATGCATCTTCAAAAGACACACCATAAGGAGTAAAATCATCCATAAATATTTCCATAGAGTCATTTAGCATATCAGAAAATATTCCTATAACAGCCCTCTGAAAAGTTGTTGGTGCATTACATAGCCCAAATGGAAGAACTCTATAAGCAAAATTTCCCCAAGGACTAGTGAAAGTGGTCTTGTCCTAGTCTTGGGGTGCAATTCTAATTTGGTTATACCCACTGAATCCATCTAGAAAAGAAAAGAATTTCTTCCCTGACAGACTATCGAACACCTGATCAATGAAAGGCAAAGGAAAGTGATCCCTTTGAGTAGCTTTGTTTAAGGCTCTGTAATCAACACATACTCTCCATTTCCCATTTTTCTTAGGGACAATTATCAATGGGGAAACCCATTCACTGTCAGATATGGGGTATATAAATCCTGCATTAAGAAATTTCTGAAGTTCTTCTTTAACAATTTCCCGTAAATTAGGGTTCATTCGTCTTTGGGGTTGACAGACTGGTCGGCATCCTTCTTTAATATAAATTCGGTGAGTACATAGTTCAGAAGAGATTCCTTTCATATCCGTGTAATCCCATGAAAATGCTTCCTTATTTTCACGTAATAACTTCATTAACTGCTGTGTTTCAGCAACTGTTAGATCAAGATTTATGTTTAATGTCTTGCCAGGTTCGATTTCAACTGTTATGCTTTTAGATGAGATGGTGGTTAATGTCTGAGATAAGTCTTTAGATTCAATCTTTTCCTGGGTATCTGTTTCAAAAATTGCATTCAATTGATTGTGTGTTTCAGCAATTACAGAGGAAGGTTCACAAATAAAATTATTAATTATTTCATCCCTTGTATTGTCTTTAAGAGTTAAGGTTTGTCCGATAGTTAAAATAGGCTGAATAGCATTATCATAATAATCCATCCACATAGAATCTTCATTATTAACTATGGGTGTAGCATGAGGGTAAAGAGTAAGCTGTTTGGTTTCATAACCATTAGAAATTGTCATAGAACTAGATCTGCAGTTGATAAAGGCATCGGCTGTGGCCAGCCATGGCCTCCCCAGAATTAAAGGATGTCCCCCCAGCTTTGTTTTAGTTTGCAATACGACAAAATCAGCTGGATAATTCCAGGATTCAACTAAGATAAGTAGATATTCAACAACTCATTCTGGTTTAATTGTGGAATGGTCAGCTAAATCTAGGATAGTTGGTGTATCTCTGATTGTGTTATTCAGCTGTAACAACTATGAAGTTTCAAGAGTCATTATGTTTATTGCAGCACTTAGATCTACCAGAACTTGAGGAATCATTGTTTTACCAATTTGAACTTTCACGGTAGGATGGCCAGGGTCACCATATTTCACAGGAGGGGTTTTTCCGGACATTAATGCAGATAAATCACCCATCTCATGCACTGTAAGGGGATCTTTAGTTTTCCTACCAGGTTTCTTAACACAAATATCCCTTATGGTTCTGGCATAAATTGGTACATCTCTCAGTGCCTGTAAAAGTGGAATTTTAACATACAAGTTTTGCAATTCCCCTAGAAGATTAAAAGCAGGTGTTTCAGGTGTTCTAGTTAAAACTAAACGCTCGGGGAATGGTGGTTCTGTTATTTAAATACCCTTGTTAGAGGGTGGTTGTGCTTTCTTATGTTTCTCAGTTTCCTCTTCATCAGAATCAAAAGAGGTTATGTCATCAATAATAGGCTCTACTATTTTCCCGGATCTCAAATGAATGTCATTACATTGCATAGTAGGAAATATAGGCTGATTATGAATATCAATGACTTGCACAAATTTATTATTGGGGTTAGGATTTGGTTGCACAGGTAGCTGGGGTCTCATTTGGTTATTTGGTGGAGCATTTGATGGCAAAGGAAGTGGTTGTTGAAATTGAGGAAATTGATTTGGATACGGGAGTTGTTGGCTTCTCCAATTTGAATTCCAAGGGTTAAAAGAAGATGGCTGCTATGGGGGCCAAGGAGTCCAGATTGTAGGATCAACAAAGGGGGGGTTTTATTGTTGCATGGGTGGGAAATTCATTTGATTAAAGGGTGGGTATTGCATTTGATTAAAGGGAGGGTAATTTGTTTGACTGAAAGTAGAATAATTATTCCAACGATTAAATGGCATACTAGAATTCATACCTTGTCCTTTTGGTTGCCATTGTCTTCTTTGAGTTAGCAGGTAAACTGCTTCAGCTTCTTCTTCCGTTGGCTGCAATGCTGCCTTTATTCCCGGTAGAGATGGACATTGTTTTGTTTCATGATCTTTCTCACAAAGGGTGCAGATTGGTATTTTATCCAATGGGCACTCCCTTAGTGGATGTTTGTCTCTGCACTTCAGGCAAAAGACAGCCAGAGTTGCTTCTACTTCAGCCTACTTCTTTTTAACCTGCAAAGTGTCAATTTGTGAAGAAAAAGAACTTAACATCTCAGTTTTAAATTCTTCAAGTAAATTACCTATTTCAGCTCTTGTTGCTCCCCCACTGGCTGATTTCTGCACTCTTGAATAGGTGGGATCTCTATTACTTACTCTGTTCTTTACAGCTCCCCTTGAACATCTTTTACAAAGTTCAAAAATCTCATCATATGATTATTTAGATATATCTCCCTAGCCAAGCATGTTTAACATGTCTAAACAATCATCCCTTAGTCCTTGTAACACCCCCAAGTTCTATGTTTTTCAAATGAGACATTTGAACATAAATCGAAAGGGGAGTGGACCCCAATGGATAATTATTGTGTGGATGTGGTTAATTATTTAATTATGAAAAATAAATAAAATATTGTGTATGCACTATGACCAGATAAGCAAGTGAGATCACATGCCTAATCCATGAGGTGATGGAAAAGGAAAAGACTTTCCCCAAAATCTTTCAAAAATCCTTGAAAGAAATTATTTCTAATTTAGATTTTTGAGGAAAATTCTAAATTTCCCCAATGAAGAGGAGTAGTTGGGAAGAGGTGAGAAAGTCAGAAAAGTCAGTGATGAAAAGCGAAAGTACTTTAACGAGTCCCAAAATGGGAAGCCTAAAGCACCAGGAATAGCATCCCGAAATTCTGGACGCAGCACTGAACAGATTTGGGAAAGCAAGAGCTTAACAGCCGGCCCGCAACGTATGGAGGTTAGTCTGTTCTTGGAGGATCTCTGCTCGGGGGTGAATCCTGGGAGATAAAGAGGATTCTAAGGTTGGGAGGATTGGTCATAGTAGAGGTATGCATGCCTAACGTTGGAGATTTCTGTAAGTCTGTATTAAATATATCCCTGTTTTATGAATTGTGATGTTATGGTTCATTATGCAATTTATGAATTGTTATGTTATGGTTCATTATGCAAATTTTAGATTGATTATTTGTTCAGTAACTCATATAATTGTAAACCAAAGCTATTGATAGCAGAGACAAATGGCTGTGTGTATAGACAGAAAATGTTGACAAAATAGTAACCATGAACTGCAAGTACCAACAACTAAACCTATCATAACAATATTGGTGGCACAGAATTCCCTGTAACCAATAACAGAAGGTAGGAAACAACAACCCTGTGATAGCAGTATGGGGTTCAGTATGTCAGTGGTGTTACAATGGAAAGAATTGTAAAACTAAGAATTTAAATTATTATATTAAATGTAAGTGTAAACATATGAAAGCAGAAGTTGAAACCTAACTAAGTACGAGAATCTAACACTAGGAAGTCTAAACTATCCAGTTCAGTATCCTCCCCTACTTGATTTAAGAGAAAAGAGGATCTGTGTCCTAGTTTTCCCATGGAATAGTTGAATCTACACCAGAGTGTCAACATGTTGAATGTTGTAACAGTTAAATAAGGGGAAATCCTACTTGAACATCCATTGTGTGATAAAAGTTTGTGTGAGGGAAGATTGTAAGCATATGAATAAAATACAATGAACAGAGCATATGTTTACCGTCCATATAAAAAATGCTGGGAAATAGTTGGAGCAATGGAGGTTAACTGAGTATAGATAGATGTATGCGAGGAGGCATACCTCTATACCTCGATGCTGAAACTTTAAGATGTTGAAAATTTTATAAGGCCTGCAAACTGGAAAGTGGAGGAAGGGCGTAGCAATCATCTAGAGTTGGACAAAACTTTGAAAAAGAAAAACCTGAGAAATACAAATTAATATATATATAGATATATATATAGATATATAAGTCTACTAGATGGACTAAGAAGAGGGGAGGTCAAGCCCAAAAATTCTCATGGAAATTCTTATATTCCATGGCTGTCTATAAGTACTGAAAAGAATTTAAATCCCGGATAATAGTCTGAAATTGTAAGTGATTCAGTATAAAAACTATCGATGTTATGTTATCTGAGAATATCTGAGTTATGTTATAGGTGTGGAAAGTTGGGTCTAGGATACGTGACAAATGGTATCGGAGCCAAAGTTCAAAAATTGGGCAAGATATGTGCTCACAGAGAAATGGTTAACTGTTATAAATTTTATGAATATTAAAAATATTTCTTCAAGTATACAAATATCTTGGATATACTTTCAAGTATACTTTCAAGTATACATGTAACAGATTGTGATGAAGTAGAAACATTGATATGGGAGTAATATGAGGAAGCTCATATACCAGAATGGTTAAACCTATAATAGGTTTAAAACTGGAAACCGATATCTCTCAGAAACATATTATTTCTATGTAAAATAATAGAGTATGATTGTTCTTCACTCGGACTATATATCCATGAGGAAAAAAAAATATAAATCTGTAAGTTTACAATGACATATTTAGCCATTGTTCTACTATCATCGTTATGTAAAAGAAAGTCAGGGTTCATAAAGTTAAGATATTGAAACCATCGTAATACAGTAGCAAAGATCGATGCTGCCTTACTGGGATGAAAAACAAGAGGGAAAACAGTAGTACCTAACTGATATATCATCTAGCTGGTCTTATTGAACATCAGCACCTTCATAGGAATGTATCATTTTTTTTTTTCCATGATTTAACCTCACTAGAAATCTTTCAATTATGAGGGTAAGAATAGGACTTACAAAGAGAAAAAAATGAATTTATATTTATTTCCCTAGATACATGGAAAAGGGAACTTCTAGAGATAAGAGTAAAGCTTGATCTGTGGTGGGAGATTGGTCAATTGCAGATTTTGGTATGTTCTGAAATTTTTGTTATTCTATTTTCTGATGGTATGAATTGGCTACATATAGAAAAATTAATTAAACGATTTGGTTGATGTTAGTACTACATTTCACAGAATCCATTCTAAGGCATTCACCTTCTAGATTCTGTTTAGTTGTAGACCAGAAATCTATAGAGTAGCAACTCCAGAAACTCTAAACCAAGGTCGGTTTAAATCTGAAGTTACTTGGTCTCTACAGAAGATTAATTTTTGTTATGTTCCCTGTAGACATAAAAAGGATATGACATGATTATGTGTATGTTAGAGAAACACTATAGTAGTACTGAAATATATATGGTATGTAGCCGAAAGGAAGAAAGACAAATATTAGAAGATAAATTGCAGATATGAGCTTTCCAACATTTATAATAATTATAGACTGCATATATGAGCATTCTAACAATTAAAATAGTGCGGGAAAAAGAGAAATTCTATTCTAGATTAGTATAATACCATTTATAAGGGTATAGATTTCATATTCTATATATATTCTTACTCCTTGACAAACCTGTAACAAAAAAAAAAATTAATTGCCTTATAATGAAATTTCTCTAGTCAGCATCATTGGATGCATATAGGCGTATCTCAAAAGAAAAATAGACATTTAGAGTGAGGACTTTAGAATAGGTATTCTTATGGAACTAAAGAATAAATCTGTACTATAGAATTTTTACACCATTCATAGCCAATATGAAGGGTATGGTAGATTAGATTTACCTTTAACCCTTAAAAGAAATGTTAGGGTTATGGATTGAAATTATGCTTAATGAACATTACCAATCTAATCTGTGCTTATTGAACACTAAATCTATCAAATGCATGTATAGACAAATTTCTAAGGAAAAAAAATATATATACATATGTTAACAAGTCGCAAGATCTATAGCAATTAGATCTTTCAATACCGCGACTACAATTGAGTTACCTACACAATGTAACACATATGAATACCTATATAAACAAATACATATACATTCCATATAGCTTAACACGCGGCATATATGTTAAAGGAAGATAGAAACGCGAGTACATGGGTAAACCATATAAGTTAAAAAATTAAACCATGAACACGACTTTTATATAACTGATCAATATATGCTACAAGCGAATTATAGATCTGCAGCGTGTAAATATGAATCGTATATATATCTGAACAATACATGCTGCAAATGAAATATAAATATGAAACGAGTGTGTAAAAATGTCAGATATATATAATGAATGTATATTCGAACTGCCGTAAAGAGGGATGAAGGGTTAATTTACTATGCCATTGACCGCGGCCAACAAGTCCTCGACGTGTAACAGCGTTGGCAAACTATGGCTCGTTGGGGTCGTAAGATGAAATAAAACGAACATAAGTGAAGTAAACACGGTAATACGCCAGGTAAATAGTAAACCAAACCCTAATCATTAAAAACCAGCAGAAAGACAGTTTAACAAAAGCAACAACAAAAAAAAATTAAAAAAAAATGAGTATTATTCGACCTCCTGTAATATATATACAGAGCTGACAATATCTTTCGTGTAGCGTATTATATTCAACGCGGAGTCATTGATGTTCTTCGGCATGCAGTAGGATATCGCGATGAAATGCCACAGAGAATGCAGTACTTACCTTCGTTATCAACGAGTGCTGCCACTGGTAACCTATCGGACCACAGAAATTAATCAAGTTAGTGCATAAGAAAAAAAAAACTACTGGTGGAAGGGTTCGCTTGTTTAGCGGCCCTGCCCGAAAGCTGAAACCAATCTATATGTCAGGAGACGCAGAAACGTTACCACATAAAACCAGAGAAATGCATCCAACGTGTAAAAGAAATGAGATCGGCTATGTACTTAGTCTAGACAGAAAGAAACCGAGTGGTCTGACTAGGGTTACCTCAAAACCGTTTGGCCATTTTGGATAAAACGAACCACAGGGAAGGCGTATTTTGCGTATTAGGATAGTAAGTCGAAGAATATTAACCTCCAGCGCACCGGCTAGGCTTCTAGCCTGAGATGCCGCCGAGCCAACCCATCTGCAAAACACAAATCTGAAAAGAATGAGTCAATGTATTCACTACTAAACCTCGAAGGAAATAAATCAGTCTAAGAAAGTGAGGGAATTAACAGTAAACGGGTTCAGATAAAATAACCACCCGGAAGCACTGAACATTAGCCGCAACAAACCTCCATCACTGGCGAAGAGAGTGGGAAATTCAACGACGCTACCCTCATAGATAATAAGGAAGGATCAGATGAATAACCACACGCAGGGCATCGACTTAAAAGCGATTCGGGTAACCCTAAGTTCTCTGCCCCAGGAGGATCAAAAAATCCCCAGGTTGCTTTTGGGAATTCGGCCACATCGACCGGCGTACAAGGAAACATTAATGCGCGCAGTGGGGGTATAGAGAAGTTGCACCCTACACGCATAGGAAGAGTGCACTAAACATAGTTTTGTAATTCCCAGAGACAGAACTCGGCTCTCACGGTACATGGTGAAGCCGACCTGTCAAGTAGCCGAACCATCCTTCGAACTCATGAGCAGTACGAAACGAGATGCGCCGGCATCCGGTACTCGATTCTCTGGAGAAATATGCCAGCTGTGTCTGCAGAGTCGAGCCATACTTTAAACCCTAGTGCAACGTGCAGATCATGCTCCAGAAACAGTACACAGGAGACCGCCAAAATGACTACACTAGTTTAAAACCATAACAATGGTAAACCATCAACAGTGGTACCGAGTAGTATAGGTTTTCCGATTCGAAAAGCTGCATTTCTGAATATCTTTTTCATTTGGGGCTGTCTGCACAAGAAGGAACGAATAAAAATTAGTACGCCGTGAAGAATCCGGTCAAGGCGTGCAAACAACCAATACAAAACTGAAAATGCTAGGGTTAGAAAAGTTTCGGAAACCATGGTTCGCCTAGGGGATGAAATTAAATCACAATTTCCATCGCGCTAGTCGTGAGAAGGGTAGGTGTACGCGGATATAAAAAAAAAAATTATTCTCCTTGGATAACGGAATGGCCGTAAGTTAAATGGAGGCTATGTAACATATGGCACTGAGAATTTCAATTGAGGTGTCAACGCATGGTTGTATGGGTCATGATTACATAGGCGTAAGATCCCAAATAAAATATTAAGACTTTAATGCAAGGTATGGTGGCGCTTACAAAACGTTGTATAAAAAGGGTTTTGGTATATATATACATGATTTATATATGTAAATCTAGATGCGTTATATATATATATATATATATATATATATACCTGTTCATTTAATTAATATTGACAAAGAATAAGTACACAAGATTTGTTATACAAAACATTTGGACTCCTATATGTTATATATATATATACATAGGTGCGATATATATATGTTACATATATATATTCCTCTTCTTACATAGGTGCGATATATATATATATACATTTATATATTCCTCTTCTTATTGAACTAATATGGTCCAAGGCTATATAGGCCATATTCGTGTATGCAATAGGTTTTGGAAATATATATAATATATATACTAGGAGAGCTAGATATACATATAAAAATGTATATGGCCATTTCATGTATAGTGCCAACAGCTCTATATGCAAATAGTAGATGGTTTACATACAAAGGTAAGTGGGATATGCATCTTATAAGTAAAGCTTGTATGCTACTGTAAAGGAGGAAGGTTGAATCATGTTAAGAAAAAAAAAAAAAAAAAATTTCTTCAACTGAGAAGGCTCGACTTTTGTATATAGAGTCTTAAAAAGTAAGGAAGTAAGACTTAAATTTTAAAATACAATGTGAATATGTATTGACCTATAAATGAAATAGATAGTATAAGAAATGAATGGGTATAGAGGTGTCGAAAATATATATACATATGTGTGCACCTTCACGTCCTAGTGGAGAAAGGTAGAGACACATAGGTGTTTTGTAAAGGTATGGCTCACATAATATATATCCCAGGGTGTACTTTATATATATATATGAATATTATATATAGTGGAAATATATGTGACAGACACCTATATGAATTCAAAATTTCAAGAGATAGGACATCTATATCTTGTTAATCTAGCTTAATAGTTATCATTGCCTAACTCGTTTAGATCTTGGGTAAACAAGAAGAAACCCTTAGAGGTTTTACAAATCCTAAGATGCTATATAATACTATGTGAACCAAAGAAGAGGGAAAGTTCATATTGGAATATATAAAGAAAGGTGGATAATAGAAAAAAGACAACTTATATTTAATAGAGGTATGTTAAATATAAATGGTAAATTCTTAATTAACTATTAAATATATATATATATATATATATATATATATATATATATATATATATATATATATATATATATATAAAATAATAACAATTATCATGAGAAATGATAGATTAAAATGAAACAAATTGCACGTGGGACATAAGTTAAATCTACAATTACCATTATAAATATAGGTGATCTTGTTATATGTTATAAAGTTAATTTTGTGGAGTTGTATGAATATAATATCTTCATACATGATAATTTATTTCAGTTACTAAACTTTATACCCACGGGATTAAGGGAGAAGAAATAATTCACTAGGGAATATTAAAAGTGAATTCACCTTAAAAGTTTAAAAGTAAAGGGGAATGACATGTTTTACCATATGGTCGGAATGTTATTTCTCTAATAAACACTATTGTGCTAGATTAAGTGGTAAAAGTATAAGGTGGAAAAAAAAAAAAAATATTTTGGATTGGAAAAATTACCAAGATGAGGTTCAAGACAAGTATAATTAAGTCATGACTAAAGTATTTTGTGATAAACATATTTTAGCTCATATACATGGAAAAAAATGAAGTGGTAAACTTAAGTATGGGTTATAAACCCAGTTAAATAGTTGGTTTAGTAATTGTGGAACATGGCATATTAAATAATGTAATGCAGATCCCTTACATTGAGTTAGGAATGAATGAATGAAGGGATAAATCAAATCTTCCCAGGTGAGTTAGCTATGGTAGAATTGAACACCTGACAAAAAATTTTATTTGATTTAAATTTCCTGAACCATAAAGTCAAATACTGGAAGTAGCGTGAAATCACACAGCTACCAACTGAGATAAAAGAGGATGAGATACATTTGGACGGGGTGTAAGAAACCCATCGCCTCCAAACATTCACGTAAGTTTTGAACCAGTGTGGATACAAATCCCTAAAAGAGGTTAGAGGAAAAAATTTCATGTGGGAAGTAAGCATTGAAATTGTAGAGATTATTAACGAGGCTAGTTATTACTAATTAAATTGATTTACTAACAAAAGAAAACAATGATAAGATATCGAAGTACGACTATGAATCGAGAAAGGATAAGTATAAACATGCATATGCGGATACAATTGTTTTCTTTCATTTATGAGTACTAATGAAAAGTGTAAAATTGTTTAGCTAAAAAGCTATGTGTAAATAAGAAAGTGTACACTTCCGGGAACTAAGGAGAAAACAAGGTGAAGATAAATCACTCAAGAAAAGCTGAACAGGACCAATTTTACGTGAGGAAAGAATCTCACTGAAAAACAAGAAAGGATAAGTAGTGTGCTAAAAGTGCACTAAACTATTATGAACCTCAATGGTTTGACTAATAACTGAATTCCTTGAAATTATTGAAATTCAGAATGTTATTGTGGATTATTCATTATGTGTACCTGATATTACTTACATCGGTATAAATTGTGGACAGAAAGAACAGAATAAAAGATCTTCTAGACAGACTTCTTGCAAAGAATTAGGAAGAAAATCAACTACATAAGGCATCAGTAAATAAAGCGGAAGCAGGAGAATACTCTGCTGGAAACTAATCAAGGATGAAGAAGAAATCTTTGTCAAAGTTGAAAAATCAACGTTAAAGTGTAACACCGAGGAAGGTGTTGAAAAAGGGGGGAAACTATCCTTCCCCTTGCATATTAAAATTTATGATGAGTTTCATGTCTCCTTGTTGGAAAAATATAATTTGTGTACATAATGCTTCTCACATTATTGATTGGAATGTGGTCCAGGTGGAACCAGAAGAGGAATTCCTTCCAGAGCCGCTTCAAATCTGAAAGCAAAATCGAACAGTAGCTAGAGTAAAGGTGCAGTGGAGCACTTTACTGCTGAAAAGTTACATGGAACAGAGAAGCTAAAATGAGGGAAAAGCATTCATATTTATTTTTAAAATAAATTAAGTAGATAATTGTCAACACCGAGGACGGTGTTTGTTTTCAGAGGGGGAATATGTAACACCCCCAAATTCTATGCTTTTCAAATTAGACATTTGAACATAAATCAAAAGGGGGTGGAC
Organism: Pinus albicaulis; assembly: GCA_034641835.2. Lineage (NCBI taxonomy): Eukaryota > Viridiplantae > Streptophyta > Pinopsida > Pinales > Pinaceae > Pinus > Pinus albicaulis. The sequence continues at coordinate 19,612,318 of MU968450.1, forward strand.
CCCAATGGATAATTATTGTGTGGATGTGGTTAATTATTTATTTATGAAAAATAAATAAAATATTGTGTATGCACTATGACCGATACAAGTGAGATCACATGCTCAATCCATGAGGTGATGGAAAAGGAAAAGACTTTCTCAAAATCTTTCAAAAATCCTCGAAGAATATTTTCTAATTTAGATTTTTGGGAGGAAAATCTAAACCCCCACGAAGAGGAGTAGTTGGGAAGAGGTGAGAAAAAGCCGGAAAAAGATGAGGAAAAAGCTTAAATCAGGCTTTTAAAGAGTCCCAAAATGGGAAGCTCAGGGTTAAACAAAAGAATAAAGCATCCTGAAATTCTGGACGCAGAATTGGAAACAGGCTTTGGGGAAAGCACAGCTTAAATAAGCTGCTCCAGAACAGATGGAGGTTAGTCTGTTCTTGGAGGATCTCTGCTCGGGGGTGAATCCTGGGAGATAAAGAGGATTCTAAGGTTGGGAGGACTGGTCATAGTAGAGGTATGCATGCCTAATGTTGGAGATTTCTGTAAGTCTGTATTAAATATATCCCTGTCTTATGAATTGTGATGTTATGGTTCATTATGCAAATTTATGAATTGTTAGGTTATGGTTCATTATGCAAATTTTAGATTGATTATTTGTTCAGTAACTCATATAATTGTAAACCAAAGCTATTGATAGCAGAGACAAATGGCTGTGTGTATAGACAGAAAATGTTGACAAAATAGTAACCATGAACTGCAAGTACCAACAACTAAACCTATCATAACAATATTGGTGGCACAGAATTCCCTGTAACCAATAACAGAAGGTAGGAAACAACAACCCTGTGATAGCAGTATGGGGTTCAGTATGTCAGTTGTGTTACAATGGAAAGAATTGTAAAACTAAGAATTTAAATTTTTCTATTAAATGTAAGTGTAAACATATGAAAGCAGAAGTTGAATCCTAACTAAGTACGAGGATCTGACACTAGGGAGTCTAAACTATCCAGTTCAGTATCCTCCCCTATTTGATTTAAGCAAGAGGATCTGTGTCCTAGTTTTCCCATGGAATAGTTGAATCTGCACCAGAGTGTCAAACATGTTGAATGTTGTAATAGTAAAATAAGGGGAAATCCTACTTGAACATCCATTGTGTGATAAAAGTTTGTGTGAGGGAAGATTGTAAGCATATGAATAAAATACAATGAACAGAGCATCTGTTTACCGTCCATATAAAAACTGCTGGGAAATAGTTGGAGCAATGGAGGTTAACTAAGTATAGATAGATGTATGCGAGGAGGCATACCTCTATACCTCGATGCTGAAACTTTAAGATCTTGAAAATTTTATAAGGCCTGCAAACTGGAAAGTGGAGGAAGGGCGTAGCAATCATCTAGAGTTGGACAAAACTTTGAAAAAGAAAAACCTGAGAAATACAAATTAATATATATATAGATATGTATAGATATATAAGTCTACTAGATGGACTGAGAAGAGGGGAGGTCAAGCCCAAAAGTTCTCATGGAAATTCTTATATTCCATGGCTGTCTATAAGTACTGAAAAGAATTTAAATCCCGGATAACAGTCTGAACTTGTAAGTGATTCAGTATAAAAACTATCAATGTTATGTTATCTGAGAATATCTTAGTTATGTTATAGGTGTGGAAAGCTGGGTCTAGGATACATGACAATCCTCTAAGTAATAATTTTTTGCGAATTTCCTTACTTATATTCGGATGATCAGATCTCTGTAGATTATACTGCAGCCTTTCTACATAGTCCTCCAGATTCTCATCCGGCTTTTGTGCCATATTGAATAGTTCGTCCCTCTTTTCTCTCGTCCGAAAATATTCTTGATATTTAAGAAGAAATTTCTATTTCATCTGTTCCCATGTTGTGATTACCTGACTTCCAAGGCTCATGAACCATCTTAAAGCATTTCCTTTTAATGTCGCTGGAAACAGTTTCAACTTTTGAGCATTAGTAAAATAATCATAACTTCTGCATAATATATCAAATTCAAAAAGAAATTCATCCGGATCTTCAGAGGATAAACCATGGAAGTTAGGTAAATCTGACAATGGAATATTCTTCATAGGAGTTGTTCCTTTACGGAGATCACTGATAGGAAATCCCAAGGTAGAGAGAGAATTTTCATCCCTTCCTTCTCCTTCAGGATCTACACGTCCCCCACCAAAGAATTCTTCATTGTTTCCTTCCATTGGTTGTTCTCCTACTGCACTTGCTCGATCGTCAAGATCTTCTACTGGCTCCTCAATGTTTTCCATTGGTCGTCCAAAACTCTCTATTAGTTCCTCAACGTGCTCTGCTAATTTGCTAGCACTTTCTTCTAACTCTCCAGCACTGATTGCTGGTCCTTTAATTACCGGCTCCTCTGTGTTTTCAGGGCCCACAACTTCCTCTGTTTTGTAATCTGATTGAGGGGAGTGCTGAAGTTTTGGTCTTCGAGAACTTAATCTCTGTGATGATTTAGCCGTTGATACAATATCATCAATGAAAGTCTTTCTTCCTCCCCTTCCTTTTCCCTTGCCACCTGTAGGATTAGTTTTCTTCTGGGTTCTGCGTCCTCTCATAGAATCTGCACATCTAGAAAGAAAAATATTAATGCTTTTGAAATCTATAATTGCATTCCCCGGCAGTAGCGCTAAAATGTTGATTGCTTTAATTGTTTTAACAATTCAAGGTCCACATAAATTGTCAACTAGAGAAGGTCTATTTATTCCAAAGACAACCACGCACTAGATATGCTCAATTCCAAAAGCAAAATAATGTTGTAGTAAAATTCACACAATTATTAATCATACAAATCTAATTATTCACACCCTGTTTTAACAAAGCTGAAGTCTACTTATGTTATAGTAGAAGCAATTCCTCTATTGCAGTCTTTTAAGAATCCTAATGAAAGGAAATCACTCTGCAGGAAAGGAAACCAATCAACCATAACAGGGAACAGGACCCTATTCCTTCAAATAGGAACTTCAGCACCTGCTGCCTGACACTAATCACACTGTAGAAAAGATAAATTCAAGAAAATAGGACCCTATTCCCATGAACAGGAACCTTCAGCACCTGTCTCATGTTTCTAATCACACTGGAGGAAAAATAAAGTCAATCAATGGGAATAGGACCCTATTCCTTTGCACAGGAATCTTCAGCACCTGTTTCCCAACATCAATCATACATTCAAACAGATAACAGAAAAAGATCTCTTGTCTCTTTAAGAATGAATGTACCAAACTCATGCAGCATTTAAAGGAAACAGATAGCTTAATGAACTACAGAACTATGCAATTGATGTTTCAGCCAACAGAATTAAATTAAGGTGCGAATATCATAAAGAAACTCAACAAACTACAAGAACAGTCGGATGAATCTTGTGATGAAGGCGGGCCCTTTCCTTCTCACAAGATTCCCCAGGGAAAGAGTTAAATTGAAGCGCTCAAAAGGAACCTTTATTCATCTGTCAAAAAGGAATGATACATTACAATGGAGTCTAGCTCCTTTATGCTCAAAACAACATCCCTCCTGTAGTCTCTAACTCTCCCTTCTAATGATGATGTATCCTCTTTTTAAAGAGGAGAAATCTATTACAGTTACATCAGAGCAAATCTATGTTTATCCAAATCTGTTCTTCTTTCTTAAAACAGGGCCCTTCTATTCTTCCATAGAAAGATATTGCTACAACAAATGCAGAAAAAGTACTGGCTTCAGAATAATCCGTGTAACCACTCCTTGCTTGTCTTCATCTTGTTGCCATTGTTCCCAAAATACTCTTCCAGAATCACAAATCACGAGTAGTGACGGAATTTGCGTGCCCGCTGACTGTTTCAGCAACGGAGTCGACTGTTTCAGCAACGGCCGATCGTTTCAGCACAGCACGTTCCTTATCTTAAATTATCTGCGATCTTTTAGACTTGTGTTAGCAACAATCTACCTTCGATTAATGATGAAATATAAGAGTAATATGGAATTATATGTATTCAGATTAAATATATAGTAAAGAGGAGGATTTCATATACCTTTAGATAGAATGAATGAAAATGATGATGGAACCCTTTTTAAATATAGTTATAAAGGGTAAGGTGGTGTCAATATGTATTGTAAAAATGGTACATTGTGAGGTCCTAACAGCCTCCTAAGATGGCCTTTAAGGACCGTTTAAGGCACGTTGGAGGCATTTCCATAGAAGTACCTTATAGACCTCCTTAAGGGGCATAGAGGATGATATATCCTAATGGGCGTCTCTCCATATAGGATCTCTAAGTGTAGCTATAAGGGGCAATAGGCCCTTCCATGTGGGCCTTAGGAGATTTTCGTCCCAATTGGGGCCTTCGGTCCCAATTTGGGGGTCTCTTGGGGGGCCTTTCATCACTCAAACTACTTTACGTAGACATAAGGATGTATAAGAATGTGCATGTGTTTTACATTGAATATTTTAATCTTGTATTTAAATGACATTTGATATATGAATAATATGGAATGAATCATTGTACATTATGATAAAGCTTGTATTGAAATGAAATTTGATCTATGAATAAAAAAGAAAATGGGATCATCTCTTCATATATATTTATATATGTGTGTAAGAGAGAAATAAAACGCAAAGGTAATTCCACCAAGCCTAAAGGAGCATGTCCCAATACATTAAATTATGACATATTACATTAAATTATGTTTGTCTAAAAATGAATATGGAACATGAATCATTGTACATTATTATCCTAAATCTAAAAATGAATATGGAATGAATTAATGTATTAAATTATGTCATCATACATTAAATTATGTTTGTCTAAAAATTAATATGGAACATGAATCATTGTACATTATTATCCTGAATCTAAAAATGAATATGGAATGAATCATTGTACATTATTATTAATCTTGTATTTAAATGACATTTGATCTATGAATAATATGGAATGAATCATTGTACATTATGATAAAGCTCAAGTATTTAAATGAGATTTGATCTATGAATAATATGGAATGAATCATTGTACATTATGATAAATCTCGAGTATTTAAATTCCATGACATTTGATCTATGAATAATATGGAATGAATCATTGTACATTATGATAAATCTTGTATTTAAAGGACATGACATTCGATCTATGAATAATATGGAATGAATCATTATACATTATGATAATTACGTCTATATGTACAACTGGGAGTGGGTTACCCAACCCCAAGGACTAGTTCCTATTCAATGAACAATGTTGCATTATTCATCCCACATTATAACCTTCACACTTCTTTCTCAATCTTTGGGGCTATGATGTATTGAATTGAGAAATGGAAAAAAATTGTCAAATGTGAGCTATCAGCAACAGACTAAAGAGCAGAAGACGCGCGAAGCAAGAAATGAACAAACAAACATTTCTATTATATATCAAGGTAAATTTTAAATGTGACTCAGTTCATCTGCTACTAATAATTTAACATATTAATCAACCATTCACCAAATACTAATACAACCAGTTTTTATATTAAGTATACAGGAACATAACCAGAATTCAAACTCTTACATAGATTTTGTTTTGTAATTACAACAATTTCCAAAATGGTATCAAAAGCAATTGCATCTAAATCGAAATTAGATACAATGATACAATAGAATAGCAGAATCCTACTGTTGCACATTTAAATGAGATGTAGGTTGTACCGAGCTTAAGGATGCACATATATAGTGCCTATAAGATCGAAAGGTAGTTTCATTTAATATAACACAACTGCAGAAAGATGCTGTTTGACATTGATATGAGATGAGAGAAATCTGGTTTCTTTCTCGTAATGCCCTTCTATGTTCTCTATTAACTGTTACATAGATTATGTTTTGTAATTACAACAATTTCCAAAATGGTATCAAAAGCAATTTGCATCTAAATCAAAATTAGATACAATGATACAACAGAATAGAAGAATCCTGTTGTTGCACATTTAAATGACATGTAGATTGCACCGAGCTTGAGGCACATATATAGTGCCTATAAGATCGAAAGCTAGTTTCATTTAATATAACACAACTGCAGAAAGTTGTTGTTTGACATTGATATGAGATGAGAGAAATCTGGTTTCTTCTCATAATGCCCTTCCAGGTTCTCTATTAACTATTACATAGATTCTATTTTGTAATTACAACAATTCCCAAAATGGTATCAAAAGCAATTTGCATCTAAATCGAAATTAGATACAATGATATAACAGAATATAAGAATCCTTCTCTTGCACATTTAAATGAGATGTAGGTTGCATTGAGCTTAAGGAGGCACATATATAGTGCCTGTAAGATCGAAATCTAGTTTCCTTTAATATAACACAACTGTAGAAAGTTGTTTTTTGACATTGATATGAGATGAGAGAAATCTGGTTTCTTTCTCGTAATTCCCTTCCAGGTTCTATATTAATTGTTACATAGATTCCGTTTTGTAATTACAACAATTTCCAAAATGGTATCAAAAGAAATTTGCATCTAAATCGAAATTAGATACAATGATACAACAGAATGTCATTATAAAAATTTATTCATTTTATTCATATTGAGAAGCAATTAATCAATTTCATAGCTTGCCTAGTATTCCAGTGAGATTAATAGTCTAGAGAGAAAGACGCAAATCCCATCCCTGGCAATCAATGTTGAGGTTAAAATTACAATAGAATGTCGTTATAAATATTTGTTCATTTTATTCAGATTGAGAAGTAATTAATAAATTTCATAGGCTCTCTGGTATTCCAGTGAGAGTAATAGTCTAGAGAGAAAGGCGCAAATCCCATCCCTTGCCTGCTATTCTCGCCACAGTATTATAGAATAGGGCAAAGACACATGAAAAATATATTTGCAATCGACACTAAGGTTAAAATTAAAATCATTCGATGGGACTCGGAGAAAGCAGTGGAATCCAATGCGTGCCAATTAGTCATAATTATGATAGAGAGAATTTTTTTTCCAGCATGAAAAAATACATCTAGTTTATATTCATGTACCAGAGAAAAAAAAATTCATTCTTTAGTTGTTCATCATCATTTCCAGATTACATTTTGAGAGGGAAAACCTCATACTTGTTCAATAAATAGAATTGGAATAACATAAAACAAACAGGAAGTAGATACATATCATTTTAATCAGGAAAATTTTAACAGTTATCTTTTTTTTGGTCAAAACAGAGCCCTATGATCCACCCAGTACATCTAAAGAGCTTCAACTGTGTATTTAAAAAGTAGAGTTACAGAGTAAAACTTTTATGCGACATATGATAGAGAGATTTAATTTAGACAAATTTCAATGATGTCTTCTAATGTTTTTAAATTCCTTACCGTGGTGATTTGCAGATGGCTCTAAAGGGTAGTTTTTTTTGAATTGATAATATTTTGAGCTTAAAAGCTAATAGGGCAGGGAAATTTTAGCAAACATATCTCTAGAAAATTCCATCGACAAAATTTGCGTTCGAACTAGTATCTAAGCTAAAAAAGTCAAACTCTAATGGTCATGACACTAGGATCAGATGAGTAATTAGTGTTTTGTAATTACAACAATTTCGAAAATGGTATCAAAAGAAATTTTCATCTAAATCGAAATTAGATACAATGATATAATAGAATAGAAGAATGTTTGACAGTGATATGAGATGAGAGAAATCTGGTTTCTTTCTTACCTCAGCAACAGAGAAGTGTGCAGAAGACGCGCAAGGCAAGAGCAGGAGATGTACTAGCTAGAGACCAAAGAGCAGGAGACGCACCAGAAATAGACCAGAAAGCAGTAGACGCACGAAGAAAAAGTGAACAAACAAAGACGTAGGAAAAGAATGAGGTTTGCCGGCAATATATTTATAATAAATAGTTCAGCCGAACTATGTTAATAGTAAAATTTTAGCCGAACTAAAAGTTCGGCCGAACTGTTTTTGCCGGTTTTCCCATCTCCGACAAAAAATTATGTTTTCCCACGCCGTTAGTGTGTCGTCAATCTAAACGACAGAACGAGTTCAGCCAAAATTTTTCATGAATGATCAAGGGAAATTTAAATATGAGAAGGATGACATCATTCCAAGAAGTATTATTTTAGATTATGTCATAGATCATTTAATTCCATGTGTCACAAATCTTGACACTTCAAAGAAGATGTATGATTTCATGGTTGGATTATACACCACTAACAACATTGGTCAAGCAATGTGTTTGAAGAGCTATTTTCATGAAGTTTAAATTTCAAGAGAAGATATTGTGGCCCCATATTTCATTAGGATTTATCAATTAAGAGATGAACTTCAAGAAATTGATAAAATTATTTCCGGTAAAGAACATGTGACCACAGAAATTAATGGTTTGCTTGACTCATGAGATTTTTTTGCATCTATTATTTGTGGCAGGAAGGAAATTCCAAATTTTGTGGAAATATGGATGTCATGTACTGTAATATTCCTAATTAGTGACAGCTAATTGGAATATTAGACTTTGTATAGTTTTGTTGTTTATGGTTTGTAAATAAATAAAAAGTGAGAAAAGAGGGTCTAACTCACTTTAGTAGAATAAGACATCCGCCTAGTAGCACAACATTGTGACTCAAGGCGGGTCAAGGGGGCCACACACCACGTAGAGGAGGGGAGCCTACATGCACTCTAGAAGCTTATATGCATATAAGGATGAGGATGTGCAGGAGAGAGAGGCTACGACAAGTTTTGGAGGGAAACCAATGCTATAAAAGATGGAGGAGCCTCGTCATTTGGATCCTTCTAGATTTGTTGATTTTAGAGTGAGACTTTGGTCTTCTTTAGCACGATGGCTGTTTAGCCTATCTGCAGCACTTTTTAGTGCACCGAGTGTCTCCGTGCGGAGATCTCACCCTTAGCCCCGGGGGACTTCGAGTGCCTGCTCGGGCAAGGTTTGTTTCCTTCTATTTTGTGAGTCATTTCATTGTTTGGGTTTGTTGCGGAGATAGAGCTGATAGAGACTACGCAGTCACTGGGGGAGAGGACGTAGTCCATTATGGAGGAGCTCTGGATTGGTGTTTCTGTAGATGATTTCACCAAGATTTCGAGCAGAGGGTTAGCCTTTTCCCGTCGGAGGTTTTTTGCGAAGTTTGTGGTAGTATTTCAGTTGTTTCTATCCAGCTACTGTGCTGTACCTTGGAGGCCAACGTAATTCACTGGGGAGGCAGTTTCTGGTGCTTTCGGGGATTGACCATTCTTGGAATGGTTTGTGGATCTTGTCTGGGTTGTTGAGGAGAGGAGGTTTGCTGATTTTCAACTCATTCTGGCAAGGGGATCAGCCCCTAGTCTTCAGTCCATTCCAGCAGTTGCAGCTACTCAGCAGTTTCCAACAGCTAGGACGCAGTTCCTAGAGTAGCCATTTTTGGTATTCTCTGAGAGTGTTTTCTCACTTGCCTTGTTCAAGATTAGTCTATTTTACTCCATTACATTTCTTAGATTAATAAAATAGCTCATCATTTCTTCTATACTTTTTCTAGATGAGTTGTCGTAGTTGCCGTTGTTACCGTATACTCTTTCTATTGTATGTCTATTATTGTTTTTGAGCATTCTATTTCTATACCACTTGGTGTGTTATCTTTCACTCTTAGACGGAGTCTGGAAAGGGCCAGGTAGCCTCTGGATATCGTCCTCTTTAGAGGCGACATATCTGGTAAATGCCCTCCCAGTCTATCTCGGGTTGGAGTTTGCTTGCGTTCTAGAGATATCCCCGAAACGGGATATTACAGTGGTATCAGAGCATATTTTTGGCTCATCCTGTGATCTATGACATCGGGAAAGAGACCATACAGAGGCAGGAAGTATAGAGACCATGAGAGTAGGGTGGAGGCCACCTACAAAGAGGAATACTGTGCCCAGGTAGAAAACGCAGATCAAGAGAGAGAGCCTGTGAAGGATGCAGAGGAGGTATATCTTGTAGTAGATTTGAGGCAGGAAGAGCCAATGGTAGATGACATAGAAGGAAAATAGTTTGGAGAGGCACTCCTCAAGTCGGTGCAGGATTTAGCCCAACAGATTGAGGTGATGGGCCAGAGGTTCACAGCTGTGGAGGCTAGCTAGCATGAGACTCCATGGGTTGTGGAGGTCGGAGAGGGATCAGGTGCATCCCACCATTTGCTGGAGCAGGGTGCTGCTCAGCATGATACTCCTCAGCTGACAAATTCTTGTGCACCTACCTGCTCTACCATGCCCACTTTCTTGGGATCTGATACAGGGGCAGAAGCCCAGCAGGAGGCAGAGCCTGGGAACTTAGATGAGTACTTTGTAGAGTATCAGTCCTATGAGGAGTAGTTCAGGGATGCTCTCACATTCAGATATTTTGTGCAGCTCCAGCGGGATAGTAGACCCCACGACCATCATAGAGGGCACCGCCATTACCATGATGGAGATTCCCATCGTGCGTCTAGTAGATTTCATTTTCCTATGTTTGATGGATCATCAGACAGTTCAGAAAAGTCTTGGGTGGAGAAGTTGGATATTTATTTCCAGCTTAACCAGATGTCAGAGACGGAGGCCATCAAGGTGGCAACATTACATTTGGATGGTGAAGCCCAAGACTGGTGGTTCCATGGGATGGTGACACTCGGGCTTTCCATAGTTACGACATATGCCGAGTTCACTAGGATATTGATAGATCATCTTGACCAGAGGGATCCGGAACAACATTTTGTTGAGCTGAAAAAGCTCAAATAGACAGGGAGCCTGGAGACATACATTGCAGATTTCTTGAGGGTTTTGATGATGGTGCCAGATCTATCCACGACAAAGATGATATATATGTTTGTGGAGGGATTAGCAGAGCCACTTCGAGGTCTATTCAGATCCACTAGACCAGCTACACTCCAGGATTCTATCAGGTGGACCAAGGATTTGCAGGATGCATTGCCTAGGACACAGACATCTTACCCCCAGAGACAGGGTTTCCAGCCCAAGGGCAAGGATGTGAGGGCTCCTCCTCCAAAGGGGAATCCAGGGTGGGCATAGGTAGATGATGAGTCTAGGAGGGAGTTGAGGAAGAAGCGGCTATGCTTCACATGTCAGGAGCCGTGGGCACTAGGGCATAGGTGTGCTGTTGGAAAAGCACAATTCATTGAGGTCTTATCCAATGACAGCGGGGAAGAGGATGAGGAGGAGGATGAGGAGGCAGGAGATAGTCAGATGACCTAGGATCAGTTGTCGCCTCCACCTCTAGGGACAGGAGGTGAAACCTTTGCACCAATAGGAGGGGCCGTTGCAGCTTTGCGAGGAGTTCCTAAGTATTTGATGGTGTATGTACGTGGGAAATTATGTGCTCAGCGAGTATCAGTATTGGTTGACAGTGGGGAATCCCACAATTTCATTAATGCGCAGATGGTCGAGCGAAGAGGTATACGGACCGAGAGTTTTGACGGGTTTTCAGTTTTGGTCCCAGGAGCCCAGACGATGCAGTGTGCCCAGTATGTTCCAAAGTTAGAAATGACGATGGGTACTTACATCGTGACTAATCAATTTTTCGTGGTCAACATACCAGATACCAATGTGGTACTGGGTGTTCAGTGGCTGATTACACTGGGGAAGGTCACCACAGATTGGGAGGCCTTAAAGATGGAGTGGGATGACAAGAAGACCAGGAAACATGAGAAGATCCGCGGGATGCATACTTACCCACCTCAGACAGTTTCGGCACACCGGATCGAGGCAGACTTCTATAAGGGAAACATAGAGTGGGCATTTGAGTTGCAAGCATCACAGGAAGAGACCACCGGTCGAGCAGTTCATCCAGAGATACATGCTATCCTTGACAGACATGAGGTAGTGTTTGGGGCTATACCACTAGGGCGGCCACCAGATAGAGGGTTTGAGCATACCATCGAGGTGGAGCGGGGTATCCAGGCGGTGATCACTACACCCTATAGGTATCCCAAAGTCTATCAGGATGAGATAGAGCGGGCCATCCAGGAGTTGTTGGCTCTGGGACACATCAGACCGAGCACGAGTCCGTTTGCTTCTTCCGTAGTGTTGGTGAAGAAGAAGGACGACACTTTAAGGATGTGCATTGACTATAGGGCCCTAAACAAGAAGACTCTGAAGAATAGGTACCCTATACCTAGGATTGACGAGCTGATGGATGAGTTGAGAGGAGCTAAGTTCTTCCCAAAGATTGATTTGAGATCAGGGTACCATCAGATTCGCGTGAGGGAACAAGATATTCCCAAGACCGCTTTCAGCTATCATTATGGGCACTTTGAGTTTCTGGTTATGCCTTTTGGGCTGACCAATGTGCCAGCTACTTTTCAGTCCTGCATGAACCATATCTTCCATAGTCATCTGAGGAAGTTTGTACTGGTTTTCTTTGACGACATACTTATATACAGCAGGACGTGGGAGGAGCATCTCCAGCATATAGAGGTAGTGCTACGCATCTTGGAAGAGCAACAGTTCTATGCTAAGCTCTCCAAGTGTGAGTTTGGGATGACAGAGATGTTGTATTTGGGTCACATCATTGGAGTGGACGGAGTGAGGGTCCACGAGGAGAATATTAGAGCCATTACAGATTGGTCGGAGCCGAAGAATGTGATGGAACTTCGAGGGTTCATTGGGATATGTGCCTATTACAAGAAGTTCGTCAAATGGTTCTCACAGCTTGCTACACCCCTTACAGATTTGACGAAGAAAGGGGCATTTGGTTGGACAGATACAACACAGCAAGCCTTTGATAGGATTAAGGAGGTGATTAGTAGCTCCCCAGTGCTTGTGTTTCCAGACTTTACGCAGCCATTTGTCTTGGAGTGTGATGCGTCGGGAGAGGAGATTGGCACAGTATTGATGCACAGGGGACACTCTATCGCTTTTGAGAGCCGGAAGCTCCTTTCACATGAGAGGTTGTATCCCATATATGATAACAAGATGTTGGCCATCATGCATGCATTGGCCAAATTCTGGTAGTATCTGGTAGGGAACAGATTCAAGGTGAGGACTGACCACAATAGCCTCAGGTTATTTTTGGAGCAGAAGCAGCTACAGGAGAGGTAGCAGAAGTGGATCAGTATGATCCAAGCATATGACTTTGACATTGAGTATGTCAAGGGTAAGAATAACATGGTAGCAGATGCCCTTTCACGTAGACCAACCACGTTATCTCCTATGAGCTTGGATGCAGATTGGAGGGCTCAAATTTTAGTTGAGTACTCCAAGCACAGGTTTGCATGTGAGGTGCTGGATGGACAGGTGGCGGATGACCAGTAAAGGGTGGTCGATGAGATCATTTATTACAGAGACAGGATCTTCTTGACTGAGGGATCTAGGCTTAAGAAGAAGATACTCCAGGCATCAAATGATTCTCCATTGGCAGGCCATCATGGGTTTACCAAAACCTATAGGGCCATTAGAGAGAGGTTCTTATGGAAGGGCCTCAAGGAGGATGTACTCCGGCACATCATGGAGTGCGATGCTTGTTAGAGGAAAAAGGGGGAGATGAGCCATTGAGCAAGACTATTACAGCCTCTTCCCATTCTGGAAGGGAAATGGCAGAGCATATCGATGGATTTCATCACAGGGTTGCCCATGGTGCAGGGCAAGGATTGTATCTTTGTCGTCATTGATCGAATGACAAAGTATGCACACTTTTTTGTCATATCCGCACATTACACAGTAGCACAGGTGGCCGAGTTGTTCTTCCAAGAGATTTTCAGGTTGCATGGTCTTCCTATGACCATCATCAGTGACAGGGACAACCGCTTCATGGGCGGATTTGGGCAGGAGCTTTTCTAGTTAGTGGGGACGGAGATGAAACCGAGTACCAGTTACCACCCACAGACAGATGGACAGACAAAGATAGTTAACAAGTGGTTGGAGGGCTACTTGAGGAACTATGTCAGCGGACAACAACGAGCATGGTTGAGATTGTTGCATTTGGGGGAGTACTGCTACAACTCGACACATCACATGTCTATTGGTATGTCACCATTCTATGATTTGTATGGGTACCATCCTTTATCATTTTCTGATGTGATGTTCAGTGCGAGTAGGGCTCCTAGAGCCAATATTTGGATCCAAGAGAGTCAGGATATCCTCCGAGCTGTCAAGGACAACATGGCTACAGCGCAGAACCAACAAAAGCTGTATGCCGACAGAGGTCGGTTGGAGCGACAGTTTGAGGTAGGGACTTGGTCTACCTACGCTTACAGCCATATCGACAGTCATCGTTGAAGCAAAAGGGAGCTGAGAAGCTCAAGCAACATTTCTACGGGCCATACAGGGTGACACGCAGAATTGGGCAGGTTGCATGTGATTTGAAGCTGCCCCAAGGCAGCAAGATCCACAACATTTTCCATGTATCATGCTTGAAGAAGGTGCTGGGACAGCAGGTGACAGTGACAAAGGCGCTACCACCGATAGATGATGAGGGGAACTTGGTGTTGCCGCCAGAGGCCATTATTGATACCAGGGAGAGGCGGTTATGGAGTAGGAAAGTCTGGGAATTCTTGGTGCGGTGGAAGAATTTGTCGGATGAGGATGCCACTTGGGAGAGCGAAAAGATTTTGCAGCATCCATCACTTTAGTTGCTTGAGGGCAAGAAACATTTTTCTGTGGGGGACTGTAATATTCCTAATTAGCAACAGCTAATTGGAATATTTGACTTTGTATAGTTTTGCTGTTTATGGTTTGTAAATAAATAAAAAGTGGGAAAAGAGGGTCTAACTCACTTTAGTAGAATAAGACATCCACCTAGTAGCACAACGTTGTGACTCAAGAGGGGTCAAGGGTGCCACACACCACATAGATTCAAGAAGCCTACGTGCACTCTAGAAGCTTTTGCGTAGATAACGATGAGGATGTGGAGGAGAGAGAGGCTACGACAGGCTTTGGAGGGAAACCAATGCTATAAAAGATGGAGGAGCCTCCTCATTTGGATCATTCTGGATTTGTTGATTTTAGAGTGAGACTTTGGTCTTCTTTAGCAAGCTGGCTGTTTAGCCTGTCTGCAACATCGTTTAGTGCACCGAGTATCTCCATGTGGATATCTCACCCTTAGCCTCGGGGGACTTCGAGTGCCTGCTCGGGCAAGGTTTGTTTCCTTGTATTTTGTGAGTTGTTTCATTGTTTGGGTTTTTTGCGGAGCTAGAGCTGATAGAGACTGCACAGTCACTGGGGGAGAGGACGTAGTCCATTGTGGAGGAGCTCCAAATTGGTTTTTCTGCAGACGATTTTGTTGGAATTTTGAGCAGAGGGTCAGCCTTTGCCCGTCGGAGGTTTTTGGTGGAGTTTGTGGCCGTATTTCAGTTGTTTCTATCCAGCTACTGCATTGTACCTTGGAGGCCAGTGTAATTCACCAGGGAGGCAGTTTTTGGTGCTTTCGGTGGTTGACCATTCTTGGAATGGTTTGTGGATCTTGTCTGGGTTATTGAGGAGAGGAGGTTTTCTGATTTTTAGCTCATTCCGGCAAGGGGATCAGCCCCTAGTCTTCAGTCCATTCCAGCAGTTGCAGCTACTCAACAGTTTCTAGCAGCTAGGACGCAGTTCCTAGAGCAGCCATTTATATTATTCTCTGAGAGTGTTTTCTCACTTGCCTTGTGCAAGATTAGTATATTTTACTCCATTACATTTCTTATATTAATAAAATGGCTTAGCATTTCTTCTATATGTTTTCTGGATGAGTTGTCGTAATTGCCGTTGTTGCCATGGTTGTCGTATACTCTTTCTATTGTATGTCTATTATTGTGTTTGAGCATTCTAGTTCTATACCACTTGGTGTGTTATCTTTCACTCTTAGATAGAATCTAGAAAGGGCCAGGTAGCCTCTGGATCTCGTCCTCTTTAGAGGTGACATATCTGGTAAATGGCCTCCCAGTCTATCTCTGGTTGGAGTTTGCTTGTGTTCTAGAGATATCCCCGAAACAAGATATTACATGTACTCAAGAAGAATATAGACTTATACCAAAAGTAAGTATTCAAAGACCTGAAGAAGGTATCTTTCAATAATTTTCAACACATTTCAAGAATGCTTTAGGAAGAAATAAGTATGGCTTTCAAAGAAGAAATGATGATAGAAGACATATCTTGGTAAAAGACCTACTCTTCAAGGGAAGAATAATATGTCGAAGGTTTAATGTTATCATTGTCACAAATATGGTGATTATATAAGAAAATATCCTGAAATATGGAATGATATAAAGAGAAAGGGAAATAAACATGCTAGCACAATAGACATTGATGAACATTCAAAGAAACCCAAGAATGAAGATTTAGGTGAAAATATTTTTTTTTTCTTTTCTCTTACAGATTATGTTAAAGATAATGATGCCTTGTGGTTGGCAAACATTTTGTTACATGTCATTTTGTCACCATGACATTTGACTGCCAATATGGGTTTATCACCATCCATATCATGTTCCCTTACAGATAAAAAACACTCATGTTCCTTAATCATGTCTTGAGAATTGGATAAAAGCTCTTAAAGCCTTTAAAAGGATACTTGTGTGCTTTTTATAGCCTTTTCTTTCACATGCATTAATGCACACCCCCGTGAAAACGTTCATCTTAGAAAAATACTATATGTACAAGGTTTGAAAAAAAAATTGGTTTTTATTTCATTTTTTGAATATAAAGGATATAGAGTAGTATTTGTGATTAGTAGAATATCACTACTTAATTAGATAGAGTTTGAATTGTTCTAGAATGAAAATAACATGTAACCGCAACAATGTTCATATCATTGTGTATAATATTTTTTTATGGATATCTTGCTAAAATTAGGCACAGGTGAGAAAGTGCAAAGAAATTCCATTATGCCAAGGAAGTTTTGAAGCTTTCATTGTGCGGATATGTGCACTTTGCACTAAATATTTTTGTATATCTTTTCTCGAAACATGTGCATGAGTGCGGAGACTAATTGCACAAAAAATAAAATCTACTATATAATGTTGCACAATCACTTCATAAAGAATATACAATATCAATTTCCATTTATCCAATCTAATCTTGCATACTCTACTCGTTATTTGTGCATTATAACATTATTTTTTATAACATATTTTACTATGTAATTATTGTGATGATAGCAATTAATGCACAAAATGTTGGAAGCATTTAGTTTTTCTTTGAGGTCAAGAAACAATGTGCATTATTTGGTTGTGTTTTTTGAAATTTAAACCAAAATTTCAAAGAAAATTCTCAATATTTCTATTTTTTCATATATTAAAAAAAATTATCTATTTTTCAGTAAATATTATTTCTACTTTCTAATTGGATATCAGGCTTTTTTATGGTTATCTTTCTAAAAGTATGGACATGTGTGGAAGTGTTGACAAAATTAATTGTGTGGATCTTCGGACTCCGCGTTAAAGGATTTTGCTATTAATATTTTAGTATTAAATAATCCATATTTTTTGTTCTTAATAACACCAAGGCAAGAGGTGGACCTATATGATATTGTTGTTAATAGTTTAATTATAAATAATGTGTATCTCTGCATTCCCAAATATTAGTAATCAATTGAGTAAAGGTTGTGTGGAGTGCAAGGAAAATTGGATCATTGAGCACAAGATTTGTTTATGGTTATGTTGTTGAAATTAGGCAAATGTGCGAACATACATACGAATTCCATTGTGCGAAGGAGACTTTCAAGGTTTGATTCTGCGAACCTCCTCATTCCGTAGTGAAGTATTTTGTAGATTTTTTCTTGGAACAAATGCGAGTGCCGAGTCTGATCGCATAAAAGTTCAAATCTAATGTATATTATCAATTTTCATTTATCAAATTTACTATCACAAATTATACTCGTTAGTTGTGTAGTATAACATAGTCTTTATAGCATATTTTATTACATAATTATTGTAGATTATGTTTGGATAGTTGCAAGGGGGAATGTGAGATCAATGAGACACAATGGTTGAAATCCCAGGCCCACCTAAAAGGGGTTGTTTCTAGTTGAGCTATACAAATCTTTATTGTCATTAGTAATAAATGTTAGTCGTAAACCTTCAATTCCACACGTATTGGGTCTCCAAAACTTCATTCATTTCAACATGTTTTCTTTCACTTTGCTTCAAAATTTACCATATTTCATAGTTCCATAACCATGCGTTCAGACAATCTTCATAATTAAATATGGATTTAGACACATTATTTTCCAATACATTTATTTTGGCATTTTGAGTCAATTTATGGTTAAATATTAGAAAAATAGCATGTATTCACTTATATATAATAGTTGAATGAGTTTTGTGAGGTGTGTAGGCATATTTTAAGATAGTCATATTTGACCTCTAAGACTCAAATTCATATTTGCTCTTAAAACTCTTGAAGATCTAAGATCATTGGTTAAGCACATTTCATGCAAAAATATCATGGAAGTTTTCATAAGTGTCTCATATCATAGCTATCTGATATTTTTAAGAGGATATGAAGAGATTCTAATTGCTATATGTCAACACATGGTTATAACGAAATGATATATTTATGTATCTGGGATATATTTGTCGATCTACATTTATGAATCAATTATCTTAGCTTTTGTATAAATAGGAGTTTCTTCTCCTCTCAAAAGGTATAAAAAATTTGGGATCTATGCTCATGCTTCAATTTAGAGTTTTGGATGTTAAATATTGGAAGTATTCTTCTGATTGATGTAATAAATACCATTATAGTTCACTTTCATATGGTTGTGCCTTCACGATGAGATCTATTGTTTGATCATTGAGATTTTTCTCAACTTTCAACATCTCATTCACTTTAGAATATTGTTCACCCAATGAGTATGGGATGTATTCTAATGTTCCATTTTTGAAAGATAGTCTAGTTTATTTTATGTTAATTGCAAGTATTTTGATTAAATGCATTTCATACATTGTTTTATGCTAATTCCATTTATGTTATTTTGAAGATCAAGAATTATTCCTTTCAATTCATAGATTCATTGCTTTTCAATTTATTTGTTTTTATATTCATAGATGATCATCAATGATTCTAATTTGATAATGCACAAATTACTAATTTAAATTGCCGCTACAAGGAAAAGACTCTGTAGCAGAGGTTATAAAGGAGGTTTTTGGTGTTATAAAATTGGCCAAAATTGTCAGAAAACATTTGCTACAATATCCGTTTATGGTTACGAAGGTTTTGGCAGAGCTATTAATGGAAATTCAACACAAGTAAAAAAATAGGGCGGCCGGAGGTGATTACGGATGTTTTTTTCATCAGTGCACTACTAATATTTCAACGCACCAATGCATGTCATCTAGAAGGTGGTCCGGGGTGGTCGAAGGTGCATGCACCAGGCCGTCAAGTTATAAAACCACACCAGGTGCATTTTTAGTGATACAACGCACGGGGATGTTCAAATTGGCCTTGGGATTTCTGTGGTGCCCATAGGTTGTCTCAACGCACCAATACATAGACTTAAAGAAATTCACCGGTGTGTCGTATCAGAAAAAGGCATCAAGATTTATAATTGGTATTGGTATTTTTGTGGTGCCCATAGGTCGTAAAAATGCACCTATGCGTAGTCTCACTTAAACGTAATGGTGCGCAGTATCACAGAAACACACCGAGATTTTTAATTGGTTTTGGTATTTGTGTGGTTCCCATAGGTCATAGAAACGCACCAGTGCACTGCAACATACAAACACACTGATTTACAGTAACTGCCACGCACTACTGTTCATTTTGTATTTCTTAGAAACATCGACCTATGACAGTGCAATTATTGTGATTTTTTAAAATTCATTATTCATCAAAAGTTGACACATATTATAACAATATTCATATTAATTAAATTTTTATTAATTCATTTGAATGTGATGTTTGTATTAATTTTTTATATCATATCATAATTATTGTGATTTTTTAAAATTCATTATTCATCAAAAGTCGACACATATATATCTTATAACAATATTCATATGAATTAAATTTTTATTAGTGCATTTGAATGTGATCTTTGGATTAATTTTTTATATCATATCATCAAATTTCACATATCTTCATTATAATATTTAATCATCCATAAAATTAATCATTGGTGTTACATTTCACAACGACAATGGAGAACATAATAGAATAAATTAAAACATATATATATATATATATATATATATATATATATATATATATATATATATATATATATATATATATATATATATATATATATATATATATATATAAGACAGTATTTGTCATACAAAATGGGATAGTTATTGGTATCCCTTTTCCTTTCAATTGGAACACTATGTCCATTACATTAAACAAAATGTCTGATTTCACAGACAAATATTTCAAAAAATCCAATGCCTTGCTTTGATATCCAAATATAGTGATCATCATTCTTTTCTTGAGTTGATGTCACTATTGGAGCTACTTCCATGACTTGGGTTATTTTCAAGAATGTTTTGTTCATGGTGTTGATTGTTTTCTTCTTCTTCACCTTCCATCTACAAACATAAAAATAAATTGTAATGAGTGTATATACATTCGTGAGAATAATGAAAATTGAAATATTAAATAATATACATCAATGTTAATAGAAAATAAATGATGTACCATAGCAACAATTGACTCATAAACTATACACATTCTTTCAAAACCATGTACCATGCCATCTTTCAAGATTTCACCTGTTGACGCAGTTCCATCCTTTGTTTCGTGTAAGTTTGATACCCCATAACAAATAATATATTTAATATAATTTTTTTTTTCTATTAATTATAGACGGATATAAGCAAAACAAGATCAATAGATGCTTACAAATTCCATAATTAATTTCTGATATGCCAACATATACTCACAACCCATATTTAACCCAATTTCAATCAATTCATCTGATGTATCTTCTTTGTATGTTAGCACCTGTTTGAAGACATTCAATGATGATTTTTGTAAAACAACCTAAAAAATTAAAAAAATGAAATCTAGCTAAGTTTTTTTAAGGAAGTAACAATTACTCACAAACTTACATATCAACCCTTTTCTTCCTTGTCGTCATGTTTTATGTGGTGAATGGGTTCCATTTTCTTTTCTTTTCTGCGATAAAATACTTGAAAATTAGTATTTAATGCTAAATTGTTTATTTATTGTACCTAATGATCGAAAAGTTCAATGATTACATATTACATTTGAAGCACATTGTTATTGAGATGGCTCCTCCTGCAATGCAATTTTCTCCATTTCTTTGACCATCTCCTTGTACACATTTTTGGATATTCCTACTGGCATATTTTTTATATTAGCTCGTTCATCTTTTGAGATTTTCATAATCTTCCTAAAAATGTAACATGAAAATAAGCTATTTAATTTTTATATTGATATATGAAAAGTAAATGTAACAAAAACTATATTTATAACTAATTCTAGATGAACATTTAAAGGAATATTACTTTTTCATTCTTTTTTTTTTGGTATGTTTTTTCTATTAAATTCCTGGCATGTCTCATTGACCAATTATCTAGAAACTCTTTCTGTAGTTTAGATAAAATTTGGTTCTTGGAATCATTGGATTGATTTTTGTATTGTAAGTGGAAAGAACATCTATACATTCATTCCACTAGATCCCTCAAACTTTTGTCAAAGTTTTTCCCCCTTTCATTAACCTCCAACACCACTCCATATGAGCTAAGGAGAAATTCATTTTCATTTCAATGTTCTATGTTTTTTCTTTTCTTATAACAACATTCATTTTCTGAGTTTTTGGTTCCTGTAGAACATTAAACAGATGTGAATTAATAGATTTTTTGACACATGTTATCTAATAATTTCAAGTATATTATTAATGGAAATTAAAAAAGGAAACTCATATTGGATTGATAGTATTTTTTCATTCACATGATTCATCCTTTTGCAATTTTTCCATCAAGATTTTACACTCTTCTGGTCCTAGATCAGAAATAATCTTATCGAGCTTCGTCATTTTGTGGCTCTGCATGATACATATTAAACAATACATACTAGTTAAACTTACATATAGTTCAAAAATAATTTTTTTTGTCAAGAATTTACAAAGAACATACCTTTTTTAATTTTCTTGATGTGTTATCAGTATTTTTGTTACTTGATCTCTTTTCAATCATTTCTTTATCAATCTAAAAATTGTATCATATCATTCATTAATATATTAATAAATAAATTGTCAAATTTTCAAGTAAAAAAAAAAATCTCATGAAACCGGTGTGCCATTCATGGTGTACGCACCGATGTCGGTGCGTGGGTGTCTTATAAATGCATTGCACAAACAGTATAATATACCGTACGATTCTCTATGTCAAAAAGGAGCACAGATGTGTTGCATGTTAACCACCGCATCGATCAACACAGAGAAACTAATAAAAATCGTCCAATATTAGTTTTTGTAGCATAAACTCCTCGCACAAACAAGGGACCACCATCCGGTGCTCTCTGTAAATTAGGAGACCCGGTGCAGTGCATTATATGTTATATGGTGCACCAATTAACACAATAAAACATTGTTTTGCGAAAAGACACAGTCGTGGTGCGCCATAATGAAATAGCGCACCAGTGCCCTATTTTACATATGGCGCACTCATTAAAAAAAATAAAAAAAATATTTTTTTTATTACACAATACTTCCGCGGTGCATTGGGATAATACAACGCACCGGTGAGCTATGTTACGCAAGGCGCACCGATAAAAAATAAATAAAAATAAATAAATAAATAAATAAAAATAAAAATAAGAAATAAGAAATTAACGAAAGGGCCGACATGGATTGGGATCTGACTTTGCAAGTCATCTCGTGGGTTGGATGTCAATCTAAAATGGAAAACCCTATTTCTGAAATCACATAAAAAAGGAGAAGAAAGGGCAGAAACAAAAAGAATGAAGTGTTTAGGGTAAAAATGGATATTTATTTATTTACTATTTTATTTTTTATTTTTTTCTGAAAATGAAAAACAAATTGAAATTATTTTCTTACTATGTAAAAAATTATAGAAAAAAATAAAAGAAATAATCAGATTAATTCACAAGATCGTTTGAAATTCTATGCTACAGGGTTTGAATCTAAAATGAAAATCCCTAATTCTGAAATCATAGAAACAGGGAGAAGAAAGGGCAGAAACAAAAAGAATGAAGGGTTTAGGTTAAAAATCGATTTTTTTTTACCTTTTTTTTTCATTTTTTTTTTCTTATTCGTAAAAAACTGCAGAAAAAGTAAAAAAAAAAATCAAATTTAATCACGAGATCGTTTGAAATTTTATGTTACAGAGTTTGAATCACCCAAGGTTTGGAAGTCTCATTGTATGAATACTTCTGTTCGAACGTATTTTACTACTCCATAGTGCTCTCGTGCTCTCTTGCTCCAAATATGTCTCCTGCAAATCTCTATCTGAAATTTTTTACAAAAATAGTGAAATAATGAAAAGTGTTTAGTATTTAAAGAATTTTTTTATGAAATTAGATTTTCAAAAATAATTTTCCGCCCATTTTTCAATTTACCGTTTTATTTTTCACTTAAAGAAAATAGAGTTCTGTTTTTTTTATTTGCAGTTATTCGTCACTGGTGCATCCATTGGTAACACGACACTGGTGCACAGTAACTAAAACACAACGATGCAATTATATGTATAGTAGCACCGATTTGCGGTTAAGGCACCGAAATTACTTTTAGGTGTGTACACCAAAATTTAGTGAACTCTAACCATAGAAATTGAGAATTAGAATTTTGTTTATTCTTGATGGAAATATGCAACTAGAATTAGAATTTTTTTTATTCTTGAGAATTAGAATTAGAATTAGAATTAGATAAATTCTTGATGGAAATAACTATTCTTCCAATGCATTTTGTTTATTGCAGGAGGTCCCCACTGATTATATGGAGAGAATACAATGTGGGGCGTGTGAATATGAAATACTACAGGGCCCAAGTGGGAAATTTTGGCATGTGAACCTATGTTATGCTAATATGTGAGCAGTTTTCACAAATGGTTGGGAAAGTTTTGTTTCTGAGCAGTTTATTGAAGTTTGAGAAATTTAAGTTTTTAGACATGTTGGAAATGTACATTTTGTTGTGAAAATATTTGGACCATTTCTTTTAAAAACTACACCTCTTCTTCTTTCAAAAAAAGAAACTTGAACCTTTCCACAAATTGCAACAAGAAAAGGTTCCAACAGGAGCCTTTAAAATGCATATATATTTCTGACATGCATATCTATTTCTTTTGTTGAGGTCACGAAGGAATTGATTATGGCGAGTCTACCTCGCTGAGGAATCTGCTTGAATTTTATTTGGTTCTACTGAAGGGTGCAGTTACTAACAGATACAGGATTGTAATCTCCCTCCAGCTTTCATTAAATTTCAGAATATGGATAAAACTCCATAGAAATCCCTATCATTTGGGTAAAATACCTCAAAGCACAGAACAAAGTGTTTTCCTTTTTGAAAGTTGTGTGTTATTATGGTGAAAGAAATTATTCTTTCTATTTTGTGCTAATATGGTGAAGAAATGGAATAGTGCTCAAGTATATGGCAACAGTCTTCAATCATATTCTCAAAATATATAGGTTCTTTGTTAAATTCATAGCTACAATATTTGGTCATTTCATTGCTAGGAAAAATTCAACTGAAATACCAATACGGTAGGGTCGGTATTGTCTACCGTCCCATGAACCCATAAAACCCACAAAAAATATCAAAAAACTTTTAATAAAATGAAAAATAGTCCAATTTATTTATTTATTTATTGTGTCTATTGCGTTCTTGACACTTGAATTCTTCTAAAAAAAAATCACGGAGTTAGCATCCATAAGAGGCAACACAATGGTAATATACTCGAATTCTTCTAAAATTTGTTCAATGGAATTAGTACATGTGAAATGGTACATGTGTTATTAATTCATCAACATTTATAAGATGGGTTTTTATAAAGAAGAGGACTTAATTACCTTATACCTTATAAGACTCTTTTTTTTGAAACATTGTTATATGTATTTTGAATTAATGTTAAAATCAATATTTCACTTGATAATTTGCAATTATGTTGATCTCAATAAAAATGGCATACTGTATAAAGTTACTTTTTTTGTATGTAAGATCATAATAAAATAATGATAATTCTAAAGTACATGAATTTATTTGCATTATTTTCTAAACTTTTTTATATTACAAAATTTCATATTATTCTAGATTTATTATTTTACAATTATTTACAAATTTACAAATTTACAAATTTACAAATTTTAATAAAATCATTTCACATTAATACAATTAAAATTTTACAAATATTTTACATACAATTACAATTACAATTACAATTTTACAATTTGTCATATATACAATTACAATTCAAATTACAATTACAATAATTTCACAATAAATTAAATATTACAATTACAATTAAAAATTTACAAATATTTTACATACAATTACAGTTAAAATTACAGTTACAAATACAAATACAATTTTACAATTTTACATACAATTAAAATTAAAATTTCAATTACAATCATGACATAATATTTAATAAATATGGTCATTTAATATTAAATTAATTAATAAACATCACGATCATGATAACCATCGTACAAACATCATATTTGACTAAAAAACACATTCAAATTCGATAACATCATCATTTTTGTGAAACCAACTCAAAAAATAAAAGAAAAGAGAGATCAACGCCTTAGAAATCAGCCACTTCGAGGGGGCAACCTCCAATACATTACATAAATGAAAAATTCTTGGATGCTACAAATTACCAAAACCTCCTTCTATATATAGGAGTCAATGGGGCCAAAATATAATCCTAGCCGGCCTAACAATAATAATATAAGGGCACAATAATAACAATATTGGGGTTACATGGGTACAACAACAACAATAAGGGGGCTATACTAATAACAATAAGGGACTAAACTAGTAATATAGGGACCTAACATGCCCCTCTCCTTCAAAAAAGTGTTGTCTTCAACACTTGAGTAGCTCTGGGTGCTTCTATATAAAATTATCATCCTCCCATGTAGAATCTTTAGTGGGTAAGTTCTTCCACTTGATGAGATACTCTGAAATTGATAGATTTCATAGTTGTCTATTTCTTGTTTCTGCGACTGCTTCAAGTTCCAATATGACTTTTCCTTCCTCATCAAGCTCTTGCAATATTGTTTGAACTGGAATATTTTCACCTATAACCTTCTTTAAGCATGAAACATGGAAAACTAGATGCACTCGCGAAGAAGAAGGAAGCTCCAATTTGTATGCCATAGTACCAATATTTCGCAACACCTTGTAAGGACCATATTAATTTAGCGATAATTTATTATCCTTCTTAGCTTACTTGAGGGACATTTTTTTGTATGGTTTTAGCCATAAAACTAGCTTGTCTCCTACATCAAAACTTCTCTTGTTGTGATGTTGATCTGCCTATTGTTTCATTCGATTTTGTGCCAAATTTAGGTTATCCTTTAAGAGTTTGACAACTTCTTGTTAATGATCAATGTGATCTTCCACTACTTGAACCTTATAATTTTCTCTTAAATATGATGTGATGGACAGTGAATGATATCCATAAAGTGCCATAAATGGGGTCATTTTTGCTACAGTATGGAAGGAAGTGTTATAGCACCATTCAACGAGAGGTAATCACTTGACCCATTTTTTTTATTTATCAGATACAAAACAACGAAGATATCCTTCGAAACATTTATTCAATATCTCATTTTGACCATCTGATGCACGGGCTACCTCTAAATCCACTTTATATTCTTTATGTGTATATAGACCTCCTTTTCCTGGTTGTTCGAATAATTTTTATTCTGGTAACGTCAGCACCATATGGAAGCTTTCAATCTCCATACAATTTCTATAGGCTAACCCATACTTAACAGCCTTCCCAACACTTACAACACTTGTGCATATAAGCTCTGTAAGCGGAACTGTGGCTTTTATCTTCAAGGGTAAAGCCATGTAATATGACCCATCTTGTGATTAATTCATATATGGAATCAACCTTCAATAGTTCGATAAACCAAAGGACAAATATTAACACCTACAGCATGCTCGTTTATAAAACTCAAGTAAACCCCATACCCAAGGGTTATCACTCAACTTATGCACGGTGAGAATACCTTTCGAGCGATGTCATTTGAACTATTGGCTTAAACAATCACATGGCTATTCCGAATTCAATTCTTAGTATGGTTCCAACAATTGGAACGCCCAAACATTAGTTTAACATGCACCTAGCCTACGGTTCCTCTCACGCAAGGTTGGAATTGTCATACAATTCAGATATCAACATATGTCTTTACATTCTCCAATCTATAAACCCTTAGAATTCATTGACAACCATTTAATTTAAAACCTTCGGGCCCACATCAATGCATCCATACCTGGAGTAACCGTCGACCTGATCGGAGGGCTCGTGTTCCATCATGCTCCAACATCTGATCGAACAAGCGTAGATGGATATCGCAAGGGTTTAAAGACCGGATGATAACCCGCGATATGAACAGTATTCAAATACTGCTCAGGGACATGCGTCATACATCAATCGATGTCGCATTAGTTTTACGAAAACAACTTACCACCTTCGCCCTTGCTAGATACTGTCGGTTTCAGCCTTCAACCTAATGTTACTTTTCATTGAGGTTCCACTCTTCCATGCAGGGTTCCATTATAATTCTTGAATGTTGTTTTCTTCTTTAAATGTTGCCTACTTCCCGATTCTGCTGCACTAAGCAATTAAACCATTCGCCTCAACGGATGTTGTAGATTAAACCAACATCGTTCAACTCTAGCTGCTAGAGGTTCAACATATATTCCATAATCTGAATTTGAATTGTTCGAACTGTTAATAATTAGTCAAAAACCTCGTCAATTTTCTTGAATCCTTCCCACAGAGGCTTGAGACTGTAATTCACTGAGCTCGAAGAGCACAATCGGTACTTCGCATAGAGAGAATTAACTTAATTATCTCATAATATAATGACACAAGAGATAAGAAAGGGTCGGATCCCCTCTCAAGCATACAATAAGTTTATAAATTAACTTATTTCCTTTGGGTGTGCATCCATTTCTCCATACATATAAATCAAGACAGACTGTCAATTACTCACTGGAATTGATCATACCAATGATCGATTCTTTCCATTGTTATTCGGATTAAAACACATAGTACTCTCAAGGACTCAATTTCTTCTCACGTGGATTACTAATTCATTCAATAATACTAAGTTCATAACTTGCACACAGAATTAATTCATTCCTTGTATAATTTCAACCAAGAATACATTCAGGGTTCACCAGGAGTTATAAACAATTTACCTCATAATTACACACAACTGTAATCAAATTCGAGAACATTCACTTACAATTCCACATTGGACCAGATCTTCAATTCTATGGCCTTTCAGTATGCACACTCTACAGCTCTAAGTAGCTATCCTCCTCGACCACTACACTACAGATGCTTTACATTTTATGCTCAAGGATGACCTGAATTGATTCAGGTCATCAAACAGCTCATCAAACTCTTGACATTCCCAATTCCTAAATTTTCTCATAACTCCAAGCTGGCTCTTCCTATTCCTAACATAATCAATTCTCTCATGTTTTCAATGACTTGAGAACAGTTACAATTCCCTACCAAATTTATTCAAAATACTAATATTTACAAGTAATTTTAAGAACATGGGACCCCCTATGTCTACTGAGATACAAAGTGTTTAATTGTTCCTAATGCCCCTGCATCACCATCGGATTGAGGATGATAATATGATGTATGAGCTACTTGAGTACCCAAACAAGGAAATAACTCTGTCCAAAAATTTCCAGTAAAAATGGGATCTCTGTCACTCACAATAATCTTTGGGTTTCCATTTTTCTTTTGAATTGTGTCCATAAATGTAGTAGCAACTGTACTTTCTTTAAATGGATGATATAATGCGTAAAAGTGTGCATACTTGATAAGTCTATTAACTACCACCATGATGACACTCTTTCTTTCAGAATTGGGTAAATCTATGATTAAATCCATTGAAATATCTTCCCAACATTGACTTGGAATGGATAAAGGTTGTAGAAGACTCGGGGTCTTAATTGTCTCAACTTTATTTTTTTGGCAAACAAAACATTCCGCTACAAACTTTTAAGGCCATCCCAAAAAAAAATTCTTTCTTCACCCTGTGGCAAGTTTTTAAAAATCCCGAGTGACCTCCTGAAGAGGAACTGTGCAATTCCAAAAGAATATTTTGTTTTAGTTGGGAACTCTTACAAAGATATAAGTGATCTTTGTACGATAAGGAATAATTTTTCCAACTAAATGTATCAGATGTACTAGAATCTTGCTGCAACTTTGGAACGAGTGTCCACACTTCTTCATCCTTCTTCCATTCATCCCTTTCTTTGGTTATCCAATCTGATTGGATAATAGAAATGGCACAAAGTAGTGCTTCCACCTCTTCATTGTTTCTTGAGAGTGCATATGCAACAACATTTAGCTTCCCATTTTTGTAGATTATTCCAAAGTCATAACCCAACATCTTTGTGACCCATTTTTGCTGCTCTTCTGAATATAGTCTTTTTTCCAAAAAGTGTTCAAGACTATCATGATCAGTTTTTACCTTGAACTGTCTTCCCATTAGGTAAGGTCACCATTTGTTTAGTGCATGTAGTATTGCTAACATTTCTTTCTCATAAATATATTTTTGTAAATACTTTCCTTTGATTGGATGACTTTCAAAAGCAATGGGTCTTCCTTCTTGAATTAAAATAGCACCAATTCCATTTCCCAAGGCATCACATTCCACAATAAAGATTTTTGTGCAATCTAGTGTAGCTAAGACCGATGCTAGCCACATTGCCTCTTTAAGATGTTCAAAGGCCTTAGTTTCTTCAAGAGTCCATGAAAATGCATCTTTATTCAATAATGTTGTTATACGTGTTGCTATTCTCCCATAATTCTTAACAAACTTGCGATAATACCCTGTTAACCCGAGAAATCCTCGCAACTGCTTTATGGTTGTGAGGAATTTCCATTCCTTAATGGATTTAATTTTGTTAGGGTCTACCTTAACATCTCCGTGAGATAAAATATGACTCAGATATTCCACCTCTTGTACTCCAAAGAAATATTTGGATGCTTTTGCATATAATTTTTTCTCTCGCAATATTTTGAACACCCTTTCAACATGTTGAACATGATCCTTCCAAGACCCGTTGTAGATTAGTATATCATCAAAAAATACTATAAAAAATTTTCTAAGGAAGTGTTTGATAATGGAATTCATCAACCCTTGAAATGTAGAAAGTGCACTGGTAAGGCCAAAAGGCATGAATAAAAATTCATAATGACCCTCATGAGTTCGAAATGTTGTTTTCAGAATATCTTTAGTCTTCATTCTAATTTGATGATATCTTGAACAAATATCCAACTTGGTAAAATAAATTGCACCACGTAATTCATCCAATAATTCATCAATCACAGGAATGGGAAATTTATATTTAATAGTGAGCTTATTGAGCTCCCTATAATACGGACACATGTGCCATGATCCATCCTTCCTGTGCACCAATACTATTAGAGCAAAGAAAGAACTTTGACTAGGTTGAATTATACCAACCTCTAACATTTCTGCAATCATACGTTCAATTTCACTCTTTGGACATAAGGATATCTATAAGGCCTGATGTTTGGAGGAACACTTCCTGGAATCAAATGAATAGCATGATCATGATCATGATTAGGTGGGAGTCCTTTGGGAGTTTCAAACACCTTGGAATGATTGTCCAAAACTTTTTGTAGATCTGCAGAAATAGATGATTTTGATGTTAGAACTTCTATTGAGGATAATTGTGCAATTACGCCTCGATGTTATTTCTTCAGAAGATTTTTCATGACATTAGAGCTTATTATCTTTCTTGGCTCCCTGCGATACCCCGTAATTCAACTTCCATTCCTTCTGAAAAAAATTTCAAGAAAATTTCTTGAAAATTAAAAGCTACCATCCCCAAATACTGTAACCATTGTACTCCTAGTACAACATCAGTGCCTCCCATTGGAATGGAAATAATTGGAATATTCAATACGTATTCCTGCATGGTTAGCTAGATATTATGGCATGTTCCAGATCAATTTATAGTTCCTCCATTTGCAACCATCACTTGATATTTTGGTGCTCGGTATAGGAAACAATTCAATTCCTAGGCTACCTTACAATGAATAAAATTATGGGTACTACCTCAATCAATCAACATTGTTACCTTTTTCTTCTTGATATGTCCTTCTACCTTGAGAGTTTGAGGAGTGGTAATTCCTGCCAATGCATTACATGACATGGTCGGACTCATTTGTTCCTCTTCTAGGTTTGGTTTCTGGTGTTTATCCTCTTCTTTTGAAGATTCGTGTTCATTTTCTTCTTCCTCTTCACATTCTATGTAAAATAATTTCTTCTTAGCACACTTATGAAATTTAGTGTATTTTCTATCACAACTGTAGAAAGTCCCTTTTGCTCTTTTTTCTTCCAATCGTTGTGGTGTCAACCTTGTAGGTTGTGGAAGTATAGCAATAGGAACACTTCCATCTTTATAGATTTGAGTGGTAGGCTTCCTTATCGCCATAATTTTACATTCAATTTGTCTTGCCAACCTAAATTCCTTCTCTAATGAATCAGGTTCCCAAACACGAACTTCATGTTGGATTATGGTTTTTAAACTTCTGTGGTTATCGTTTACTGTTGCAGAATCCAAATTATCCACAGTATCATAAAAAATTGGTCGACATTTCAAATCCCAATGGGGATCCATCATCAGGATGAGAATTAAGAGTGAAAGAAGGTCGCAAAAGTTCAAGGTATAAATAGTGAAGGAATATGATGCCTAAGAGGAGCCAAAAAGAGATAACAATCTTAATTAAATAAATTGTTTATTTTTTAATTAATTTTTTTTTTAGAGTCCCTATGAAGGCATCAATATTGTGTTCCTATGGAACATTAGTTACCCTTATATTCAATTTTTGAAAGTCCTCAATTTTCTCCACCACTGAACCCTTTTGTTTGAGATTTATCAATTGGTTAAAAAAGGTGTTTCTCTTTTTGTCCTCATAATGTTTTATCATTTCCTCCCTAAAAATTGACCAAGTGACAATTTTTTTACGGGAGCAAAGCCATTGATAAATACAAATGTATTATGTTCTAAATGTAAAGTTGCAATACATACCTTTTGTGTGTTTTTCACATTATTGAGATCAAAATATTTCTCCATCTGTAGTATCCATGTTTTTCATATGTAAAACTCGGATTATCCATAGTAGTCCTTTTTATTCTACGTTTCGAGTCTAAATCAAGGCTCATCATTATCACAACTTACTAAGAAGAGAGAATATTAGGGTTAATAAATAGTGGAGAGAAAGAAAAATTAAAGGGCCGACCAGCTCTTAATATTTATAAATTAATTAATTTATAAATATTAAGAGTTGGTCAACCCTTTCATTTTTCATTCTCTCCACTATTTATTAACCCTGATCTTCTCTCTTCTTAGCAGCTGTTGGGGAAATATATTGCTATGATTTCCAACATTAAATTATCAATCCAGAACTAGTCATCTTCGAGGTACAAGCACAAGGAACGCAGGATCAGAGCATCTAACCTAGACTAGAGTAAGAATCAACCTGTTGTTTAAGTATAGAATTGTTATTTCTAATTGAAGCTAATCAATTGAAGAAAACATGCTTAAACAAATAAGAAATTATAATCTTTGTGCAAATGAAACTAACCCTAATTAATCATAAACCAAGCAATACAAATTACCATTGAAATGATTCTAATCTAAATGAAAATATCAATATAAATACTAAGATCTAAATACAAGAATCTTAAACCAATAAAGATTAATTTAAAATGATACCAAACTTATGCTAAATCTTAATCCAAGTAAAATTCACTCTCATTAAAATGATCTTAAACTAAGGCCATTAAAAAACAAAACTTCAATTAATCTAATTCCCGGGATGCATAAAACAAATCAAATAAGCATTCAAACTAAACTCTGTCACCACTTTGCGAATGCTTCAAAAGAAACTAAGCAAACCAAGATTTTAATTAACATGCTTCAGATCTAAGAGACTACAAAATAGGAAACTATCCTATCCTTAAACTTCTTTAATCAAACTCAATAAATCATTCAAACATGAGCACATTGGAGAATGGTTCTACCAATAACTAACTACAGTCATAATGAATTTCAAACTAAACCACATCTTCAAACAATGATTTAATGGTATCATTGCATTGATTTCAAATACTCGGTTGCCAAAACACAATGTTACAAGAAAATCAATAAGGTACATAATAGATTTCAATTCATATTTAAAACAAATTGAGTTATCAAGCTCTTGTTTATCCAATTAAGAAGCACCTTTAACTATTTCAATCATAAACCTGTAACAAAAGGGCTATTCATGCAATAAAATCATTGATCAATGCCATTCATTAGCTTGCAACGAGTTTAAAATGATATGTCTATTTAATTTAAGAAAAAAAAAACGAATTACAGTATTAAGTGCATAATCAAAATTATGAGATCTAATTAACAATTGCTTTCAAAATAAACTCCATGCACGTAGATCTAAAACAAACATGCTACCTCTATCCTATGATGTTTAAAAAACTTGCTTCCAGGCGATGGCGGATTCTTGTCACTCCTGGAGAAAATCTAAACTAAATCAATGTCTAAATATTAAAAAAATACCATAACATTTACAAAGAATTCATGGCAAAGTCAAATTGTATTAAGATTCAAATCATAAGTTCACTTACATACATTCCTTCAATGTTTTGTCTCATGTTCACACCTTTTCATCCTCCTCCAAAAACTTCCCCAGCTTACAACAAAAATCATGGCTGAGCTATTTATAAGATTCACAAGGCAAATTATTCATTTCCCTCAATTCTGGAGAATTTAACAATTTTAACAAACCGACCCAAAATATATTAGTATATCTTACTAACCATGACGAATTTTGGGGAACTGTTCAGAGGGAGACTAATTTGTTATGTTTCCAACAAAAAAATTTCTTGAATTTGTCTCATTCGAATCCATATCCTCAGAAATCATGCCCAAAGTTGGTTGTTTAGGTTTTTTTGCAATGTTCTAAAACTCTGAAAAAGGTGATTTTTTACAAAACTGCCTCCAAGACCCGCTAATAAATTTTATAATAATTCGAATCTTGAGAAACCATTTTGGATATAAATAATTGGTTATATTTTTAACAAACCCATTTGATTATATTTTATAGATTCACCTCCAGCTGCACACACATTGAGGTCAAACATGGCGGTTTGGAAACTTTGCACATTTTGAGCAGATTTATTAATCAACACCTATGGACCCACATGTGTGACTTGGGTGAAATAAAATACATGGGAAGGTATTAAAACATTTTTTTGGACCATAACCTCTCTTGGTTTACCTCGGAAGCATGCCGAAAGTGCCAAAGCCCTAAATTAGGCATTCCCATACTTAACTAGCTTGTGAGGGATTTGAGCGATGGAACCCTGAGATAAATGCACATCAACAAAACCATCATCAGTAAATCATTACATAATAATATTTAATCATAGAGAAGTGAATAAAACTGATGATAATCAACCATAGAGAGTATTTGGCAACGAGTGATGGAATTAGGGTACGAAATGGGCTAAAAACCTAGGGTTTTAGGGTATAAATAGTGATATTTCATGATGAAAACATGGGCATATATGAGGCCCAACATCCCCCCATGCTAGAGGGTTTTCATGTTCTCATGTAAGAAAATAATTTTCTCATATCTATTTTTTTATGGCATCATGGATTTTATGTAGGGTTAGATCTTGTGAAGCAACAATAGATGAAGATTTTATTGCCATAGATTTAATTTTAAGAGATAAAAATTGAGGAAAGAAAATAGGTATGGTAGGAGGAAAGTGATGAATATGATGAAAAGTGACAATGGAAATGTTAGATGAGATAAGGTGGTGATGGAGATGGGAAGACATGTGCTTGCATGCTCTATTTCTGTGAGGCCAATGCTTATGAATGGTTCCTTGATGAAATGAAACCATGAATTCACCCTCTATTAGATTTAAAATATGCGTGAATGTAGGAGGGGAAGGCACTATATTTACTTCTTTTTTTACATGAACCAATATGATTATGACCTAGAGTAGCATGCAAATGGAGGGTATATGGAAAACCAGATATATAGAATATGTGGTGGTTAATCATCAAAGCTTTCTTAAATCTTTAATCATTTAAATAACCTTAAGCCACCTCTACCTCAAGTTTTACCCTTGTTGTTGCTGTCCTTGGTGCTGCAAGATGAAGTAAATGATGGAATGGCTTCAGATGATGTGACTGCTGATATGATCTGCTAAAGAAGGAAAAAGGTCTCAATATCCACATTATCCCAAAAATGTCGATGCATGTGTATTTTTCATATGGCTTCCTGAAATAACACAAGCACCATCATCAATAATCTTATCTTCATGCAAATCTTATCAAAATAAAGGAAATAGGTTAAATAATGAACAATTACTTGATCATGCTCCAAGTTTAAGATACTAGCCCAACAATGATAATGAAAAACATGAGTAAGCATAGGGTGAAAATATGAATCAAACCTGACAATTCTGATCAGTTTTTCCAAACATCTCTCCCCCCCATGCCTATCATCTTGCATGTCCTCGTGCAATAAAAACCTCTGACAGAGACCAAAGACTGAAGGGCTAGGGTTTCTATATTAAAGTCATGTTTCATTGAATTAAACCATAGGACGAATTGTGAGAGCATGTAAGTAAGTTTCATCGGATGTCATCTTCCTTTGCATCAATAAGATAAGAAAAGTAGTGACCAGGGATACAGTGACGTTAAGACTGATTTTTATTATTCCAAAGAGAAACTAATGATAGGGCTACTAAAAGAATGCTTAACAATCTTTTTATTGCAGAGGTAATGTCATCCTAAAATTATTAACCATAAAAATTTCCACAAAGCATCTCAAGAGTAATCCAAAGGAGTAGGCATTCACTTTCAATAGCCTCATTATTACAAGTAAAAGTGACTTTATTTAAAAACCAAGGCCTTAAAATGGATTGAAAGTAGGGAAAAATAAATATTACAAAATGATACCTTACGAGGATGATTTTCTTACCATTACCCAAGCATATAGTTAAATCTTCTCTTATTCAAGGAAAGTGAATTACATGCACTAAGGGTCTCACATCCATCAATACAAAATTATTTCTAAAATATAGAACTCCAAAGCACACTATTGAATGATATTAAATCCATTCTCAAAGAGATATGATAATGAGTTCAAGGAAAGGCAAAAACAACCAAGTAAATCATAGTGTAAAATTAATTTTGATACCAAAGGAATGGCCCTGTTGCCAGAAGGCATCTATAGCCTCGACAAGGATGCCTTTTAACCTAACAAAATGTCCATGTCCCACTTACTAGATACAGATTCAGAGTTAGCTAATTTGACTTTTAGATAAAGGAAACTATCCTGGCATGGTAACCAACTGATGGCAGTGCCACTCATAAGAAGTAACATGGAGGAATAGACTAGCTCGTGATGAGACCTCCTATCTTCCAGCTTTTTGAGCTGAAAGCCATTACTATGGCTTGGTGACCAAGAGCAGTAATGTCATGCATGTTAAGTCTCATGATCGTGGTAGGTTGGATCATTACGATACCTCCTATCCTCCCCTAAATATTTTTGTAGACTCTGATTATGATTAACCTTAGAGGTTATTTAATAAGTGGGAGATAGACCTACTCCTTAAGAGCGTAGGGTGGTGTGAATTTTTTTTAATTAATAATCTTTACTAGTTGATCCTTCTACCCTAAAGACTCAAGAAAAGAAAATAACTCAGATAATGACCGAAATATTCCTCTGATAGGTTATGCCAGGGTTCCTATGAGAGCTCATGATGGTTTTATAGGAGTGGTCCCCCATATGAGTCTTTTCATCAATACCTTCAAAAAGAAACTTGAAAAGGTTTCTTGGATGATAGTATGTTAAGATTATGAATGGAAAGTATAGCAATAACAATTCCCCTAATTGACCCAATGAATAATCTCGGCTAATAATGAGAGTCACTTTATAAAATATGAGGCATTAAGAGTGAATTTCTTTTGACAAGTGTTACCACAAGAGTGCATAATGACAAAAATTTCAATGGCTATGCCATAGGAACTGAAATTTCAAGAATGATGTTGTAACAACAATTTTATTCATTTATACCCTACCCTAATCTAGAGAGAGGAAGGTCTCCTTCAAGTGTAGGAGTACTTCCAATTCAACCATGTTCGTAACAATATGGTAAATACACTCACACTCAGTTTGAAAGAATAAACTTCAACACATACCAGAGTATCAGAAACCAGTTGCTCCGATTGATATGATACAAAGAGTATTTGAAGATGAGAGTTGTACTTTGGCTGGATTATGATCTGGAACCAATCCTCGATGTAATCCTGGTGGTATTGGCTCATTTCTTCTTTTGGACCGCTCTGAATATCCTCTTTGATCATACCAGACAAAATTAGATCATTGGTCTCTGGAATGCACACAAGGCTTGTTGCTACGCATGGTGAAGGTTTCTCGATCTCAAGTTCAACTGGATGCTCCCAATAATATTTGGTACATGGCTCATCAATCTCCTTGGTAGATAGGCAAGAGGACTCAAGGGATATTTCAAAATCATGTTCTGGCTGTGGAGAGACAGATAATTTCCTGAATGCAGTTAGGATGAACTCTTCCTGAGAAGAAGATACCCCAGCTACTGCTAGGATTTGAGAAAGCGCCTCGATGGAAATTCTTCAAGCCCTCAGTGATTCTTGAATTTCTCATGCTCACAACATGGATTAGTACAAAATATGGGGTTCTTACAACACTCCAAAAATGGTTTATCTTTAAATAAATTGAATTTTTTATCTAAATGAATTAAAGACTGCTAGTTGCAATAAAAACTCACCAAACTTGCTTGATTCGGCAACCAAACTTGGAGAAACCCCACAGTAGTGGATGTGTGGCTCTTCACTCACATCTTACTATAAACTCTCCACCCTCTCATTTCCCTGCAACAAAGATCACACACAAAAAAAAAACTTCTAAAAGAAGCTAGCCTATGATCACTTTAGCACCTCCCCAGCAACGACGCCAAAAATGTTGGGAGAATATATTGCTATGATTTCCAACATTAAATTATCAATCTGGGGCTCGTAAGCTTCGAGGTACAAATGCAAGGAATGCAATATCACAACATCTAACCTAGATTAGAGTAAGAATCAACCTGTTGTGTTAGGTCTCTGTAATTTAGTAGAGTGGCAAGACTAAACGCTGCAGAGACTACATCAAAAACCACTTTGGGATTCTAGGATCTAGCCCTCCTGAATCCAGAGAGGGATCTCTCTATAAGTTTCAAAGATTGATTTATCTTTTAAGGCTTTAGTATGATATTAAGCTAGTTGTTAAGAACAAGGGTTTTTTTTGTTTGGTTGGTCGAGTGTGATCTTTAATTGGATGGAATATCACAAAATGAAAGAGTTCCAAAAGGGGAAGATGCAAGTGTATTGAGAAGTGTTCACCAAATAGGATTAGTATGATGCAGCTTTAAACCATTGGGAAACAGAGTCACAAAAGGGTTTAATTGTACAACAATTTCAAGAGTGGTCCAAGGGGCAAGTCATCTATATCAAAAGATCCTTTAGATTAAATGATGGAGTGGAACATTTAAAAGTGTTGAGAAGGTGGAAAAAGCCAATAATTTAAACAAGGATTTATCAACTTTCCATACAAGAAAAGCCTTTTTAAGCAACTGTTTAAAACCAAACAAAGGACAGGTATAACCATAAAATTCTTTGGAAAATCTTGTATTAAAGCTAACTTATACGACACCAGTCTAGTAATCTCACTAGACTACTTTCAGAAGGGATGAAAACAGATAAAAAAACAAAGTGCAGCTTAAGATCAAGCAAGATGCATTAAAATTAAAGCCTGCTTTTAGCATACTCTAAGGGAAACTTTCAAACAACCTTTAGAGAAAGAACTAGAAAACATGGCAAACCATAAAATTTTCTAGTTTAACTCTACTCAGCATGTAATGAAAATATCATTCAAGAACTTCCTTTCAAGTTTTGCACATCAAGATATGGACTAACCAACATTCCTTGATAATATTTACACTTAATTTAAGTCATTCTTAAATACACAATTGGAGGAAAACATAAATATAAAGCTTATTAGTGAGATTAGGGTACTTCTAATAGTAAATCCTAGCTCTATGCTTACTGTTCTTTATCAGAGAAAAGTGAACAAAATGGCATACATGAAAGGAAAACAATAACAGTAAGAGGTACTTCACCAATGATATAGACCAGGATCCCAAAAATCAGCTTGTGTATTGATTATCAATCCAGTTACAAACTACATGTCCAATGTTTCATCACAGCAACAACTTCTCTTCTCAGCCTAACTTCTGCAGTAACTTAACAGAGCTTCAGAGCTTCATAATTTATTTACATTCAAAAATGATTCAATACAACAACTATTACATCAGAAATCCAACAACCAACCAACCACTTCTCATCTTCTTTAGAAGTATTTATAGAAGAGTGAGGAGGTGGAAGAGTTCTTGGGTTAGATATCATTAATTCCATACTAAATGCAACTCCTAGCCTTGAAAACTATGCAAGGCATAAGGCAGGAAAGCATTCAATTTACAAGTCTGTTTTATTAACTCAGTTTTCTGCTTTCTAGGCTTAGTGGGTGAAAAGATTGAGTTTAAGGCTCTTTTTATCTTTTACAATAACTTTACTGACATTTTAAAATATGTTCTTTAGTTCAAAATAATTGCTCAACTATTTTTAGGAAAATATATTCTAACTGAGCAATAACTATGCATTCATTTGATTTATTGAGGCTGCGGGTGGCACTTTGGTAGCTGGGGATTCAATTAGCCCCTTTGATGTGGCATTGAGGTGTCGTTCGTTGTTTTTGTCTTTTTTCACTTAAACATTGATTTTCTTTAAACACTGTGTTTATGCTTGATTTCAGGCTTTGAGACTTTATCCTTAATTATCCTCAAACCGCTGACTGTGTTTGCTGTTTTGTAGGTGCACGGAGGGTTCGCTAGAAAATTTGTTTAGAAAGCCGATGATCATGACTTATCAGCTCAAAATTGTGAAATTAAATTCCTCAAATCCCTTTTAACTTGTATTTAGGGCCACGAGGATCGTCATCCTCGGCCCAAAACACTATAATTGCCTGCGGCAGGGTTTGTTTCTTAAACTTCATCAAACCTGCATAAAAACACACAAAGTTAATTAAAACCCTGCAAAATTTGGTTTGGAACTGCTTAGGAGGGTTTACGGAAGCGGTTAGAGTTGTGAGGATGAGTGGATGTAGCAGTGGGAGCGAGAAAATCATGGCAAAAAATGAAATAGGGTTAAAATTTTTGAATTTGCCGCGAATTGAGAAGAAGCGGTTTTGGGAAAACCATTAATGGTTTTCGTGCGAGCTCTGAGGGGGTAAGTGGTATTAGCTTTTGCAACACGATTCCATTCAGCGATCGACATGTGGAAAATGGAAACTTCTTATATTGCGCGGAAGTAGCACACTGTGGAACGGGGCAAAAAATTGCCTGATATGGATTACTGACCATCGGATGATGGGCGACAGATCCAACGGCGCGGATAGAACGTGATGGGGGGTAATATTCATGGGTGGAGAATGGAGTGGGTTCTAGAGTGACGTAGATTTTTTCGTGTTGTGGATGGGTTTATCGGTGGTATCGGCTTAAGTCCCAATCGTTGGATCATCAGATCGGACGGTTAGGATTTGAAAGGAGGAGTGAATATATGAATGGAGGAAAAAGGTAAGGCATGCGTAAGGGCGGAAGGATGAGTGCTCAACGGACGTTGATCTGCAGAGATCAATGGTCCAGATCTGTTAAAAAACATAAAGTCAGAAATGGAAAAATGGAAGGAAAAAGGGGTTTTAGCACGGAGGTTTGAAACTTTAAGCACCCGACTGCGGGGCTTCGGCCACATGAGAAAAAGGGCTGAAGGTTTATAAGCTCCCAAGGGCTTAAAAAATTTATAGTGCTAGAAGAGTGATTTTTAGGCCAAAACAAGGTTTTTTAAGGCCAAGTAAGGGTTCCAATAGGTGAGAGGAGTGATCTTTTAAACCAAATAAAGGGAAATATAAGATTTAAAGAGGATTTTGGAATGGTTTAGAAGCCAAATGAAGGTTCATAGAGGAATTTTGTGAAGGGAATAAGGGTGAAAATGTGATTGCTCATAACATAAAAATGGTGAAGCGAATGAATGAAGAATGGAGCCTTAAAAGCAGTTTCTTTGGTAAACAACAAGGTTCTTTAGGACTATGAGTGAAACAACAGTGAAGATTAACTCAAAGGGTAAAGATCATCATAAGAATTCAAGAACTCACAATTTGGCCATAAAATTGTTTCTTGAAGGCTTAAAAAGATTTAGCCACCATTTGATATGACAAATTTTTATAGGTGGCTAATAGTGCCTCCACATGGGGAGGACAGCTGGTCGTTTAGGTGTCCAGAACCTCAGCTATTGATCTCTAGCTTTTTAGTAAACTAGTGCCTTATCCATTGGGCATGAACTTTCTTTTCCTTTAGCTGACCTTTCTTTAATCTGACAATCTTTGTAGAAATTTTGAAAAATGACAACTCTTCAAAACAACATCTATACCTACCCATTCCTAATGATCCTAACATTTTTTCTTCTTCAGAGTGAATTTGGACTAGAAAAATCTCTTCATCAACATTTTATTCTTTTATTTGAAAAAAAAAAACTAGCCTAAGTTTACTCTTATTTCTCCATGACTTCATATTAAGAAATTGAACTCACAAGTTTCTCAACCTAACTACCTTCTGTCAGGATTAGGCTGTCTGACATACTTTTATTCTATAAATTCTAAAACAAGAAATTTTAAAGCAGCCAAGCCAGGATTAAGCAGTCTGAATTGCTGCAGATCTATGACATAAAAGCAAGCTACACATAGATTTTATTTGCAGAAAAATAAAACAGAATTGTGAAGGCTTAAGATCTGAAAACTAAAATATCCTTCATTAT
Source organism: Pinus albicaulis (assembly GCA_034641835.2). Taxonomy (NCBI): domain Eukaryota; kingdom Viridiplantae; phylum Streptophyta; class Pinopsida; order Pinales; family Pinaceae; genus Pinus; species Pinus albicaulis. Next base: position 19,654,387 of record MU968450.1, read on the forward strand.
TCTTCAGCTCTAATTTTGATTCTTTTTTAGCTATCTTTCTTTCTTCTTTTCTGGTCCAAGTTTTGAGAATTTTGGAACCAGTTTGCTTTCTACATTTGGCTCAAGATTTAAACTGATTAGAGCCATTCTCTTTTTGAAATTCATAGGTTCAGATTTTGAATTTGTTTGAACCTTTTTTTTCTATCCTAATCTACTTCTACTGATAAGCCAAGATTGTGTTGTTTGGCTAATCCAATTCACTAACCTATCAGCAGTAAATTGAAAAACTAATTAGTCATGATTAGGTTGTATGACTAACTAGAAGTGTGTTTTTAGGAGTGGCATTTGAGCTTGCACACTTTCAGAATTTGTCTCTCTTTTTTGGTATGGGGCTGAACCTTTCTTGTTTTACAATCTGCCTTCTTTTCTATTTTCTATTCTTTTTGTATTTTTATTTTTCTAACTTTGAAAGAAGTGATAGATATGATATTTACAATGGAAAGTAAAAAGCTTTGAAACTCATGATTCTTAACAGAAGTAATGCTTGAGCATCCTGCCATTGACATGACCTCCAAGAAGTTCAATTTCTTCAAGAAAAATGCATTGTTACCAACAGTAGAATGGATGAGATAAAGGCGTAGCCATAAGTTATCAAATTTTCCATGTTTTCCCTTATCTTCTCTCCTGGAATCCCACTTCAAAACTTTGTCACCAATGCTGAAATCACTGGCCTTTGTCCTTTTGTCAAACAACTTCTTGATGTTTTCTCGCTTGTGTAGTGCTCTGTTGTAGACTTCCTCCGTGGTTTGTTGAAGATGTATAGTATGATGTATTCTCCTTGTCATATCATTTTCGTCAGACTATACTTCTTGGATCAGCTTCATGACTAGCACTCCTACACTGGCTGGAAAAATTGCATCTGCTCCATAAACTAGCTGGTAGGGAGACATTCCAATTGATTTCGTAAGTGTTAATCTGTTAGCCCATAGGGCATGTACTAGCTTTGTGTGCTACGATTTCTTATTGTCTTCCAGCAACTTTTTGATTATATTCACCAAAATTTTGTTGGAGCATTCTGCCAACCCATTACCTTGAGGGTAATAAGCAGTAGAATGGCCCAATGTAATCTGAAATTTATGACAAAATTCAACCATCTTTCTGGATCCAAATGCAGTAGCATTGTCAGCGATAATCTTTCTAGGACAGCCAAATCTGGATAGGATATGATTTCCAAAGAATTTTATGATGACAGAGTCAGTGGATTGCCTAGAAGGGATGGCTTCTATCCATTTGGTAAAATAGTCTATTGTAGTGAGGATCCATCTATGTTGGGTAGATGCGGGAGGATGGATTTCCCCGATGAATTTTAGACCCCGCTGCTAAAAAGGAGCTTCAACAGTGATTGATTGCAGAGGTAAGGGAAGAAATTTTCTTTTTCCCTCAAAGAGTTTCCATTTGTGACAGGAAATAATAATTTTGTGGACATCTTGAAAGAGGGTGGGCCAACAGTAACCAGCTCTAAGGATTTTATTGGTATTTGTCTTCCAATAGAGGTGGCCTCCACATTATCCTTCATGGAACTCATGCTCGATCTTATCTGCATGATTCTCAGGCAAACATTCAAGCAATATTCCACTAGCATTTTTCCAATATAAAAATTTATCCAAAATGTAGTAATTAACAAATTTCAACTTTAAAAATCTTGCCTTTGTTTTAGAAAAACTAGGAGGTGTATTTAAATGAGCAAAACATATAAAATATTAGCATACCAAGATGAAAACAGAAAATGATCTTAAAAAATGGGAGTTGGCAACTCCTCTTGTTAATCTAATGCATCTATCATGTTTATATCAAGAGCTTCAAAATTAGACTCAGCCATTAATCTTGCTAGTCCTTGGCCTTTAATGAGCTTAGTAGGCTTCATTTCTAAATCATATTCAAGTATCACAACAATCTAATTTCCTCTTTTACCATCTGGATCTCGTGTTAAAATCTCTTTTACCATTGAATTTGGCACAAATGCAATTACGTGGGAATGTAAAATGTAAAATCCGAAGTCTTTTAAGGCTTTGACTAAAGAAAAGGCTTGTTTTTCCATGATATTGTAATTCAGAGGTGCATCTCTTAATGCCTTACTAAAGAATGCAATTGGATGCTCTTGTCCCTTCAAGTTATTTTGTAATAGGACAACAGCTACTGTGTGTTTTGGTGCAAATAAAAAAATGAAGAAATCCTTTGTAAAATAGGGACTAATAAGAACTGGTGTTTTGGTTAATTCTTGTTTTACTAGTTCAAATGATTTCTTTGCTTCTAAGGTCCATTTAAATCCTTCTTCTCTTTTAAGCATATTGGTCATGTTTCTAAGGAGTTCAGCTAAATTGGGTATGAACCTTCTTAAGAAATTAATCTTCCCAATGAAAGATTGAAGTTCTTTGATGTTTCTAGGATGGTTGATTTGAAATATACCATAAATCCTCTTTGGGTCTATATTTATCCCTTCTTCTAATATGATGTGTCCAAGTAGTTTCCCTTCTTGGAGACCAAACATTGTTTTCTTTTGATTTAAAGATAACCCATATTTTCTGCATTTCCCAAAGACTTTTCTGAAGTGATATAGGTGTTCTTCATCTGTTTTGGAAAAGAGAGTGATTTCGTCAAGGTATATAATGATGAAGAAGCCTAATACTTCTAAGAATGAAATATCCATAGCTCTCTGAAATGTAGCACCATCATTAATTAAACCAAAGGGAATTTTCACATACATGAAAGTACCCCAAGGAGTGGTAAAGGCTGTTTTGAGTTGATCATCAGGATGTACTAATATTTGATTGTAACCTGAGAAGCCATCTAGCAAAGAAATTCTTCTAGAACCAACTACCCTTTGTAAAATATGATGCATCTTCGGTAAGGGATAGTAGTCCTTTAATGAGGCTCTGTTTAAGTTTCTAAAATCAATGGAAAGCCTAATCTCTCATGTTTTCTTCCTAACTGACACAAGATTAGATACCCAATCTGAATATCTAACAGGAACTATAATTCCAACTTCGTACATTTTCTTGATTTCTTTCTCAACCAGAGGTAATTGAATAGGGTTTATTCTGCGCAATTTTTGTTTAAAAGGTTTATGATTTTCTTTGAGGGGTATCTTGTGCTGAATTATTTTTGTATCATAGGAATTTAGATCTTCATAACTCCATGCAAACACATCAGAAAATTCCTTAAAGAGCTCAATGTATTTCAGTTTAATGGAAGCTAGCAAGGTTTTATAAAGTTCAATCATTTTTGGCTTTTGTTCATTGCCTATGTTACATTCTTCTACTTCAGTTTCAACAGGTTCTAGTTTTGGTTTTTTGGCAACATCATTGAAATCAAACAATTCTTCTAATGGGACCAGTCCTTTGGGCAAGCTTTGAGTGTTAGATTGCAGCATTTCTAAGTCTTCTTTTTATAAATATGCACTAATTTCTGTTGAATGTTCAATCTTATTACATATCAGATTTATATCAGCAATATCTGGAGACTATACTTCTTTATCAAGTAAATTTTCTTCGATAGGACAATCTTATTCATAATCTAAATCTAAACTTGGTAGCTCAAATTAATTTCTAGACTGTAAGAAGTCTTCTATTTGTTTATCTCCCTCAAACACCTACCAATATTTTTCATTGTATGGGACAGCTGGCCTAAATTTGACTTGGGTGGTGCATTGCTTGGTTTCATAAGGTGTTAGACAAGTTCTAGCAGCAAAGGCTAAACCATTGGCAAGGACATTTTGGTTTCTTGGGACAAAGATAAGTTGGAATTCACCAAATGTTTTGAGTAAATCCAGGGTATCATTCCTATAGGCTCTCAATCTGGGATGTTTGGCACTATATTCCCCATTCACTTTCCTAATAATCAAATCTGAATCCCCATGAAATTTTATCCTTTTGGCCCCTAATTTTTTCAATAAGTGTAGGCCTAAAAGGAGGGCTTCGTACTCAGCTATGTTATTTGAACATTGAAAACTTAACCTGTAGGAATTCCATTTAGCATGACTTTTTTCAGTGTTCTGTATCCATATGCCTGCTCTGGCATTATTCTTAGTGCAAGACCCATCAAAATTCATACTCCAAAGAGGACTAGTTTCAGATTGACTAGTTTGACTACTATCCTCTTTATCTATTGTGCTTTTAGATTGGTCTTGTAAATTAGCACTATGTTGAATGTGGTTTATTTCCTCATGTTCTTAATTATGTTGAGGACTCTTCTTTTGACTCTCAAGGTTGACAACCAATGGATTACTGTTTTGTAGCTCTGGATCTGTGATTTGTTTGCTATAATTTTCTGATTTGACAAACTGTTTTTATGCTTCTGTTTTGTCTTCCGCTTTTTCTGTGTCTGCCACTATGTTACAGTGAGGGATGGCCACTAAGTCAGTTAAGTTTTCTTTCTCATTGAATGTTTCATGATTGAAGAGAATAAATGAGTCAAGGCTCGTATGCATAGAATAAAGAGGGGAGTTTTCCGGCCTCTCTTGGCTACTGACCATGTATTGCATATGAGATTCCCTATAAAGTCTTCTTGTTTGATTACAAATAGGGATGGTAGCATATGTCATATCCGTTTGCATTGTTCCTTGTAACTTAGCTCCCCATGATCTTGATAACAGCATACCATATTTGGGGGGTACATCAGCCACCACAATATCCATCACTAAACACTTGGCTGGAATTTGAGCTAAGTTCACACAAAGATCTTTGATCAAACCTAAACATTTCACTCTGTTGGAGTCAAAGGAATATAGATCTTTGTATGGTCTAGTGATTTCAAGGCCTAGACTCTCCATTATTGCTTTGGGCATCAAGTTATGAGAGGTCCCTAAATCATGCATAACATTGTGTAAAATTTTGTCATGAATTTTCAAACTAAAATAAAATGGAGGAGCTGGTCCTTCTTGGTATATTCCCTCAATCTTAGGACCAAATAAGAGCTCTGGTTGGTCATCATTCAGGTTTAAAGTGTCATTATTTTCTGCTATGTTGAAATCTTTCAAAATTTGTGATCTATATACATCCTCGGTGACTAATTCAGTAAGGGGAACAGAGATCTTGATCTTGGAAATTTCTTGTTCTAGACTAAACGGCATCTGATTTTTTACAATGTTTGTTTCAGCCTTTCTAATCACCACTCTATCAGCAAAATCAGTTTTCTGATTTCCTCTATTTACATTGGTCAAATTTTTTTTAATGGGAGCACTAGCTGAGGTGCTAACGCTGCAAATGTCTGCACTCTATTTTTCATTAATTTGAATGTGTTTCTCTTTGTTGTAGTCAGAGTTTACAGCCACTGTTTTATCCTTTTGTTTATTTTTTTTGGGTTTGCTCACAGGGCTGTTTTTTGTATAATTTTCAGAGGTCTTAGTTTTGGGAGTTTCCTGATTCTTTTTACTCCTAAGGTCATATTATTTTGGGATTTCTATGATGACATTTTCTAGCTCTTGATAATAATGTTCATCCTCTTTTCTTTTATCATCATATGGTGTGTATAGACCTTGTTTTATATTGTGAGGAACATCAAAATGATCATTGTCTACTCCCAGCATGTTTATGTCATCTTCCTCTATTTTTTCATTTGTTTCTTCAACCTCACTTACATAGTTTTGATGAAAAGGAGGTATAATCTCCTGATCAGAGTCTCTTGGTCTGTTTTGAGGTTGGTTTCTCCTGAAGTTCTGATTTTGATTTTGAGATTGATTTCTATTTTGGGGAGCTAATTGGTTTTCTCTAAATTGTGCTCTCTCAAGTATGCTCATATTTTTCGTCATTTCTTCCATCATTCTTTCCATTTTTTAGCTAGATGTGGAGGATGCACTTTCCTCCCTAAATGATACTTTATTTTCATTTCTCATCCTGGCTCTTTTCTCAATCAAATTTACCTCCACAACTAGAGCTCCTTTCTGCATGTCTTCTAAGGTTAAAGGATCTCTTTCTCTTATTTGATATGCCATTTCAGGATCAAATCCTTCAGGAAATTTGGCCAAGGCTAAACCTTGTGGAGGTTTCAATTCTGGGGGCAGGGCATTATAAACACTATTGAATCTAGTTCAATAATTTTGAACACATTCCCCAGTGTTTATTTTAAGGTTGTTGTAGTCTGAAAGTATTTAAAGAGGGTTTTTCCTAACTTCCCATTTGTTTAGGAATGACTGATGGAGAGCTTGGAGATCATTAATACTATTAGGGGTTAAGATTTTGAACCATTTTCTTGCTTCTCCCCCTAGACTTTGAGCAAACAATCTTAATTTGATAGTTTCATCATCTATCTCATTCCTATCAAAATAGTCATTCACCTTGTCAACATGTTGTGAAGCAGTAGTAGCACCACTGGTATCATACAATGGTATCTTAGACTGATAGTCCTGTGGCAGATTGACTAAAGGTAAAGGAAGGACTAGAGGGGCATACCATGTTACCATGATAGGAGGTTGTGGGAAAAGTGGGGTGTTTACAAGTGGAGGGTGTAGAATGGGAAGGGGTTGATGGAATGGTGTGGTTTGAACAGTGGGTGTGTGAAGAAAAGATGTGGATTGATCAGCAAGAGCTTGTTGAGGAGATCTTGCATGAGAGAAACCAAAATTATGAAGGAAATGTAAATCAGGTGGAGTAGTTTCTTTGCTACCATGATGTTCACCTCTATCTTGGGATGAAGATGGAGACTCAAAATATATCTGATATATATCACCAAGTGACCTAGTTCTAAATGGGTTTCTTAAGTCAACTTGTGAATCTTGTAGAGCTGTAAGGTTTTCAGGAACAGAATTAGGTCTACTGAGTGACCTAACAACAGTTGAAGCTTGAGCCTTAGGAGATTTCCTAAGTATAATTTCAGGATTATCAACTATCCCAGGAGGATTTGGGTCATGATGGCTCATAGTATGAATTCTTTTTGAAGCCACAATGTTGTGTTTTTAGACCCAATAATAAGAAAATTTTAACCAAATATGACAATTTTTAGTAGGCTAACTGATCTTTTAGCAAGAAAAAATTTTAATCCTCAAAGTCTTCTTTACTGAGTTTTAATTATATTATGATAAAGGGTTTCCCAGTGGAGTCTTTTAGAAAACCAAGGAAAATTAGAAGGCCTACTGATGTTCAGTGGAGTCACCAGGTGAAGGATTTTTACTTGATTTCAGGGCTTGAAAGTTGTTGACCATCAACAATCAAAACCACTCTAGGCATACATTTGATTCATTTGTTAATAATGGGATTATCTGAGTTGTGAAGTTATCTATTACTTAAGAAATTCCCCAGTATGGTTGCCAGGAAATGTTAGGTCTCTGTAATTTAGTAGAGTGGCAAGACTAAACGTTGCAGAGACTACATCAAAAACCACTTTGGGATTCTAGGATCTAGCCCTACTGAATCCAAAGAGGGATCTCTCTATAAGTTTCAAAGATTGATTTATCTTTTAAGGCTTTAGTATGATATTAGGCTAGTTATTAAGAACAAGGGTTTTGTTTGTTTGGTTGGTCGGGTGTGATCTTTAATTGGATGGAATATCACAAAATGAAAGAGCTCCAAAAGGTGAAGATGCAAGTGTATTGAGAAGTGTTCAGCAGATATGATTAGTATGATGCAAGTTTAAACCATTGGGCAATGGAGTCACAAAAGGGTTTAATTATACAACTATTTCAAGAGTGGTCCAAGGGGCAAGTCATGTATATCAAAATATCCTTTAGATTAAATGATGGAGTGGAACATTTAAAAGTGTTGAGAAGGCGGAAAAAGCCAATAATTTCAACAAGGATTTATCAACTTTCCATACAAGAAAATCCTTTTTAAGCAACTATTTAAAACCAACCAAAGGACAGGGCTAACCATAAACTTCTTTCGACAAGCTTGTATTAAAGCTAACTTATCAGACAACAATCCAGTAATATTACTAGACTACTTTCAGAAGGGATGAAAACAAATAAGAAAAAAAAGTGCAGCTTAAGATCAAGCGAGATGCATTAAAATCAAAGCCTGTTTTTAGCATACTCTAAGGGAAACTTTCAAACAACCTATGGAGAAAGAACTAGAAAATAGGGAAAACCATAAAATTTTCTAGTTTAACTCTACTCAGCATGTAATGAAAATATCATTCAAGAACTTCCTTTCAAGTTTTGCACATCAAGACATGGACTAACCAACATTCCTTGATAATGTTTACACTTAATTTAAGTCATTCTTAAATACACAATTGGAGGAAAACATAAAGATAAAGATTATCAGTGAGAGTAGGGTACTTCTAACAGTAAATCCTAGCTCTATGCTTGTTTTTCTTTATCAGAGAAAAGTGAACAAAATGGCATACATGAAAGGAAACCAATAACAGTAATAGGTACTTCACCAATGATATAGACCAAGATCCCAAAAATCAGCTTGTGTATTGATTATCAATCCAGTTACAAACTACATGTCCAATGTTTCGTCACAGCAAAAAAATCTCTTCTCAGCCTAAATTCTTCAATAACTTAACAGAGCTTTAGAGCTTTAGAATTTATTTACATTCAAAAATGATTTGATACAACAACTATTACATCATAAATCCAACAACCAACCAACCACTTCTCATCTTCTTTAGAAGTATTTATAGAAGAATGAGGAGGTGGAAGAGTTCTAGGGTTAGATATCATTAATTCCATACTAAATGCAACTCCTAGCCTTGAAAACCATGCAAGGCATAAGGCAGGAAAGCATTACATTTACAAGTCTGTTTTATTAACTCTGTTTTCTGCTTTCTAGGCTTATTGGGTGAAAATATTGACTTTAAGGCTCTTTTAATCTTTTACAATAACTTTACTGATAGTTTAAAATATGTTCTTTAGTTCAGAAATAACTGTTCAACTATTTTTAGGCAAATATCTTCTAATTGAGCAATAAATATGCCTTCATTTGATTTGTTGAGGCTACAAGTGGCACTTTGGTAGCTGGGGATTCAATTAGCCCCTTTGATGTGGCATTGAGGTGTCCTTTGTTGCTTTTTTCTTCTTTCACTTAAACAATTATTTTCTTTAAACACTGTGTTTATGCTTGATTTTAGACTTTGAGACTTTATCCTTAATTATCCTCAAACTGCTGACTGTGTTTGCTATTTTGCAGGTGCGCAGAGGGTTCGCTGGAAAATTTGTTTAGAAAGCCGATGTTCATGACTTATCAACTCAAAAATATGAAATTAAATTCCTCAAATCCCTTTTAACTTGTATTTAGGGCCACGAGGATCATCATCCTCAGCCCAAAACACTATAATTTCCTGCGGAAGGGTTTGTTTCTTAAAATTCATGAAACCTACATAAAAACACACAAAGATAATTAAAATCCTATGAAATTTGGTTTAGAACTATTTAGGAGGGTTTATGGAAGCGGTTGGAGCTGTGAGGATGAGTGGATGTAGCAGTGGGAGCAAGAAAAGCATGGAGGAATACGAAATAGGGTTCGAAATTTTGAATTTGGCGCGAACTGAGAAGAAGCGGTTTCGGGAAAACCATTAATGGTTTTTGCGTGGACTCTGAGGGGGTAGGTGGTATTAGCTTTTGGAACACAATTCCATTCATCGCTCGACACGTGGAAAATGGAAACTGCTTATATCGCGCAGAAGTAGCACACTCTGGAACGAGGCCAAAAATTGTGTGATATGGATTGCTGACTGTCAGATGATGGGCAACAGATCCAACGGCGTGGATAGAACGCGATGGGGGGTAAGATTCACGGGCGGAGAACGGAGTGGGTTCTACGGTGACGTAGATTTTGTCGTGTTGTGGATGGGTTTATCGGTGGTATTGGGTTAAGTCCCGATCGTTGGATCATCAGATTGGACGGTTAGGATTTGAAGGAAGGAGTAAATATATGAATGGAGGAAAAAGGTAAGGCATGCGTAAGGGAGGAAGGATCAGTGCCTAACGGACGTTGATATGCAGAGATCAAAGGTCCAAATTTGTTAAAAAACATAAAGTCTAAAGTGGTAAAATGGAAGGAAAAAGGGGTTTTAGCACAGAGGTTTGAAATTTTAAGCGCCCGATTGCGAGGCTTTGGCGACATGAGAAAAAGGGCTGAGGGTTTATAAGCTCCCAGGGGCTTAAAAACTTTATAGTGTTAGAAGAGTGATTTTTAGGCCAAAACAAGGTTTTTTAAGGCCAAGTAAGGGTTCTGATAGGTGAGAGGAGGGATCTTTTAAACCAAATAAAAGGAAATATAACGTTTAAAGAGGATTTTGGAATGGTTTAGAAGACAAATTAAGGTTTATAGAGGAATTTTATGAAGGGAATAAGGGTGAAAATTGGATTTCTCATAAGAGAAAAATGGTGAAGTGAATGAATGAAGAATGGAGCCTTAAAAGTAATTTCTTTGGTAAACAACAAGGTTATTTAGGACTATCAGTGAAACAACAGTGAAGATTAACTCAAAGGGTAAAGATCATCATAAGAGTTCAAGAACTCACAATTTGGCCATGAAATTGTTTCTTGAAGGCTTAAAAAGATTTAGCCACCATTTGATATGACAAATTTTTATAGGTGGCTAACATGTTGTTTAAGTACAAAATTGTTATTTCTAATTGAAGCTAATCAATTGAGGAAAACATGCTTAAAAAAAAGAAATTCTAATCACTATGAAAATGAAACTAACTCTAATTAATCAAAAACCAAGAAATACAAATTACCATTGAAATGAGTCTAATATAAATGAAAATCTCAATCTAAATACAAAGATATAAATACAAGAATCTTAAGCCAATCAATATTAATTTAAAATGATACCAAACTTATGCTAAATCTTAATCCCAACAAAATTCACTCTCATTCAAATGATCTTAAACTAAGGCAATTAACAAACAAAACTTCAACTAATCTAATTCCCAGGATGCATAAAAAAAATCAAGTAAGCATTCAAACTAACCTCTGTCACCACTTTTCAATAGCTTCAAAAGAAACTAAGTAAACCAAGATTTTAATTGACATGCTTCAGATCTAAGAGACTACAAAATAAGAAACTATCCTATCCTTAAACTTCTTTAATCAAACTCAAGAAATCATTCAATCATGAGCACTTTGGCGAATGGTTCTACCAATAAATAACTACAATCTTAATGAATTTCAAACTAAACTACAACTTCAAACAATGATTTAATGGTCTCATTCAGGGAAATTTTTAGGGGCTAATATTCACAGGTGGGCTGATTTTCCATGTTTTCTCAAAAAACAATATTTGTGAATTTCCATCTTTTTAGAATATGATTCGCCCAAATTTTATAGTATAACAATATTTTACCTTAGAAATCGCCAAAAATTTATAGAGACTATATAAAATCATTAGAAATATAAATATTTTTACAAAAGTATTGCCAAGACTTTTACAATTTACATATTAGGGACTAGTAATATTCACCAATATTTATAAACTTTAAGATAAATTTATATCCTTAAAATTTTCCCTGGTCTCATTGCATTGCTTTAAAATACATGGTTGCAAAAACACAATGTTACAGTAAAATCAATAAGGTACATAATATATTTCAATTCATATTTAAAACAAATGGAGTTATCGATCTCTTGTTTACACAATTAAGAAGCACCTTTAAATATTTCAATCGTAAACATGTAAAAAAGGGACTATTCATGCAATAAAATCATTGATCAGTGCCATTCATTAGCTTGCAACAATTTGAAAATGATATGTCTATTTAATTTTAAGAAAACAAACGAATTACAGCCTTAAGTACATAATCAAAATTATGATATCTAATTAACAATTGCTTTCAAAATAAAATCCATGCACTTAGACCTAAAACAAACACGCTACCTCTATCCTATGATGTTTAAAAAACTAGAGCAAGAATAAACTAAATCAATGTCTAAATATTAATAAAAACCATAACATTTACAAAGAATTCATGGCAAAGTAAAATTGTATTAAGATTCAAATCATAAGTTCACTTACATACATTCCTTCAATATTTTGTCTCATGTTCACACCTTTTCAGCCATTTATAATATTCACAAGGCGAATTATTCATTTTCCTCAATTTTGGAAAATTTAACAATTTTAACAAACTGACCTAAAATATATTAGTATACCTTACTAACCATGATGAATTTTGGAAAATTGTTCGAAGGGAAACTAATTTGTTAAGTTTCCAAAAAAAACCTTTCTTGGATTTGTCACATTCAAATCCATCTCCTCGTAAACATGCCCAAAGTTGGTTGTTTAGATTTTTTTGCAATGTTCTAGAACTCTGAGAAAAGAATGTTTTTTTACAAAATTGCCTCCAAGACCCGCGTATAACTTTTAGAAGAATTCGAATATTGAGAAACCATTTTGGATATACATAATTTTTTATATTTGTAACAAACCAATTTGATTAGATTTAATAGATTCACCTCCAGCTGCACACACATCGAGGTCAAACATGGCAGTTTGGAAACTTTGCACATTTTGAACAGATTTGTTAATCAACTCCTATGGACCCACATATGCGACCTGGGTGAAAAAAATGTATGGGAAGGTATTAAAACATTATTTTGGACCATAACCTCCCTTGGTTTTCCTCGGAAGCACGCTGAAAGCGCCAAAACCCTAAATTAGGCATTCACATACTTAACTAGCTTGAGAGGGATTTCAACGATGGAACCCTGTTTCTTTGAAATGTTTCCATGATGTTGCTCAGGATTTTGGCTTTGATATATAAAAAATTCAGCTTCTGAAACTTCGTAGAAACAAATTTATAGAGAAAATTCAGCGATGACCTGTTTAGGTTAAATTCAAGAGCCTGCAAAAAGCGCTAATTTCCATAGATCATATCTCTAAAAATATAGTGAACCAAGCTCCAAAATGTTGCGACGATGTTCCTTGGGATTTTTCCTTTACTCTGTAAAAATTTCAGCTTCTAAACCTTCGTATAAAAAAAGGTATAGCAAAAATTCCATGATGACCTGTTTGGAGCAGCGAACCCCTAGAATCCAAAGCTTTGATACCAAATGTTGTGAAACCAGCTCCAAAAATAAAATAAAAGAGAGATCAATGCCTTATAAATTAGCCACTTTGAGGAGGCAACCTCCAATACATTACATAAATGAACAATTCTTGGATGATACAAATGACCAAAACCTCCTTCTATATATAAGAGTCCATGGGGCCATAATATAATCCTAATCGACCTAACAATAATAATTTAAGGGCACAATAATAACAATATTGGGGTCACAGGGGTACAAAAATAACAATGAGGGGGCTATAATAATAACAATAAGGGACTAAACTAGTAATGTAGGGACCTAACAATCGTGATCATGGTCATCTAACAAAACACGATTAGCATTGTATAACATCATCACAACACAAACATCAAATATACATCTCATGTCAAATAACTGCTATCACATACACATCTATCTGCAAGCTGCACATTAAATGAACATATCTAATATGACCTAACAATATACACATCATGATGATCACCAACATATAAATTAAGTACAACTGCAACAAGAACATAAAATATTTATCATATATATATATATATATATATATATATATATATATATATATATATATATATATATATATATATATATATATAATGTCAAAAATATACAACTGTAATATAAATTTCATGGATCAACTGGTAGTAAATCATCAATAGCAGTACTAGTTGAAGTTTTCTCATTCAATGGTGCAGCCTCGACAAGCTCAGATACATGTTGATCATCACATGCCTGCTAATCTGGTACTGGTGTCTCATTCTGATCAGGATCAACAATCGGTTGCTCATCATGATGACTCTACATGGTCGATGGTCTAGCCTACTCATGATCATGAGTACTATTGGATGCTGTAGGCTACTATATGGACGTGGCCAATGGTCCAACCCGCTCTCCATAATGATGTAATGTTCCTTTTTCAGTATTGATCATAAATCATGCATCAAAAATGAATTTCCAGCAACAAATATAATAAAACAATAAAATGGACTCCTAGATCCCATAGAATAGTTAATATACATTCTAAATCGAAGAATAGAGCTGAAAAAAATCAAACTAGGTAGGCTAAACAGACCTCCCACACTAGTGTAGCTAAAAATGGTGAAAAACCCCAAGACTGCAAAATGTCGGAGCACCTTCTCAAGGGACTGTACAGTCTAAGAGAGGTTTTATGCATAAAATTATAGGAGAATCATAGATATACTCATATATTGATAAATAATGTTGAATTACAAAGATCCAATCCCCTATAAAAAATACAAGACAACCTGGCAAGGGTTTCTTGTCAAACACTCTATATATAAAATGTGATATTCAGAAAATCACTGAATAATCACTGCAAAACTGAAGTAAATGAGTGAAAAAGGCTAAAATATGTCTGATCTAATGCATAACCCTCAAGGGCTTCCTCCCATGAAAGGAACCTCTCAATCACAAGGAAACACTACAACGGAGCCACCAAACCATACAATGAACACTGCCTCTAAAATAATGCACTCCCTAGAAGAAACAACGCTAGGAGGGTATGATAAATGTGTGTTCTGATGCCACAGATATAAAATAAGCTCTCGAGCTCTCCAAACAGATTTCTCAAGTGAAGGAAACCTTCCTCCAATGAGAAACTAGCTGAGAAGCCGGGATTCCAATCCCTTCCACAGCTGCACCCAGCAACACTGCACAATCTCTGGAAAAGATGTGCTAATGTAGATGGTTGAAGCTTGGCCTAAAAACCTAATGTAGAATGATGAATACAAAATCTCCCAATGATCCCCTCAAAGTAAAGAGGTGGGATTCCCGCCTGGGAACACCGATTGCTAAATAGCACTACAGCTTTGCTAAGCAGCAAAGCAGCAAAAATTCTTGGTAGCCAAGAATAATAACCTACAACATGATGAATAATGCTGCCATCCTCTTCCTTATATAAGATGTGACTTTTCTTGCCCTTGGCCTGACTCACTTAGGTTGCTTCTAACCCAAGTTACATTTCCCTCCAAAATTGCATTATCCATCCTAGGATTCCTCCCCCACTAGAACTGCGTTGTTGACTTGGTCAAAGCAACTTCATTTCATCTTTATTCACACATGGAGGTGTTTTATTAAGCTAGAAAGAGTGTCTCCTTTCACACTTGGAGTGTTTTTATCCTCCTTAGGAGACTTATGGGCTTTTCTAACCATTTATTCACTGGCTAAAGCTGCTGCTAACTCTAATGTTCCATTTAGCTTGGAAGTTAAAATTTTGGAACATTACAGATGATTACTGCTCGATGCTAGTGGAGGTTGCTCATCTGGCATAGCACGAGATGAACTATTATCATATTATGCGTTGTTTCTCGTGGACTGTCGATCATGTGCTGCAGCTCGACTATGCCTATAATTTGCAACAATCCTCCTCAGTCACATAACTAAGGTGGTAGCTCCTACGACATGACGCATCAGGATGTACATGTCACATGGCATGCCTATCCACAAAAGTAATAGCCTACCATCAGCCTGTATGTCTCTCATAGTAGCGGACCTGACTCCCACCTCGTCAATCAATGCAGTGAGTTGGTTGCCCAACTCCATCCTGTATCTACTATCAAGCCTACCGTGCCTAGCAAAAGGTGGTATTGGTAAACCAGTAGGAGCAGGTCACTTTGCATTGGCCTCCTGATGATCCTCGGCATTTGGCATATCCTAATCATTATTAAGATCCACACCTGGATCATGTGGTCATGCTGGCATGTCCTCGCCATCAAAAGACCCAATGTCTATAAAATATATACAAGTACAACAATAATTAGAAAATTTCATTACACAATTTAATAAAAACAAGTTAAATAACATGTTAGAATAAATTTAAATAAAATAGTAATATTACCTCTACCATCTGGCGGTTCATCATCTATGAATAGGATGTTGGCACACCCTCACCAATCCAAACCACCATAAGGATAGGGGACCATAATGAAAGGATTATCATCAAAAGTTGCTAGCAACTCCAGTGCATCTGCAATATCCTCATAGAAAACACAGTCTCGCGCCTCTTGGGAATCATCTGTCCCCACATGTGCACCCTTGCCTCGAACATCGGCCTACGAGGCTACCAAAAAATTTTAGGACTCATCTCTGGAAACCTCTAAAAAAATAAACAAAAAAGTTGTGAACAAAAAGAGAAGTTGTCCCTCCCTTGTGCATGAGCACACATATATCTAAGGCTGTACAAAACAGCCGCAAAAAAAATGGTAGACCACCTAACAAGTTGTGGCTTCTGTACAAAATAATCAACATAATATAGAAGAAAGAAAATAATGTGTTTCCCATCACTTGTGTTGTGTGATATGGATGAAATAAAAACTGAGAGGCACCTCACCTCCTGACTACCAAATGCGCCAATAAGTAACTGACCTCTGGAGACCTGAAAATATGAAGGAGACAGTATATCTGCACTAATGTGTCTCTCGGAGTAAACCAACTGACTCCCTGCTGCATAGCCAACTAGAACCTTTCATAACGATGGAAAATCCACCCCTCTCCTCGATATCCCTATAATGAAATATATATCCTCCTCAGTGGGCACATACCACTAGTTACAACCAACCCAGAAAGCTCTTTGGTGGTAATTCCACCTACGGAAAAGATGTCTCAAAAACACACCATGGCCCATTAGGGAAGTAGCCTGGAAGTAGCCTCCTCATAGAACTTGAGGAGGCCTGCTTGCCTTAGGAGCCCCTAGGTAGCTGTTGTAATAGGGCGAGGGTACACATCTCTCTCCCTCTCTCGTGCCTCCCACAGGCGAACCATGTTATACTAGTCCACATGTTGTTGATGTTGTTCCCCCTCTTCTCTCCTTTCATGCCTATGAATGATTGACATATTAAATACAATTTTTTTACTAAATGAGACATGTATTTAGGAATATAGATATATAACTTTTTTTGGAAAAAAAAAAAAATCAAAACAGTCGGTGCACCACAAAAAACAAAAATGCACTAGTTCCGATGCGTCTTTTTTTGTTGCGCACTGGCAGTCGTGCAGCAGATAATATTCAATGCATCGGCGGCGTTGCACCTGAAACTTTTCAGCACACCATTGACTATGTAAAATGTCAGGAGTCCGATGCACTGACTAAACTCTACACCCCAGGGCGTATAGTTCAATCAGTGCACCAACCTCTTGACATCATTACATAGTCAACGGTGCGGTCTTTTACCAGGCCACACCGTTGTCCCTGATGAAATGGAGAATGCGATGCGCTAAAAAAAATACCTGCCCCAGGGTGGATATTTAAGTAAACGCATCACATTGTCACTATTCTACATGGTTAACTGTGCGGCCAGATAACCAACCGCACCGCACTTTTTTAAAATTTTAAAATAACACTGTGTACCTTTCAGTACTGCCCCAAAGAAGGTGCGGATACCTTTAGCACCGGTTGTGGTGCGGATACCATTAGCACTGGTTGTGGTGCGGCCTATAAATTTATGGGCAGCACCACGAACCGGTGTGAGCCGAACGGCTTGAGTGCACCGCGCGACAAATTTGTTTTTCTTTTAAATGGTTAATTTTAAGGTAATTTGAAATTCTAATCCGCTAAAAGGCTAATTATGGAAAAACAAGAAAAATACAGGTACATTTGGCCATCGAGGATGCATATTGGCTATAGAATTTGTAAAATAAAATTTTCCCACTATTTTGCAAAATTCAAGCTCGAGATTGGTGGGCAATGCACAATGGCAGTGCTTGCAATGGGTGCAATGGGAGCACCGATGTGAGGGTGGCTCAGACAAGGATAAATTGCACTAGTGCTTAAGAGCTCTGGAGCACTAAGAAAAGTGAAAAATGTGGTTTTTTGGCCGTAGTTTTTTTTTTATTTAACATTGTTCTGGTGCACGGGGTTTTATAGGAGCACCGGTGCGGTTTATTAAGACTGCACCGGGCAGTTTCAGTTTTGGCGCAATGTTTTTGGACGCACCAGTGCAGATTATTTGTAAAGCACCAATGTGCTATAGTAATTAGATGCACCAGGCGGCTGTGTACGGAGCGCGCGGTATCTGGTGTGCCACTGTTTTGTGTGCACTGGTGTGGTTTAGGATGATAAGCGCACTAGACTAAAAGCATCTGCAAAAACCTCCACTTGCCAACCTGCTCTAGTAACCTCCACTAGAAATGGATGTCTGGGGTATTTTTATAAGGGTTTGCTCAAAAACATATGCTAGAGGGTATTTTCCCTATTGTGTGATATCTAACTTCTTTCAGAATAAGTCGCCTTTAAATTTCATAGTTTAAGAATTCAATGCTTTCTTAGTACAAGGTTTGTTTCTTTCTAGATTAAATTTACTTTGAAGTATTTACTTTCATGTCATTAGAATAGATTTACTTTCTTTATGATAAGATATATTTGCTTTCATGTCACTAGAATAGATTTATTTTCATGTCAATAGAGTTAGTTAACTTTCATTTCAATCATCATTTCAATCTCATAGATTAAAATATTACTTTCCATGTTCCAAATTTGAGACTTTTGAAAAATAATGTGTGTCCATACTCATCTTAGAAATTTTTCATGAATATGTTCTATGTTGGTCTTGCAATTTATTTCAATAGAGCAGAATTTCCTTTTTGAAATTGAAAATTATTCCTAGAATATATGGTGCAAGTGTACTTCACAAGTTCACGAACCCTAGGTTTGAAAATTTAATGACAATTAATTTAACTCAGAATTTTAGCTACCCAAAAACACTTATAAAAAATGCACGACCACATAGTTTGTATGCTAGGTTGTAAGTGAAGTGATATTTATGTGAATCGACTTGATTTTGTTTCTTCAATATTATATTCAATTTATTTCGAATGCTAGTTTTTGACTAAACAATTTCAAAATTATTTATGTTATGTTGTGTATATATAAAAATGCATTATGGAAATGGATAGTGCTATTCAACCATATTTTTGTGGTGATGTTAAGAGAAAAATCGTTTTTGGAAATGTTGAAAGTTTTGTTAGAAAATTACAAAGTTTACAATCAATATTTTATTCTACAAAAAATCTTATAATAGTTTTGGAATGCTAGTTTTTAACTTTAAAAAAAATAGCTAAAACCATATGAAGTTATAAATCATTACCTAATTTACTTATTTCACTGAAAAAGATTCATTTAATATTTGGCTAATGTGATGAAGGAAGAAAGACATTCAAGTGACGAATTGGATCTAAAATTACTTTTTCAAAGTAAAACCTGGTCAATAGCAAGGCAATTCTACATAGTAAATATGTTGAATACATGCTAGTTCAATGAATAATTACGAGAAAGGATTGTATTTGTTGGAAAAAGTGATTTAGTTAATGAAAATAGAATGTGGTTTACAATATTAATAAAAACGTTTCTCGATATCGATTTCTAAAGCATGTAAGACAGATTAATAATGAAATGTAATCATGTCAATTGGAATATGTCAAATTGGAATTTAAGTAAAACATGTCTGATTTATAGTAACATATTTCACAACAATATTTTTTAATTAAAGATCAAGAAAATCAATACTATCTAGATTCATGATGATTAATAGTTAGTGGATACCATTAATATCGATAGTAGTTAAATGTCATTTTAGAACTTAGATGTAAATTCGTGATTTTGGTTACTTATTATCTCTAACGCATTATATATATGTCTTTTTCTTGTAAAAATAATTTTTCAATGTTCATTTGGTTTTAGAATCGTTAGTAAGTTATAGCCAATCGTCTGTCTTTGTCGTTCTCAAATTGTTAAGTGTTTTAAGGTTTTTATTTATAGTTTGTTTGTTATTTATGCATTTATTACTAACAATGAAGAAATTTCCCAAAGAAACAATGGATGGAGCACAGAGGAAGAGGTTCATGCCAGGAGCCAAGATATCTTAATGTTCAACCAAGATATCTTAACTCTTAGCAAATATATTTTAATGCTAAGGGATAAAAATACTAAAACTTCACTTAATTCATAGGTGTCTTGAAGATGGACTAAATGTCGTAAGAACATTGTCAGAAGAGCTTTTGCAAAACATGAACAAATGAATATTGAGAAACAATGGTTAATTAGTAAATATATTGCTACCAATTTTTTTTTTTTGTTGAAACAATTTTGAAATTCAGTATATGCTAAAGGATATGTATTGTAACATTCTTGATAAAGTTAAAAGAAAAAAAAACATATTCGACTATTCTAGATTACAAAAGCATGTATAAATGAAACATGTTTCATAATATATATCATAACCTTGGTTATTCGATTTAGAAATTGGTCTCATATTTGTATGAATATTAATATTTAGATTTTTTTTTTAAATATTGTATAGAATAGTTGTTTAAATGGAAGAAAATACTCGATTGGTCAACACTGTAAAAAAATAAAACTGTGATTGTAAAGTAATGTCACTAAAAATTGCAACGTAAGCAACATGTAACATTTCCTTAGTAGTTATGTAACTTACAAATGTGATAAATAAAAAAAATAATGTAAGAAATATCACTACAAAAAAAGAGAAAAAGGACATAGCATAATACAAAACATAGAGCCAGAAAAAAATAGTTCATTGGATTATGTTTGTGTACAATGTCATACTAGCATTTTCATTGATTGAAGAAATCATCTTGTTTGCTCTAATGATTACTTTGATATTATTTTTTCCCATGAGTATAGTATATTGATTGATAATGTGAATCCATATCCTAAATATCGGGTAAAAATAAATTTTTGTTTGACAAAGATAAATAAAAAATCATTACTCAAACCATAAACTTTGAAACAATGTTAGGATGCTTTGCAATGTAAGGAGCTAGTACTATGTAGTTACCAAATTTCTTAAAAACATAAAAAAAGAAGCCTGTCATGGTATACGTACAACTATGTTTTGATGGTCTATCATAACATTGAAAAGTCAACAAGAAATGTGTGTCTAATTTTATTTTCCATTAATTAAATTGCACAATAAAATGTAATCTTATCTCATACTCAGTTGTAATAGTTAAGTGAGTGTGATAAAATCAGTTAGCTCATGAATTTCGAGTTGAGGGTGGTTGGTAAGGCATGGAGAGTTATTCTATGTGTTTTAGAGTTTGAGTTGCAGTTAGTGCATTAGTTTAATGCATGAGAAATCAATTAACTCAATTAATTTAGTTAAAATCAGTTGAACTAGTTGTAACTCTCTGTTGCACTAGTGAGAGTTCAAGTGAATTAAATTAGATTTAATTCAGATGCAATGATCTGTCCTGCAACTGATGATTTACTATTAATATCTGCATGCATGTCAGTTCCAGTGGAGACCTAGTTGAGACAAAGGTTAAAGGGATGTTAAATATCAGTTGTATTATTAGTAGGTTTCCCGTATGCACTAAAACAACCATAGGATTGACCATGAGAATTTGCGTAGTTTTGGAAGGCCTAATTTCCTAAATAATATGGATTTCATTCCACATGAACTGTGCAAGCAAGGTAGGTTGAGAAGAGGCTGAAAATTAGCTAAGTGTTGGTCGATTTTGTTTGGATCAGTGTTAGACAGTTGTGGGAGTGCAGGAGACTCTTCTAAGAAGAGTGCATTGTAATTTTTTCATGATTCGTTGGTGAATATACAATAGAATATGGAGGGGTTTTGAGCAGTAACATTTCACCGAGAAAAAATCTAAGTTGTGGTTTGATTTTCTTCTTTCTTTACTTGTGGTTGGTGATTGTGTTTATTTTCTGTAATTTATTTGTACAAGGATTCAATATCTTGCTTTAGCATATTTCATGAGTGGATTGAATCCATTGATATACATCTTGTTTGTATAATTTCTACACGTAAATGTGCCATGCCTCTCGAAGTTGGTGAATATTTCAACAACATCTATTTTTTCTACACAGTATTGGTCATAGGAAATTTGTCGTAGTGTAGGTAATATTCTTTCTAGCCTGATGCCCCTTAGAATACACTATATTTTAGTCCTGTCACTTACATATATGATGCAGTTTAAGTGATGAAAATAAAGAAAGCGAGAGTCCTCCTTGCAAGCGCTGCAACAAAGGACAATTTTTTTCATAGTTCTAGTACTTGTAATTGTATTACAACCTCCCGTAGATATAGTCTTATATGGATTCATGTATACACTAATCGCTCTTAGGTATCCTTGGAAATACTGTAAAATTGATATAGAAAATAGATGCATAGTAACATGAAATCAAATGTCATTTTTCCTTCTTGTTCTTTATCCATGTACATTTAAACAATATGATATAGCTTATTTTTCATATTCCAGTTGGCGAGGGAAGAAGTTTTTTTTCTTGTGTTCAATGAACATATCAACATCGATTGTGATGTTCATAAAACTCTTTCTTGTATTTTAATTATATTTTTTAGAAATATCAACAGAAATACATTTTGCTGCAAATATCTTTGAATTGAAACACATGCTAGAATAAGTTTATCGTGTACTTCAACCTATTATGACAATAATATGAAATGGTGCCATTAGCACTAGTTTGACTAAAATCTATGAAATAAATCAAAATAAATGCAATTTGCAAAACTCATGACCATTTAAAAAATATATATTAAATCAATGATATCTCCACTTCTTGAACTTCATTTTCAATGAAATATTTTTTATATAATTTTACAAGAGTAATTCATATATATGGACTTGCATTATTATTAAAAAAGTTTCATAAACTGACTTGTATATTGTCAACCTCAATTTCCATCAAAAATAATAAAATGAACTTTGAAACTTCTCACTTTCTGCACAAAAAATATCCCACTTTGTGCCTAAGAAATAGATCCAATTCCATTTATAGTGTACTTAATCTCGAAATTTTAGAGAAATCACATAAAATGCAAGGAAAAACACAAGTATACAAAATAATATAGATAAAATTTAAGAAACATCACTTAATAATAAAAAATGGAGAGATTTTTTCACTTACTTATTCAAGGGGAAACCTCAAACTATAGAGTTCCAAATGCATTAACAACTATTGAAAAAAATTACGTAACCATCTACTGAGTTAGAGCTATCTATAGGTAACATAACTAGCTACATGGCAACATGTAACGAGGGTGGACTATCTAATTTGGCGCTTATTAGTAAAGAACACCAAATTTACAATGAGTAATTATTAACTAACTATTTAGTGGGGCTTATTCAAGAAAGGTTCCCTCACACATTAATAACTTATTTAGGATGGATAGAATGGGAACCTAACAATTATGGTTATCAAATGGGCATAGTGTCACAATGATTAGGTAGTGCTTAATTAATTTTAACATCAACAATTATAGTGATAGAATTCTATGTGATATTTTATGCAAGTATGATTGAAACATTTTGTGTGGGAGACCATGGAAATTTGATGGAATATTTATGCATAATGGGAGAAGAAATACATATTATTTTAAAATCCATGGAATGAAATTTAGCTTACATCCATCTAATGAATAATTAGAGAATTCCATTAGCATAATGTTATGTCGAGTGCTAACATATATGAAGGAAGTGGAGCCAAAAGAGCCTATGGGGCAATGGATTGAAGGGAATAAATATAAGGGCATGGGTGCTACAATAACAACACTTATGAAAGAAAATTACATGGGAGGTTGTCATTCTTATAATGTTTTATATGGTGGGGATGAAATAAGCGTCATTGAGTGGAATAAATATTCAAAAATAAACATTATTGGGGTGAAAGGGAAGGAGGTAGTGAAACCTTATGGAATAGATCCACAAGGGATGGAAAAAATGCTAAAAGATGGGGAAAATGTGAAAGATTGTTAAGTATATTTTCAAAAATATTATGGATGTTAATAGTAATAATGGCTAGAGTATGTCTATTTTTAACCTTTTGTTAGCCTACCTTTAAGAAATATAGTCAACTTTTCTAACCAAGGGAATCCCATTTATGATCATTCTTGATGTAGAAATCCATTCTGCATATATCATTCAATTTTAATGGTTCATAATGTCCTTCCATGATATATTTTTATATTTTTTATTTGTTACAAAGGCTACTATAAGATTTGTAATAAAAGCCACAAAAGATGATATAATCATTACTATAGATCTAATAATGGATTTTCTTAGAGAGCCTTGAAGTATACCATCAACATGTAGATATTAGAATAAATTTATTTGTATCTCTTGCACTTGAAAACTTAAGAATTCATTTACCAAGTGAAATCACGAGGAAAAGGGAATTTATGATCATAATATATCTTGAATAAGTGTGCTTTTATGAAATCATGTTGTCAATATACGTGCATGAGTCTTGGCTAGGAAACATTATCGCTACTATGATGATTTGTAGTAGAGTTGGGTCAAGGTTATAATCATAGAAAACTACAAAACCCAAATATATGATCCTCCATGAAGGAAAATTGTATTGAATATAAGTGTCACAATAGATGGACATAAGACTTGATTGCTAGTGGTTCAAATGTTGGAATTTCAATGACTCAGAGTGATAATTCTTGGATACTTGGTTAATGGTTGCATCCACAAGATAAGACAAACTACACATGGGAAGAAATGAATTCATCATTAATCAACCCAAAAGATGGAAGCTAAATGGTTAAATATATTCAGCATCTAATAATAATTGTGTATAAATTTATTTTCCCACAAATAAGTAAGCCACATTTAGCTTTCGAGTAAAGTTTTATAAAATGGTTAGAGGTGGAAAGATACAATATTGATAATATTGCAATATTCCAGGCCTTAAAAGTCTTCAATTGGTGGTTGATGAGAATATTTTATCTTTCATAGAGGA
This sequence comes from Pinus albicaulis, assembly GCA_034641835.2. Lineage (NCBI taxonomy): Eukaryota > Viridiplantae > Streptophyta > Pinopsida > Pinales > Pinaceae > Pinus > Pinus albicaulis. Next base: position 19,679,121 of record MU968450.1, read on the forward strand.
GAAGCTATGTGAATGAATGAAGGGGTAGGAACCTTCAAAGCATAACTATGAGGAATGTGGATGGCCAAGAACTTGGCAAATGTGGCTAATAAGGTTTGAAAAGCTATTTTATGGTTTAATTCTATGTAATTAATTGTTTATATTGTGGTGATTTTTATGTAATGGCCTAATTTATTGTGACTTATAAAATGGAATGGTCTTATTTGGTTGTTATTTTAATTTAAAATTCAAGGAAACATAATCCCATTGAATCACATATTTAACCCTAAATATAGGAAATGTGTAACCCATTTATGTCATATATTCAACCCCAAATCACATAAATATGTAAATCTAAGAGTTTAGTTCAATCAAATGACATCAATGTTATTGGTCATTTGACGAGTTCTCTTATGACTTAGGATGTCATTCCTAAATGTAGGGAAATATCCCTTCGATTTCTCCTCTTGTGTGGGGATATATTGATCATTTTATTTAATTATATAGGTTAAATATCCCTTGGATTTATCCTCATGCGTGAGGATATATTGATCATTTTATTTAATTATACATGTTCACCAATGATTTACTATCTACTTATAGATTTCTCCACATTTTTTTTTCCACAGAAAAAATGAATTTTTTTATAAGCATATCACAAAACATTACATCGTAGATGCCGTATCATTCCATATGAGAGCATCGTCCTACGAACCTTCTCTCTCGGTTCATTCTCTCTTGGTCCAACTTTATGAACCTTCCTAGAGAGTTCCCAATGTTTTCTAGGACCTAATGGTGCCAAAAAGGGAGTGGCAGGTTATGTAACCTTACCCAAAAATGCATTTTAGTAACCAACATTGAGTTTTCACATCAAAACCGAGGAACCATGGGGTTACAAAGAGGCCTGCTCTTCCCCATAAGCATGGTCCTTCATTTGTGGCAAAACTGTAATCCTCTAGAATATTAAAATGAACCACAAAAAAACCTTTTGCGTAGAGGTAAATATCAGAATTCTCGTCCAATTTTCGTAAATCCAATCATTTAACTCTTTAGGTTTTCGCCAATATCCATTGAACTGACAAATAACAACTTTTTATTGTAGATATTTCAATAGCCCAGTTACCTCTCGTATTTCTATGGCCAAATCTGGATTGTTCTCCATCTTTTCTACAATATATGGGCCTAGTAATGACAAATCTCATATTTTCTTTTTCTTTATGGAATATTTTCCTCTAAAGATATCCTTGAAAGAGTGGCCCTTTTATTTGTTTTCTCTTGGTGCATCGCCGTTGAGCCTTAAATTCAGTAAAATGGAGGAATTCCTGTGAATTTGATGGGATTTTAATTGAAGTTCATCCTATAGCTCTTTCCCTAAAAAAATCAGACTTTGTTTAAAAGTTGGGATGTATGTAGCGTGTTGAATATTTTGCTTCAAAACTGATACAAGCTTCGTATCATGTACCAAAAAAATTATGGTCTTCTAATCTATAACTTTAATAAATATTGGTACAAGACTCTCGTACATTGTCCCATCCCCCTCTCTTTGAGTTAGAGATTTCAGAGCATAACCTTTGGGGTCAGAAAACACCAGTAGAGCTAGCACAAGGTACAAGGGATAGAGGAACTGAATACAGGGTAGGCTTGTGAGGGGGCATGACCTTGCACCACCACATCTACGTAAATAAAGATTGTGGCACAAACCCCAGAACTGCCCTAAACATTGGCGGAGAGTCCTAGACCTCGTAGAAAGAGTAATAAAAAATGTTTACAGGGCGAAGAAAGAAAAAAATATAGCATTGGGAGAGGATTACCCATTTTTGGAAGAGCACACTCCATCCTTTTAGCATTTTGAATTAGAATACTGCAACATGACCCAAGTGGTGGGAGGAGTTGAACACCGGGGGAAAACCACTAGCAGCAGGCAGGCCCATGAGCCCAGTACCCACCCATTCTACACCACAGATGGGGAAATCAACCTCTGGTTTATCTCATTGCCTCATCAAAAACCCGACACTCATTAAGTACTCTCTTTCCCTACAACCTCTCTTTTCTCTCCCTCCATGGCAGCCCTCAGAAATGGAGGGAGGCTAAGAGGCTTGGTCCTTGATGGCCATCACCCTGCCACTATTCGAGACCAGTGTATCTCCCACCATCCACACCAAAAGGTGGCTACCAATGTCCCCGAGCCATGGCGGATCCCACAACCCCGTTTGGACCTGTGCATGTCGGCGGCCATAGAGCCAATGAACCCTAAGCTAGAGGAAAAAATATTGCTTTGCTCCATTCACCCCTTAATTTGCATTCTCATAAGAAAATATAATTTTTCCACATATAAACATATATTGATTATCTTATTTTATTTCATTATACACGTTCACCAATAATTTATGATCCACTTATTCCATAGATAGCCTGCGATGGCTACAGCAAGGGATGTAGTGAATTAGGGATCTGCCTTATCGAAGCCACAAAATATTGCGTGATTGACATATAATTATCTAGTTTATTATGATAATATGATGCCTGACCCATATCATTAGACAATGAAATCAAGTTTTTGAAGCAGTTGGGCGCTAATTGTGCAGGTTGCAATTGTAATCCTACTCGATAGTGGTGCTTGTCTGTGAGGTCGAGTGTGATAGTGGGAAACATGCTTAATGACGATATTCTGGAAATGAAGGCTATAAATTAATTCTCCACAACGAAATTTTCTCTAATGATTCCCTCACTAATGAGCGGGTTGGAGGATAAGTCCATGCCAAGCATAACCAGAGTACTCAAAAAATGATTGTGTTATTACAATTTTAGGATCTTGGGCCCATTAAGCTGAAATTCTTCTCCTTGTAAGATTTTGAGATATAAAGATCTATATTTGAAAAACAATGAACAAACTTGCAAGAGAAGGAAGGAGCGAGCAAGAATAGAGAAAAGAATGAAATTTATTCTTCAATATTAGTTTTGGACTCAATACATAAAAGCAACTAAGTTAAGCTTAGTTGTACATGAAATAACTATGGATAGTTATGGATAACTGAAGCTAATTTTTCTTTATGTTCTTCTAATGTGCACACGCACCACATGCAAGAAGTAGGTTAACTAACTAAGACAAGTGCACATCACATGCAATATCTAGAGTTGAACTAAAGCTAATCTAGGTGCATGTACACCAACACCCCCCCTTAAGCATAACTTAGGTGTTTGTGATACAAAATGAATGAGTCCCAACAACACGACCATTTTAGGTACCCATATATAATGCATAAAAAGGAGGAAAGAGGGAAAACCCAGTGGGAAGAAAACCTCCTCTCAAAATATAATAAAAAGTAGAGAAAAGACAACTTCTAGGTAGTCGTGTCCTTCACCCCGAGATGATCTCGCATGATTTGAAACTTCTACTCAGTGAAAGTCTTGTTGAAGATACTAGCAGTCTACTCAGAACTAGGACAATAATGAAGATCGATGATCCCATCATGAATGAGTTCTCTAATGAAGTGCATGTGGATCTCGATGTGTTCAGTCCATTGTCGTTGCACTGGATCTCTACAAAAATTTAGCATACTTTGGTTATCGCACCAGATGAAAATTGGATGTTCAACACTGATCCCAAGATCAGATAGGAAATGTTGTAGCCAAATGGCCTGAATAGTGGCATTGATTGCTCCTCTATACTTGGCCTTTACTAATAATAAAGAAATGGCAGCCTGCTTCTTGCTTAACCAACAAATTGGGTCGGATCCCAAACTAAGTACATAACCAGAGGTGGACTTGCGATCAGTGTTGTTGCCTGCCCAATCTGAATCTGTGAACCCAATGAGATTCAAAGAACAGTTGGTTGCATAATGAATCCCATAGGTGATTGTCCCCTGGACATATTGAAGGATGTGCTTTGCAACATTCCAGTGTAACTCATGTGGCTCCTGCATGTATCTGTAAAGTGCTCCTACGGCATATGAGAGATCAAGATGAGAGTGAGTGAGATAAATAAGACTTCCCACAAGCTGACGATACAATGTGAAATCAACAAATGGTGTGTCTTTTCCATTCTCAAGCTTTATCCCTCATAAGAAAGGTGTGGTTGTTGGCTTGCTGTCACTCATGTGAAATTGTGGCAAAATATCTCTAGCATACTTTGGTTGAGAAATGGTAATCCCATAATCACTCCGATTGATCTCCAGTCCAAGGAAGAAATTTAGCAAGCCCATGTCTATCATAGAAAAACGCTTATACAATGCAGTTTTAATCTTAGTAATGACAGAAGATAAACTACCTTTTATCAAAATATCATCATAAGGAGTCATTTTTCTTCAAAAAATAAACATTAGAATCAGATTTGAAGTGTAAAAATATTTGAGATAACAAATAAGAATCCATCTTTGTATACCATGCTCTAGGTGCCTTCTTGAGGCCATAGAGAGACTTCTTTAGTTTGCATAGCAAAGATGAATTGTGCATGTATCCCTTTGGCTACTCTATGTATATTTCCTCCTCAAGATCACCATGAAGAAAAGCATTCTTCACATCCATAAGATGCACCTCCCATCCTCTTACTGCTGCAATGGGGAGAGCTAGCCGAATGGAATCCATTTTTGCCACTGGAGTAAAAGTCTCATCATAGTCAACACCATGTACTTGCTAAAAACCTTTTTCTACCAATCGTGCCTTATATCGACTAACTTAGCCATTTTCTGCTTTCTTGGTTGGGTAAACCCACTTGCACCTTACACGTTTACGATTGGAAGGTAGTGGAACCAAATCCCAAGTATGGTTCTCAATGAGAGAGTTATATTCCTCATCCATTGCGGCTTCCCATTCAGGATGCCCAGTTTCTTTTGCATAATTTTGTGGATAATATGCATGCATCATATAAGCATGCGTGGGCATGCATGGCTACATAGCTAAGAGTGCTTTCGGATCTTCATCAAACAGAGGTATAGAGGCAGGATCATCAAGGATATCACACATGCTGCGCCATTTTTGTATTGAAGGTGGTCGAGAATCTTCCAAACTACATGCGAAAGTATGATCTCGATGTTCAACAACTGGTGGTCCAACAGGCGTCATAGGAAAAGACTCACCTTCATCAGAATTCTGATCTAAAGTTTCATCTGCATATTCATCAATGAATGGTGATGGAAACTTGGTAACAAGTTCATCTGCTTGTGCATGCAAAATATCTTCGTCAAACTTTACACTTCTTTCAATAAAGAGCTCTTCAGTGTTGATATCAAGCAATATGTACCCTTTGACTTCATCAGAATATCCAACAAACATGCATGCTTTACTTTGAGGCTCCAAAGCCTTTCTCTTCTCTATAGGAATGCGGGCCCATGCTTGAGATCCAAAAAAGTGGAAATGACTTACTTCATGTTGCATGCCAGTCCAAGCATCAAAAGGTGTTTTTCCAGTAACAAATTTATGAGGAGATCTGTTCTGGATGTATGAGGCACAATTGATAGCTTCAACCCACAATTTCGATGAAATAGATATTGCATGCAACATGCAATTGGCCATCTCCTTCAAATATCGATTCTTCCTTTCAGCCACACCATTTTTTTGTGGAGTGTAAGGAACTGTATGTTGCAACTGTGTGCCTGCTTCATTACAAATATTCTTGATATCTTTGTTGACATATTCCATCCCATTATCTTTGTGGAGTATCTTGATGCGTTTTCCAGACTAATTTTCTGCATGCGCTTTGAAAATATTTAGATGTTGAAAAACTTCAGACTTGAGTTTCAAGAAGTTATCCCAAGTGAATCTCATGTAATCATCTATAAATGACAACACATATCTTGTTTTTCTCATTGAAAGCACTAGAAATGGACCCATGAGATCACTGTGTATAAGTTCCAAAGGTGAAGAGGCTCTGCATGCATGCCCCTTCTCGAATTTCTCTTGTGGATGCTTCCCAAGAGCACATCCATTACAAACACCATTTGAAAATTCAATGGTCGGAAATCCTTTGATCGGCCCTTGCTTGCTAAGCTATTGCATATATATGAAATTCAAGTGCCCAAATATCTCATGCCAAATCCTACTTTCTTAATTTACATGTGTAAGTAGAAAAATGGAATTTGATTTAGGAACAAAATCAGAAAATGTATACAAACGAGATTGATCATTTACCTTTCCAAATGCAATATTCTAGTTGGTTTGCATGTCATAAATGCTCATGGAATCTGGGGTAAATTCCACTTTCCTTCCGTTGCCTATGTGTGTCATCTGATACACTGAGAGAAGATTCACAGAAAGCCTTGGAATATGCAAGACATTCTCAGAATTTCCATCTTCGAATTGCACTCTTCCTTGTCGAGTTGTTGCAACTGCAGAATTATCCCCGATGAGAATAGGAGGTCCTGAGTATGCATGTAGACAAGAAAAGGATTCCTTTGAAGAATCCATATGATGTGAAGCTCCTGAATCGATGATCCATTCTTACGGTGTACAATGAAGGGAAATCAAAGCATGCCCATTACCTCTTGGATGTGGTGCTTTTTCTTGAGACTTATTCTTGGCATTCTCAGGAATGTGATCTCCAAGATTGTGTTGTTGGAGTGATAGCACCATAAGATCTATAGTCTTCTTCATGCATGAAGATTCAGGGTGAAAACCACGGTGGCAATAATTTCACATTGATTTCCCTTTCATTCCTTTCCTTTCCTTTGAGCTGGATGATCCATAAAGGGTTTTGGGATCTCCTCCCTTTCCTGGATTAGGATGCTTCTTCCTTTTTCCTTTCTGATGGTCTTTGGAATTTTCCTTTCCTTTAACATGCACAGTAAGTTCATGTGCTTTGGAATTTTTGAGTGTGCCAATTTTGATGAGCTTAACTTGCTCATGCATCAAAGACTAAATAAAATAATCCAGTGAGGGCATCTTCCAAGCTACACTGGTTGCATATCTTACTATGTGGAATGTAGAGAAGAATACTGCATACTCTGGACCAAGTTTTGATAAAATGGAAAGAATCAACTAATTTTCCTGCTTGGATTTGTCGATCCCACATCCTTTCAGCTGAAGCAACAAGGCTTTATACCTTGTGAAAAATCTTGAATGTTGTCAAAATTTCTCGGATCTAATGAGTTTAACTCATTTTTTAGAATGTGACCTTGCATTTCATCCTATTTTCCAAACAATGCTTCCAAAGTTTTCCATACTTCATTTGGAGTTGAACATGATTCAACATGAAATAGAAATTCTGGAGAGATAGATAAACATATGATGTCAAAGGCCTCATCCATGCGATTTAAATATCTGGTTTTCTCCACTGTCGATGTTGGTTCAAATTATGTTTCCATGGTTAGTCGAAATAAGTCTGTACTTCTGAGATGAGGTAGAATCTTTGGTTTCCATTCGAACTAATTATATGGAGTAAGAATTGTCAATTGTGGAAACTCCAGTTTAGACTCCATTCTTTGTTGTTACTTCAATCTTCTGAACCTGCAAATAAATTTTTTTGTGCACTAAATACAAATCCGTGCACTCTATTACCATGTAAGATTTTGAGATACAAAGATCTAGATTTGCAAAACAATGAACAAATTTGCAAGAGAAGTAAGGAGCGAGCAAGAATAGAGAAAATAATGAAATTTATTCTTCATTATTAGTTTTGGAATCAATACATAAAAGAAACTAATTTAAGCTTAGTTGTACATGCAATAACTATGGATAGTTAAAGCTAACTGAAACTAAGTGTGCTTTATGTTCTGCTAATGTGCACATGGACCACATGCAAGCAGTAATTTAACTAACTAAGACAAGGGCACATCACATGCAATATCTAAAGTTGAACTAAAGCTAATCTAGGTGCATGTACACCAACACTCCTCCTTTCCTCCATTTGGTTCACTACCATCCCATTACTGCTCAGATTAGGCTAAAATTGAACTGATGGAGTCAACATTAATAAACCTTGGACACAATATGTCTTCACTTCGATGATGTCGATTGAATATCTACCATATTACAAGAAGGCAAACAACATCAAGAAATTTTTTTATTCGCAAACCCTAATAATTGTAATGTCAAATTAGCTTCCAAAACAGTATGATATACTTGACTACCATCCACTTCCTTTCGCTGCTGCAACATGGACGTGATATATTTCTGAGAGTGGTTATAACTACATCACAGGTCACGTTAAGTTTTATAAGGTGAAGAGGTTTGGTGTGCACAAGTTTTGTGGTCTAGTCAGTTATAACTACAATAACTACGATACACTGAAGATATTTGATGTGGTCCAATCCCTGAAACATTATATAGACCTAGAAGTGATTTTTTCAAATGAAAAAAAAGAAAACAAACTATAGCAGAGTCTTTTTAACATAGACTTGAGCTTCTGATTCTCCTCGTTTATGCGATTTATCTCTGTTGAAAGTACCGTGATCGCTATCAAATTACAAATTACACAATTTTTAAGAAAAGGAATAGCATGACAACATGAATAAACGAAGAAATAAAGCCATAGCTGTGAAAACTCGCTCAAAACACCTTATTTCTAGTGACCTTCCATATCTCTGATCTTCATCAATTTTCAGAGTCACCTTTTATATCTCTGATCTTCATGAATTTTCAGTGACCGCCTGCGAATTCTTATTATTCTGGACGTACTAATAGGAACCCAGGTGTCATTATTTTGGTATTCCTAAAAAGTCGCTCGCTAACTCCACAATCTTCCTCTTCACGGCATTGACCTAGCCGTTGTTATTCTTCAAGTTTTCAGACATAGGGTCAAGTCGAATCATAATCATAAAATCTAGCGTTGCAAATCAAATCGAAGCTAGACTCAAGTGAATAACAGTCATTTAGCCAAGTTTCTTGTTGAGCCTAGAGGCTCATTCTACAATCTAATATGAGGGACATGTGTAAGTATGGCATTTCCTCAAAAAATTAGGTCGGCCAAACCAAAATTAAAAATTAAATAACCGTATAAATAAACAATAAAAAATCTATTAACAAAACAATTAGCCTAGTTGTTAATATGTCACTTTGGCTCTCCGAGTAGGAAATACAACATTTCGATGTCTATCTTAAATAGTCCAATATAAATTATGAAGAAAATATTTTAACATGAATTAATATAAAATGGTTCAATAGACATGTTATGCAATCTTTATAACATTCAAAAATATAATTTAAACAATAAAAAAATTACACATTGTTTTTTGCACTCTAAAATAAGTTTGTAACAAAAGAAATTTGATAACTCTGGACTCATGTTAGCTCCGTGATTTAGATGAATCTATGCTGGTCACTTAGAACAGCAAGAACTTCCAAATATAAGTCACTAATGTCTGCTCATTTTGCCGTGGCTGGTGTATATTACCAAAAAAATATCCGAACACATGAAAAAATCTTTCATTCCTCTATTTATGGCGTTACATAACTAAGCAAAATTCAATATCGTTTTCATATTTAAGCTTTAAACATGTCAATCGATCTTTGTGAGGTTTCACACTTTGTTTTTTCATCTACGATTACCTTTTGACTGGAAACCACGGTTTTCCCAATGCGTCAAAGTTGTAAATGAAATATAATTGGTTTAATCGTTGCCCTATGCCGAAATTTTTTGGCGCCAAATCTAAAAAAAACGACGCATCCGATCTCACGTTGTTCGAAAGAATGTGAAGTACAGAAATTGTAAAATAGAATAAGCAAAATATGCTTTGGAATGATGTCAATGAGATTATTCTTTAGAACTTTAATGTCAATATTTCTTTGTCTAATATATCATGTTTATAATGAGTTGAAATTTTTTAGTTATTTTTTGAAATTTAAAATTATTTTTTCCTTACTAAAATAGAGATTTGTTATACAGCTTTATATATATATAGTATGTTTTCATAGATAAATAGCTTTAATTATGTCTTAGACTAGTTATATCTATAACATAATATATTTTTATTTAAAACTATTGGTATATAGTAAAAATTGTCCACAAAAGTTAGGGAATCTTTTTGTTATTACAAGGTTTGGGTTTGGGTTGTGAACAAAAATCAAAGAGGAGTTAGAGTGAAAGTTGTGGAAAATTTTCTTTTACTGGAAGTAAAAAAAAAAAATCCATATTTTTCATTATTAATGTAGATTTCTTGATTTGTATCTCATTTCATATTGTTTCCAAGATCATCATTGTCTTTTGCTTATTGATAGTTTTTCAATAAAATAAATTTCTCTTAATTCTAAGTTGTGGATACAAAGTTATGTCCCTTGGAAATTTTTCCCTCCAAGAGTCACATCAACAATCCATACCACTACCACATTGCAATCACTTTCCCACATGTCATCGATGTAAAATGCCACATTATTTATATGTTCCATCCCTCACATGTGGTATCTTACCATGTCAACTACTGCTCGAGATGTCATGTTACGATCTTTATTGGGTTTCAACAATATCGAGAGGAAATTCACTCAAGATGGCACTCGTGACTTTTGCATTATTCTTATCATCTTTTTTTTCATGTAATACATATTTCCAAGCATCGACACCAAAAGGCATCAAATATTCCATTATCCTTATCTTTCAAAAAATAATTTGATCTATCCAATAACAAAGCTCTATTTTTTCAAGTCATCATGATTGGACATGGCCCCTTTAAGATCTTCCTTCCCATGCTGGTTTGACTACTTCTAAAGGAACTTGTTGTAATACCAATTGTTGGATTCGCAATTGTACTAATAGGTAGGGGGAAGCAACATAGTGACATTTATTTCTTAATTAAACTCAGTGACACATCATAAAATTTCAATCTCAAAAACTAAACAAGTAACACAAGGTATACATGGAAACTCTTAGGGGAGAAAACCACTACTTCTTGATATGAAATATCTTGTAGGAATAAACCAACAATTACATCAATTTGTAGGCTCCAACCTATAGGAGACACCAATCCTCTTTGTTTCTTTGTAGACACCATCCTATAGGAGACACAAATCGCCTCTACTAATTTGTAGTAAGCAACCTACAAGAGACGACAATCCTCTCTGCTTCTTTGTAAGAACCAACCTATAGTATACATCAATCCCCTATATTTCTTTATAAGTGCCAAATTACAAGAGATACACATCCCCACTACTGTAAATACTCATAGGGACCAACCTACTTCATTGAATTTGCTTACATCTTCACGTTATCTCTTAGCTACTTCTACTTTCACCAAGTATTTTTGCTTCTTTTCCTTCACCGGGATTATTATTTGTGTCTACCTTCACCAGGTGTACTTGTTAATTCTTCCTTCACAAGGTCTACATGTATTTTCTTCCTTCACCAGGTATACTTCTCCCAAAACTTATTGGTTTTGATTTCTTTCAAAGAAAATACTTGCAGAACATGACACATGTTCACTTTTGCAAATATGGTTCTGAAATTTCTACAACTAGTACCTAGAGATCTCTTCTCTATCACATCCAAATTTTATAATTTGAAACATCTCAACAAGAACGTTATAGAAAAAATTCCAAGTTGTCCTATTTGAAAAAAAAATTAGGAGCATTGAGGAAGCCTAAATTTCTCACACCATATCTGAAAATGTATCGTGAGCTAAAATATGAAATAAATATCACAATTACCTTGATATATCTCCTCTTTCTCCAAATTTTAGATTATGAAACATCACAAAGAGGAAGTGTATAAAAAATACCTAGCCAACATGTTTGACGAGCACTAAAGAAGCTTGAATTCCTTAGAACATCTCTATGAATTTTAGTGAATAAATGTACAAAATTGGAACTAAAAGTACATAAATTCCTTCTATTTCTATCCTCCAAGTTTCCTGGTCTGAAACATCTGAAAAAAAAAAATTATAGCTATAATTCCAAGCTGGCCTATTTCAAAATTATTTTAGGAGAACTCATGAAGCCTAACCTCCTTAGAGCATATCTCAAAAATTATAGTGAAGATGGGTCTGAAATGTGAACCACAAGTGAAAATGAAGCTTCTTTCGTGAATATATATGAATAATGAAGATATTCCTAAGCAAGAATACATATAGAAATACACATAGTTAAATGTTGCCAAAAATTTTCAAGGAGCCTTCATGCTATCACATGGTTGCTTTGATCATGAAAACAAGCCGAGGAGTTAGAACCAAGGAGCTAGGAAGGATGTTTTACACTCAAGGTGAAAAATTCTATCAAAATTATTCATGTTAATATAGATTTCCTTATCCCCCAGATGCGGGTGCTCCGTATTACTTAGTTGGCTCGCCACATGGGTTGTCCAACGCCAAGAAAATGTCCTCGCCATGAGGCAACACATAGACCTGGTGTGGGAGCCTTAAATACACCTCGTTGGTCCACAACACAACGCCTTACCTAGTATTCAATTTCACTTGTTGTGCATTCATTTGTGTGCATCTGGCTTGTAGAGTGCCCTGGCCATTTATGGGTAATGGTGACATCTCCTCCCAGTAATTCTCTCACCGTCTCTCTTTCAGGTTTTCTCTGCAAACTCGTGCTCACAGATCTAATGATCCTTGTTGCACCTCCACCCCTCTCTCAGCTCTTCAGTCACCCTCCGCTCATTTGCTCCATGCCGCATACTGCCTCTCTGCTCATCCATCTCCCTTTGTTCATCTGCCTCACCTGCATTCTCAAAATTTTGCAGACTCCATGCCTCGCCACCATTGAATGCACTGTCACAGAGGTGAAGGTTGAGGTTCTCGCTGACTCCCTCCCATATTCACCATGGCAAAGCACTCTGTGGATTTATCATTGGCCATAGAAGTGTCAGAGGTTCATTACCCTCAGGTCCTCTCTGCCCCTTTCTCTATTCGAATTCCTAAATCTCGTCCATGCCATTCCACCTTGGGGTCTAGGAAAAGGCAGCGTAAATGAAATCTATCCCATTATTCCCCTAAATAGCCTCAGAAAATGTTGGCTCTTCCTGCCAAACGTTTGAAGGAATCATCTGACTACGAAGGTGGCAGCATCTCTGCCGAAGGGGCCAAGGCAGAAGATACGAAGGCTCGTTCCACCTGCACACCAAAGCTGGACCCTCATTTCTCGAAGAAAGAGGATGACCCCTCTGAATATGGATGCTACATAGAGGAAAAGAAGCATCCTCAACAAATTCGAGATGCAAAGGACCAGAATGTCTAGCGCCATGGTTCCTCATTTTCTAGTTTTTTCTAGCTTTACTTCAATCTCTATGTATATTTACATTTTTCACAGCAAACTTAGCTACTGGGTTCCTCTATTTAAGGTTGGTTTATCCATAAGGCACAACTCTTTCGATGCTCTGTGGACTTCTTTATGGGCTAGTTTCCCCCCAAGGGGCAACGCCATTTTTTTTTTGGAATTTTCTCTTTCCCATGAGGATTGGCTAGCTTAGCAATCCCAGTCTCGAAGGTGGACTGTACCTTTGTACTCTTTTGTATTACATAATAAAATGTAGTCTTATTTAGAATATATATATATATATATATATATATATATATATATATATATATATATATATATATATATATATATATATATATATATATAGCCTTATTTATCTCCTATTTCATATTATTTATTACATGTTGTTAATGGATCTCAATTATCATGAGTACCCCAGGCTAGATCTAATAGATATTTGATGATAGCTTTCTTGGAAGAAGTAGATCAAATCTTCTTATTATCTTGTTTTTAGTATGCAACTTCTTGGAGTTGAATCTAGATCTCTAGAAGGCCAAAGTATGATCTTATTCACCAAAATTAGTTAGTATTATCATCAAAATTAAATATTAAGGTACATTAAATTCTCTCCTAATAATATTCCTTAATTTATAAATAATTAAATATATTAGATCTAGGAAAAATATATGAATGGTTTATCCATATTCTAACAAAAATCCTAGGTAGATGTATGGTGTAATCCACATATCGACAGGAGGATTTTCTCACATAAAAAGGCCACCAATTATGTATTTATTGTACAAAGGATCACTTCATTTATTTGTATGGATGGCCAATTGATAAAAATGAGGTCGTAAATTAAATGATTGAGCCTATCTAGTGCAACTTGGTAACTTGCCAAAAATAGTGAGTATCTTTCTCAAAATGCACATGGATACCTTAACAAATTGACTCTAGGAATTCTAGACCACATATATCTTTGATGCGATTCTTTCTATTTCCATTATTAAAAATCTAAATTCAAGACCCCCGACCCATGTTTGATCATGTTATTATTAATGATAGCAGGAAGAAATGTTCAATTTAGGTGACCCATCTTGACAATTCAAAAGCATCAAACTTGTTCATATCCACCTTCAGAGAATAGTTTTGCATGTTTTTATCCATTTCTCTTATCTTGTGTAGACTCAAAGAAGGTTTTGGATTGATAAATAATATTGATTTAAAATCTTATTCCTAGTGTAGCTCAATGAATTGTGCAATACAATGGTGTTCCTCTAATTTTCATTAAGCTATGATACTTAAAAACTGATCATTTAACATATTTTTAGGGTTGGCTAGGTTCTACTAATTTTGTTCCTCCAAATTCTCATCTAGATCCCCACCCCACATCTGATCCATATTCTCTAATTTAGCATACAACTTTATACAACTTTTAAAATTTTCTTTATAGGTTTTTCAACCTTTTAGAAGTGGAGTGAGTGGTCATATTATTTATGATGGTGATATGAGGTGATTATAGTATCCATCTTGAGTGAGATCACTGACAAAGGTCATTGGATCCTGAGGACAAGGGAGTGATAGTTGCCATATATCTCTAATATATATTCATGTTCAAATATAGTGGTACTTAGTTGAATATTTCATGGAACTATGTAAAGCGACTTAATAATTTCCTTTAGTGTACTACTTAACTACTTAAGTACTAGAGAGTGGTTTTATCGAGTGTTTTTCTTTGTGTACCATAGAAACAAATATGGATGACTAGTTAATCTAAATTAGGTTTCAAGAATACTTAGGGGGACTTCCTTTAGGAAAAAAATCATGTGGAAATGAGATACCTATATAGGTGTTGTATAATCCATCACTAGTCAAGGGCGTATGAAAATGGGGTACAAGGATGTTCAATAATATGATTCCACTTCTACTTCCTCCATGTATTATTCCCCACTAATAATTGTACCCATTAAATAAAAGATCGATATGTTCTTTAATTACATCGAAACGTGTATCTAAAAAAAGTTCACAAATTTAGGAGCTTGTTAACCCATGAAAAAATATCTTCAAAATACCAAAAATATCAAATAATTCTTCAAAGTAGGGTTCGAGGATAAAAAATGTAACATGATTACAACTTCTTCTATACTTCTTGCATTGTCTATCATGACACCATTTATGAAATTGAACAATTGTTTTGTATCTATTAACATTTATTTGACTAAAATTTATACAAATTAGTCAAAATATATCTAATTTATGAAATTTGTGGTCATCCCACACCAATCCCCTCCTCTTCCCCACCATGAAAAAAATTATTTTGAACAATAATCTCTACATTTTTAATACTCCATTTTAGATGTTCATTTTTTCTTTTTCCTTTTTTAACTAGGAATTTTGGCAAAAAATCATATATTGACATAATTATATATGAAAAAATTCATAAATTTACTTGAATGTTGCTCACCTTTTTTTCCATAAAAAAGTAGTGAAAAGAATAAAAAAATTTCTCTTTTTATGCACAAAAAATATTCCACTTAATGCCCAAAAAAATAGCTTTCGAGGGTCTACTTTTTATTGTATTGTTGTAGCCAAAATAACAACCCATTATTATTTTAAGGACTTATTCATTATTATTTTAATCACAATTTTAATTTTAAGGAATTATTAACAATAATGACTTATATTTAAACACAATGTTAATTTTAAGGACTTATTCATTATATTAAACAAATAAAAAATTTATTTGTGTCCTTGATACATTTGAATTTCTAATATCCCTTCACTTTCCACACATGGTAAAATATGTTTGAATGTCAAGTTAACTATGTTATTAGCTAATATTAATGGTTGATATACACTTAAGGCGTATATCAATCACATTTATAACTACATTTGTAAATGTGTTTGATACACGCTGAAGGCATATAATAATAATAATAATAATAATTATAATTACAAATTCATATTACTACTATTATTAATTATTATTATTATTATTTCTTTTAATTAAATCTAATAATATTATTAATTAATAAATATTAATAATAATTCATTCATTCCAAGGGAATAATAAACCCTAGGGATTAATACTAAAATCCCAAGGGATTATAAGCTCAAGGGAAAAATATTATAAACCTAATGTATATAAACCCTAAGGTAAATATTGTAAACCCAAAGGATTATATTAAAACCTATGATTATAGATCAAGTGGTTTTATATTAAACCTTAGGATTAATATTATAAACCTTATGAGTAATATTATACCCTAGGAATATGAACCCTTTGATTCATAAACCTAAGGGATTAGTTATAAAACCCCAAAATGTTATAAAGATAAGGGAATAATATTAAACCTAGTGGGTTAATATTATAAACCCAAGAGATTAAAACTAAAAGCCCAAGGGATTATAAACCCAAAGGAATAATATTAAACCCAAGGGATATATTTTAAACCCAAGGTATATAAACCCTAAAATATATATTATAAACCGTAAAATAAATATGTTTGAGCATGGTCAATTTTCATATTGACATCATTTTTATCACAATGGGATGTTGGACTATGGTCTACCATGATTGGTTTTCATATTGTGACACCATTTCTCACAATCCGATCTTGGATAATGGTTAGGCATGGTTGACCATGGTTGATTTTAATATTGATACAATATTTGTTACAATACGACATTGGACCATGGTTGTCACAATTTGATGTTGGACCAAGAGACAATATTTGTCATAATGTGACATTAGACCATCATTCACCATGGTTGACTAGGATTTTCAAGCTGAGGATTTTATATTAAACACTAGAATTAATATTATAAACCTTATGAATAATATTATACCTTAGGAATATGAACCCATAGATCAAAAAATGCAAGGGATTGAGATTATAAACTCAAGGGAATAATAAACCTAAAAGATCAATTCTAGAACCTCAAGGTATTATAAACCCAAGGGAATAATATTAAACCCAAAAGATTAATATTATAAAGCCAAGGTATATAATTAGATATTAAAATGTCTAATTATCATGTTTTAAAACCTCCTAGATATTGACATAAACTTCTTCCCATAACATGTATGGAGTTATATTAAACAAATAAAAATTGCATGGTATCTTAGAAACATGTAAATTACTAGTATCCTTTCACTTTCCACACATGATAAAATAAATTTAAATGTCAACTTGACAATGTTATTAGGTTTAATATCTATTGCTCGAAAGATTTTAAGTTTATCATGAATGCACTAACTGAGACATAAATGGAATCCTTTACCATCATAAATTTGAGATATTTCCATGATAAAAAGTTACTCATTTTCACTTAATGTGAATATAGTCCTTGTTACTTATGTATATTAGTTGTTTAGTGAAACTTATTTTCTTCTTAAGTTAAAATCCCTTCCTAGTTCGATCAGTGGTGTAATGACTCTCATCTAACACCAAATTTTTTTATTTTTTATTTCCTTTCCAATCTTCTTCTACGTATTCTAAGTTAAATTTAACACTTCTTCTAATTCCTCCTTAAGTATGTACTAATATTACTAAGGAAATATAATTTTATCGAATAGGGATTGTTTTCTTTCATACTCTAACTATCACATTCACTTTGCATTTTTTTTTCTTTCTTCCTAAATTGTAAAAGAAAGATATTACACATAATAAAATTTCCCTAAACAATTACACGTAAGGCATTATACATAATAATTGTCCGTTAGACAATTGTATGTTTGTATTCACAATTATATGTTTTCTCATAACTGCGCTCTACCCTTCATAACTATGTTGTGTTGGAGTATTATATTGTCATCTCTTAATATATTTCTTTTTCATTAGCATACATATATATCCATTGGTGAATGGTTAAATCCACTACGCCATCGATTCACAATACATATGTGAAGTTCGAACCTTAACCTCTTAACTAACACTTTCCCATACGAAGATAACCCTCCTCATAAATACCATAAGCGTTGTACCATTGACTATGCGATTTAATATTTACGCTACCCTAAGTGGCTTACGCATTGCGATGTTCAATCCGTAATGTGATTTATGGAAGTCATATCATTACGATCCTTTTGAATTTATATGACAATCGTTTATCTGTTGCCCTAGTAATCTTAAATTATTTTTCCATTACAGACCCATGTTTTTTAGTACTATTACATTTAATTCGAATGTCTTCAGTTCGATTCATATGGTCCTTGTCAGTTAGGAATTCAAATGTTACCCAACCCCTTAGGCTATTGCATCGATCCTCACTTCTCTTCTCAGATGGTTCCACGTGTATGGTGAGATATCTTCGGTTACTAGGGTTTGGTTTGGAGTTAAAATGCTCTCGACATCATTCCATTCTTCTTTCCAGTGATCGTTTTTATCGTTCCTTCCATAGAAAGTTAACGGGGAGGTTCGAATTTCACTCCTATTCAACTTGGCTTGTCTTAGGTAATAATCAATTCATTTTGGTTTGCACATATTTTTTTTTCACTTTCGTATTACGGCAGAGGTGAGAAAGGTTTCACCATCTCTTTGCTTTGAAGTTTTTTTTTTTTTTTTTACCTTGTATCAAATCGATACAGTCAACTCGGCATGTATCAAATGTTTTCATTTATTATATACATGTCTAAGCGAATTTTCAGTTCTTATTATTGTTAAAGGTTAAATTTCCTTTTTATTTTGTTTTGACATTGGTCTCATACAAATCATCGTCGCTTTTCTTAATGGTAATTTGGTTTATTTGTGAAATAGACACCACCAATGAAATCGATTCTATAGGGTCAATGTTATGATTTTGACGCATTGCTCAGTTGGCCAGGACTACCGCGTTATCATTGCTCTATTCTCATTAACCCTCGGCTCCCCCTTACCAGGTAATTTATTTAATTGAGTAGTATATTTGATCATTTATCTTCTCTTATTTAATGAATCGAAATCGTTATATACTAATAATTTCTTCCCCATACTTACAGATAATTTCCAAATATTATTTTTTGTATAATGGGTACGTTTTTCTCTCATTCTCTCACAGTTCCTATGTGTTCTCTTTTTGCCATATTTGATTTTACATATGTGTCGATATGAGTATATTAATGCTATCTATGGTTACCGCAGGTAAGGTTCTTACCTTCGATGGTTTTTCATTTGAAGAGAAAAAACCTATGTTTATTTCCTGGAACGATTTCTAACAATGCTTCATGCATTGGCATAGGTCGGTCGATGAGCATCTTTCTATTTTCCAAGTTGGGAGTAATATTTCCCCAAGTGTCTATAGATTTGTCTTTCGATTTCGCATTACTATGAATATTGACCCCAATTAATTTCTCAGGGAAAATACACCTGTTATTTTTGTAACTTATATGAACAGAACTCTGGAGATTTTATAACCTAAATCTTTGAATTGAAATTATTCACTGTTGCTTCAAGTAGTGTATTATTTATTATTCACGTTTTTCTCCTTACTATGAAATGATCAAACCCTTCCCGGCCAAGTCTTATTAGGACCTTTAATTTTATATGTCAAACTGGTTAACTTAGAATTGTTTTAATGTTCTAAAATTTGCAGTCTCTAATATCTATATATATAAAAAGAACATTGATCATTTTTTGTATTGTCCTAGAATGTGAAATTCTATTGCATTCACAGAGATGTTTAATATTATTAATTTTATATCTTCTCATAGTTCAATAGTTTTATATAGATATGAAATTTTGGAACAGAAATTCCTATTTTCCTCGATTTTATTCACAGGGTAGATAAAACTCTATCTTATTTCCCTTTGTATAATACCACATTGTATACAATTTAATTTGTAGTAAGGTTTCTTTATAATGTATCCTTTTTCTTGAACTATATATAACATATCGTGGTGTATAAAATTATAATTTCTGACATCACTTATGCTAAATAAAGTTAAATTAACTTCAACAGAATTTCCAACATGTATTTTACCCAGCATATAGAGGATTTTTATATCATGCATTCTGATAATATTTATGTACTGAAATCTTCGTTTATATTTTTTTTTTTAGTATCATACATAGATCAAAATTATATGTTCCTAATACATATTTTGTTTAATTTTCCATTTAATTTATCAATTTGTATCATAGATTACTTTCACTATAGGTATATCAATGACATCTATCTTTCTATTTATTTTAGAGTTGAATTGTTCAATTAATTATATCCTTACTGTGTAGTATAATTAATTTTTCTTGCACAATTATAATGAGTTCACAAAACTCTAGAATATAATTTCTGATTTTCTAATTATTTCTCCTTCCTTACTAATTGAGCTAATATTTCCTTTGCATGCTTATATATAGTTTTGTAAATCGGGTATATTTAGTCCAAAGCTTAACTGAACTATTAAAATTTCTAAGTAGGTTTTTTGTTCATGCAATTTTCACATTCTAGAAGCAGATTTATGTTACAACATTCAGTATAAATTATGGATATAATATATATCTCCAGATTTAGACCATCTCTGGTTTAAAGATTCTAGTTGATAATTTTCCATAATTTCTATTCCTACAACTATACATATTTTGGAGATTAAATTCTCCCTTTGAATTCTGTTAAATGTAAGAAATGATAAAATCTCAGAAAAATTAATTCAAAATGATAGCTACAACATTTTTCAATATTGTACAATAGCATATATATTAGTAATTCATAAGATTAGTGTGCATACCACTGCTTCCTATGACCAATCCTCCCAAACTTAGAGTTCTTCTATCTCCAGAACTCACCCCCGAGCTGAGATCCTCTCCAAGAACAGATCAACCCCAATCTGTTCTGGAGTAGCTTACTTAAGCTATGCTTTCCCCAAAGCCTGTTTCTAATTCTTCGTCCAGAATTCCAAGATACTTTTATATCTGTTTGCCCAGGCTTCCCTTTATGAGGGACTTTAAAGCTGCTTTCTGATTTTCCAGCTTTTTACCTCTTCCCAACTACTTTCCTCATCATTGGGGAATTTAGATTTTTCCTCTTAAATCTAAATTAGAAATAATTCCTTTCAAGGATTTTTGAAAGGTTTTGGGAAAGTCTTATCCTTTTCCATATCCTCATGGATCAGGCTTATGATCTCCAATCTCATCTAGTCATATTTCACTCATAATATTCCATTTATTTTCATTAATAAATATTTAAATAAAAATCCACATAATAATTATCCATTGGGGTCCACTTCCCTTTGGATTTTTGTTCAAATGTCTAACTTAAAAAGCATAAAGACTAAGGGTGTTACACATTCCCCCTCTGAAAAAAAACACCATCCTCGGTGTGACAGACTATCTACTATAGGTCATTTTGAAAATAAATATGGATATTTTTCCATCATCCCAGCCTCTCTTTCCCATGTAGCCTCTTCAGCAGTAAAGTATTTCCACTGCACCTTTACTCTGGCTACTGTTCGATTTCTCAACTCAATTTCTTCCCGCTCCAATATTTGAAGCGGCTCTGTAAGGAACTCCCCTTCTGGTTCCACCTATATCACATTCCAATCAAAAATATGAGAAGCATCATGTACATATATTTTTAATAACAAAACATGAAACACATCATGAACTTTAACATGGGGGGGTAAGGCTTGTTTACAAGCCATCGGTCCCACCCTTTCCAAGATTTCAAAAGGCCCACAGTGTCTAGGAGCCAATTTTGCATAGCTTCCAGCATAAAGAGTGCTCTTTTTGGGTTTAATCTGCAGATACACATGGTCACCCACTTTGTATTCTCGGTGCACCCTCTTCTTGTCAGCATAACTTTTCTATCGATCTTGGGCTGTTTTGATGTTTCTCTATACTTTCTTGACAATCCTTTCCATTTATTGTAGAGCATCCGGTCCAAGTACTAGCTTATCTTCAGGCTGGCTCCAGCTTAAGGGAGTATGGCACTTTCTTCCATAGAGTTCCTCAAATGGAATCATTTTGATGGAAGTTTGTTAGTTGTTGTTATAAGAAAATTCAACTAAATGTAAGTAGTCTTCCCATTTTGATGGCCTATCCATCACATACATTCTCAACATATCTTCCAAAATCTGATTTGTTCTCTCCATTTGGCCATCCATCTGAAGGTGATAAGAAATGCTAAAATTTAATTTAGTGCCCATGCCCCCAAACAGACCTTTCCAGAAGGATGTTGTGAAATTAGCATCTCTATCTGAAATAATCACCTTGGGAACCCCACGTAGCCTTACAATTTATTTTAGGAACACATCTGCTACTTGGGTTGTTCCAAAAGTAGATTTTACAGTTATGAAATGTGCAGACTTTGTTAAGGTATCTACCACTACCATCACTGAGTCATGCTGGTGCTTTGTTCTGGGTAACCCGGTTATAAAATCCATGGAAACAGTGTCCCATTTCCATTTTGCAATTGGTAAGGGATTGAGAAGACCAGCTAGATGCTGATGTTCAAATTTGACTAACTGACATTCCATGCATCTAGCTAAATAGTTGGCCATGTCCTTTTTCATTCCTGGCCAAAATAATTTATTTTTCAAGGCTATAAGCATTTTCTGATATCCAGGATGTCCTAAATATGGCTATTTATGATATTGATCTAGGATTTCTTTTTTCAAATAATCCACATTGGAGATGTACAATCTGTTTCTATAACAGATCAACCCTTTCTGATTCTGGGTGTATCCCTCCATTTCCTTTTTCATCATTTTCACTTGTAGGTTTTCATAGTTGGGATCTTGATCTGCTACCTTTTTTACTAATTCTTCTAAATCAAAATTGGCACTACTCACAATGTGACTTATGTTTTGGTAGGCATTTCTTCTTAGGGCATCAGCAATTATGTTTTCTTTCGCTTTGATATGTTTTATGTCCATATCAAATTCGCTCAGAAAAGAAAGCCATCTGGCTTGTCAAGCATTTAAATTTGTTTGAGAGAAGAAATACTTGAGACTGATATGATCTGTCATCAATGTAAAAAAATTTCCAAGAAGACAGTGTCGCCACATCTTCAAGGCATGAATTACAGAAACCAATTCCAGATCATATACACTGTAATTCTGCTCATGTTTCTTAGGTTTTCTACAATCATATGCAATGACAGAACTCTCTTGTAGTAGAACTCTTCCCAACCCCTCTCTACATGCATTTTTACACACGAAAAACTCTTTATCACGATCTGCAATCTTCAGTATAGGTGTTGTAGTAAGTTTTAATTTCAGTTGTTCAAAGCTATGTTGGAATTTTTTCAGTCCACTCAAATTTGGTGCCTTTCCTCTGTAGTGAAGTTATGGGATATGCTATTGCAGAAAATTTTTATACAAATCGTCGATAATATCCCGCAATCCCCATAAATGATCTCACCACTGAAACATCAGTCCGCATCGGCCATTCTCTAATAGCCTTTATTTTCTCAGGGTCAACAACTAATCCTTGTTCAGAAATGACATGCCCAAAATATTGAATTTTATCCTTATAAAATTCACATTTGTTAAACTTGGCATATAAATGATTTTCCTTAAGAGTCTGCAACACAATTCTAAGGTGTTATTTATGTTTTGCCTCACTTTTTGAATAGACTAGAATATAGTCTGTAAATACTAGTACGAATTTGTCTAAGTATTTGTTCAGAACATTGTTCATTAAGCCCATAAAAGTGGCAAGGGCATTTTTCAAGCCAAAAGGTAGGACTACAAATTCGTAGTGACCATACCTGGTTCGAAAAATGTTTTGTTTATATCTTCCTCCTTAATTCTGAGTTGGTGATAACTAATCCTCAGTTCAATCTTAGAGAATACTGAAGCTCCTCTCACCTGATTGAAAAGGTCATCTATTCTGGGCAATGGCTACCTGTTTTTTATTATCAACTTATTCAGTTGACGATAATCGATGCACATTCTAAAGGTTCCATCGTTCTTTTTCACGAACATCATTGGTGCTCCCCAAGGAGATACACTCGGTCTGATATAACATTTATCGAGCAATTCTGGTAATTGCATTTTTAACTCCATGAGTTCAGGGGGGCTCATCCAGTAAGGGGCTCTAGAAGCTAGTGTTGCTCCTGGCACCAAGTCGATTGAAAATTTGATCTCTCTCCTACTGTGTACAAGGAGAAAATAGAGTTCGATAATCCAAAAACCAGTAGGAGAGAGAAAATTTGTACACAGTAGGAGAGAGAAAATTTGATCTCTCGAATATAATAAACATATCTTAACAGAATTGTGAACTTGGTGACAAAATCATCTATAGTGAGTTGTCTCAATCTGAGTTTGTGAAACTCTTTTGCTTTGTCATCATAATAGCGTTCGTTCAAATACCGGTTTTTAAACTTGACTTGGAAATCCTCCCAAGTCACTATTTTTTCATCAATGGCATGAACCATTTTTGTCTCCTCCCATCACAAGGTAGCCTTACCTTGCAGCTATTACATAGCTAATCTGGCCCTCAGATTTCTTTCATATTCATAGACCTGAAAATACTTAATCATATTCAAAAACCATGCCTCAGCATCTTCCTCCTTCTCTCCAACATAGGAGGGAGGTTTATTTTTTCGGAATTCACCTTGTAATTCCTTCTTATGTTCAGAGTGGTGTCTAGTAGTGTCATCTTCCTCAGAATCATCTAAGAGTCTACCTTTCCTTCTCCTTCTAGAACCTTCACCTTCTTGGCTATTCCGCAAAGTCAGTTCTCCTATTATTTTTTCCTGCTCCTCACTCGCTAAAGATAGCCTGTTATTTTGGCTTCTTAGCTCAGCCACATCCCGTTGCAACCTATGCAACATGGCCATTAAAGGAGCATTGGGATCTGGTGTATTATCTCTACCACCCAGATCGACATAAAGTTCAGCTTCTTCAGCCATTGACTTTTCAGTTTAGTACCTTTTTACACTAAAACAAAATAACATCAGTAACAATTCTTTTTCAAAAAAAACATATAATAATAATAATTTCATAACAGTGAGCATAGGAAAATAGCCCAGTTTTCCAACCTTGCTCTGATACCATTTGTAACGACTCTCATCTAACACCAATTTTTTTTATTTTTTTTTCCTTTCCAATCTTCTTCTACGTATTATAAGTTAAATTTAATACTTCTTCTAATTCTTCCTTAAGTATGTACTAATATTACTAGGGAAATAGAAGTTTATCGAATAGGGATTGTTTTCTTTCATACTCTAACTATCACATTCACTTTGCTTTTTTTTTTTCTTTCTTCCTAAATTGTAAAAGAAAGATATTACGCATAATAAAATTTCCCTAAACAATTACACGTAAGGTATTATACATAATAATTATCCCTTAGAAAATTATATGTTTGTATTCACAATTATATGTTTTCTCATAATTGCATTCTACCCTTCATAACTATGTTGTGTTGGAGTATTATATTGTCATCTCTTAATATATTTATTTTTTGTTAGCACACATATATATACATTGATGAATGGTTAAATCTGCTACGCCATCGATTCACCATATGTATGTGAATTTAGAACCTTAAACTCTTAACTAACACTTTTCCATATGAAGATAACCCTCCTCATAAATACCATAAGCGTTGTACCATTGACTATGCGATTTAATATTTACGCTACCCTAAGTGGCTTACGCATTGGGATGTTCAATCCGTAATGTGATTTATGGAAGTCATATCATTACGATCCTTTTGCATTTATATGACAAGCGTTTATCTATTTCCCTAGTAATATTAAATTATTTTTCCATTACGGACCCATGTGATTGAGTACTATTACATTTAATTCGGATCTCTTCCGTTCGATTCATATGGTCTTTGTTAGTTAGGAATTCAAACATTACCCAACCCCCGAGGCTATCGCATCGATCCTCACCTCTCTTCTCAGATGGTTCCATGTGTATGGTGAGGTCTCTTCGGTTATTAGGGTTTCGTTTGGAGTTAAAATGCTCTCAACATCTTCCATTCTTCTTTCCAGTGATCGTTTTTATCCTTCCTTCTGCAGAAACTTAACGGGGAGGTTCGAATTTCACTCCTATTCAACTCAGCTTGTCTCAGGTAATAATCAATTCGTTTTGGTTTGCATATTTTTTTTTCTCTTTCCTATTATGACAGAGGTGAGAAAGGTTTCGCCATTTCTCTACTTTGAAGTTTTTTTTTTTTTTTTTTTTACCTTGTATCAAATCGATACAGTAAACTCAGCATGCATCAAATGTTTTCGTTTATTAGATACATGTCTGATCTAAGTTTGAGTTCTTATTATTTTTAAAGGTTAACTTTCCTTTCTATTTTGTTTTGACATTGGTCTCACACAAATCATCGTCCCTTTTCTTAATGGTAATTTGGTTTATTTGTGAAATAGCCACCGTCAATGAAATCGATTCTGTAGGGTCGATGTTATGAGTTTGATGCATTTCTCAGTTGTCCAGGACTACCGCGTTATCATTTCTCTATTCTCATTAACCCTCGGCTCCCCCTTACCAGGTAATTTATTTAATTGAGTAGTATATTTGATCATTTATCTTCTCTTATTTAATGAATTGAAATCATTGTATACTAATAATTTCTTCCGCATCCTTACAGAGAATTTCCAAATCTTAATTTTTGTATAATGGGTACGTTTTTCTCTCATTCTCTCACAGTTCCTAAGTATTCTCTTTTTTCCATATTTTATTTTACATATGTGTTGACATGATTATATTAATGCTATCTATGTTTGTCGCAGGTAATATTCTCACCTTCGATGGTTTTTCATTTGAAGAGAAAACACCTATGTTTATTTCCTAGAACGATTTCTAACAATGCTTCATGCGTTGGCACAGGTCGGTCAATGAGCCTCCTTCTATTTTCCAAGTTGGGAATAATATTTCCCCAAGAGTCTGTAGATTTGTCTTTAGATTTCACATTAATATGAATATTGACCCCAATTAATTTCTCGGGGAAAATTCACTTGTTATTTTTATAACTTATATGAACAGAACTCTGGATATTTTATAACCTAAATCTCTGAATTGAAATTATTCACTGTTGCTTCAAGTAGTGTATTATCTATTATTCACGTTTTTCTCCTTACTATGAAATGATCAAATGCTTCCCGGCCAAGTCTTATTAGGACCTTTAATTTTATATGCCGAACTGGTTAACCTAGAATCGTTTTAATGTTCTGAAATTTTCAGTCTCTAATATCTATATATATATATAAAACATTGATCATTTTTTGTATTGCCTTGAAATGTGAAATTTTGTTGCATTCACACAGATGTTTAATATTATTAATTTTATATCTTCTCATAGTTCAACAGTTTTATATAGATATGAAATTTTGGAACGGAAATTCCTATTTTCCTCGATTTTATTCACAGGGTAGATAAAATTCTATCGTATTTCCCTTTTTATAATACCACAATGTATACAATTTAATTTGTAGTAAGGTTTATGTATAATGTATCCTTTTTCTTAAACTATATATAACATACCGTGGTGTATAAATTTATAATTTCTAACATCACTTATGCTAAATAGAGTTAAATTAACTTCAATAGAATTTTCAACATGTATTTTACCCAGCATATAGAGGATTTTTATATTATGCATTTTGATAATATTTATGTACTCAAATATTCGTTTACATTTTTTTTTCAGTATTATACATAGATCAAAATTATATGTTCGTAATACATATTTTGTTTAATTTTCCATTTAATTGATCAATTTATATCATAGATTACTTTCACTACACGTATATCAATAACATCTATCTTTCTATTTATTTTAGAGTTGCATTGTTCAATTAATTATATCCTTACTGTGGAGTATAATTTATTTTTCTTAGACAATTATAATGAGTTCACAAAACTTTAGAATATAATTTATGATTTTCTAATTATTGTTCCTTCCTTACTAATTGAACTAAGATTTCCTTTGCATGCTTATACATGCTTTTGTAAATCAGGTATATTTAGTCCAAAGCCTAACTGAACTATTAAAATTTCTAAGTAGGTTTTTTGTTCATGAAATTTTCACATTCTAGAAGCAGATTTATGTTACAACATTCAGTATAAATTATGGAAATAATATATATCTCCAGATTTAGACCATCTCTAGTTTAGAGATTCTGGTTGATAATTCTCCATAATTTCTATTCCTACAACTTTATAGATTTTGGAGATTAAATTCTCCTATCGAATTCTGTTAAATGTGAGGAATGATAAAATCTCAGAAAACTTAATTCAAAATGACAGCTACAACATTTTTCAATATTGTACAATAGCATCTATATTAGCAATTCATAAGATTAGTGTGCATACCACTGCTTCCTATGACCAATCCTCCCAACCTTAGAGTTCTTCTATCTCCAGAACTCACCCTCGCGCTGAGATCCTCTCCAAGAACAGACCAACCCCAATATGTTCTGGAGTAGCTTACTTAAGCTATGCTTTCCCCAAAGCCTATTTCTAATTCTACGTCCAGAATTCCAGGATGCTTTTATTCCTATTTTCCTAGGCTTCCCTTAATGAGGGACTTTAAAGCTTCTTTATGCTTTTCCAGCTTTTTACCTCTTCCCAACTACTTTCCTCATCATTGGGGAATTTATATTTTTCCTCTTAAATCTAAATTAGAAATCATTCCTTTCAAGGCTTTTTGAAAGGTTTTGGGAAAGTCTTAGCCTTGTCCATATCCTCATGGATCAGGCTTATGATCTCCAATCTCATCTAGTCATATTGCACACATAATATTCCATTTATTTTCATTAATAGATATTTAAATAAAAATCCACATACTAATTATCCATTGGGGTCCACATCCCTTTGGATTTTTGTTCAAATGTCTAACTTAAGAAGCATAGAGACTAGGGGTGTTACAAGTAGTTGTAAAATTCGTTGGTAATTTATTATTTTCACATTTTATATGTCACTAACTAAAATTATAAAGGGTTTTTTATTTTTAAATTTTGTTTTATAAAAAAAAACTACCTAAAAGAGGATGAAGAGTTAAGGGAAAAATACAAAAAAATACAAGGCTAGGAGGACAGCATAAGGCTTTCGAGGATCTAAAGAAGAAGATTAGTCAAACACCATTTCTATTACCAAACTTGCAACGACCCTTGAATTGGAAACATATGTGAGTGGGTATGTTATAGGAATTGTGTTGATGCATGGAGGAAGGGTTGTATGTTACTATTCCGAAGTATTTCATGGGGTAGTTCTTAACTACCCTACCTACGATAAGGAGATTTATGCCATGGTGCATGTTGTGAATAAGTGGAAGAACTATCTGATAGGAAAGGAGAGAGTAATCCACATAGATCACTAGTTTTTATAGTACTTTTATATCCAGATTAGGCCACAACAAACTAGGTATTACAAGTGGATGGGGTTTTTACAGAAGTTTCATTTGGTCATCAAGTATAAGAAGGGATGCACAAAAAATTTGGTCTACATGTTGTTAAGGCCACCCACATCCAAGATTACAACTTTGGGGACTCTTATTTACATGGAGCTATTCACCCATGACGCATACAAAGAGGAATATTTAGAGGATGAGGACTTCAAGGAGGTGTATCAGCAGTTGCAGAGTCAAATTCATGTGTACGATGGTGACAACACCATTGACTACCATCTCCAAGACGGGTTACTCTACAGGCAGGATAAGATACTTGTTCCTGAAGGTGAGTGATTGCAGATGATTAGAGAGGCTCACACCTCCAAGGTTACAGGGCACTTTGATGTAGGGAAGAGTGTAGCTAACTTGTATAGGTATGTGTATTGGCCCAAGATGCAAGATAACGTAACTAGGTTCATAAGAGGATGCATGCTTTGTTGTACCAGCAAGCCTAGAAATAGGAAACAAGGAGTATATCATCTCTTACTTGTACATACTAGTCCTTTGGAAGGTATTTCCATGAAATTTCTGGGAGGTTTACCGAAAACTGGGAAGGGACATGAATACTTATTCGTGGTAGTTGATATGTTCAACAAGATATGCATTGTGATGCCCTATAAGAATACCATTAGCGAGAAAGAAGTAGAAAACTTGGCTCTTTTGACAGGTCTGGGTGCACTTTGGGATACCAAGGAGCATCATTTCAGAAAGTGATACAAGATTTCTCAGTACATTTTGGACTACATTGTGGGAGAAGTTGGACACGAAGTTGAATAGATCTACAACATTCCATCCATAGACAGATGGGTAGATAGAACTAGTCAACATGACATTTTTGAATATTCTAAGGGGATATAACTATAAGAACCCGAACACCTGGGATGAAAATATGATATATATACAAAATTATTACAACAAATCATTCCACACTTCTACAGGAAAGTCCCCATTTGAAACTTGTTTTGAATATTTTTCACCCTCACCTTTGTATATTGCATATGGGCAGCACAGAGGAGTTAAGAAAGATCTTACAAGAGATTATTTGAAGTCTAAAAAACTTATAGAGAAGATCAGTGAGATCCATCTACAAGTATAAGAAACACTACAAAATTCATGGTAGAATTATAAGGCCAGTCATGATCAACACAAAATAGAGAATCGATTAAAGGTGGGAGACAAAGTATGGTTATAGTTGAAAAAGGAGAGGCTACAAGGGCTTGGTAAGAAAATTAAGGCTCTGAGGTATTTTCCCTTTTAGATAATCAAAAGGGTGGTGATAATGCTTATCGACATAGTTTACCACCACATATGCACATTTACTTAGTTGTGAATGTAGAGAATTTGAAACTCTATGTGCCTTCCATTATCAATCAGGAAGAGGAACATCTCCTACCTTCTGTAGAGGATTTGGAACCAAACGCACAGTCAAATTTTAAAGAAGACACAATTTTGCATAAGAGGTACAGAACTATATGATAGGGGAAGCACGACCTTTGGAAAATTGGGTTGAAGGGACAACTTCTTGGAAAATATAAATGGTACAGGAGAGAGAAGGTTGAGGAAAAATTCCCTTGCCTCATTCAGTAAAATATTTTGGGGAGAAAAAGCAACCAAAATGGGGAAGTGTGATATATATTGGATCATTATATTATTTTTCATCCATATTGGTGCATTTGGAGTGGAAATAGTGTAGGAATCATCTCAAGGGATTTTTTTTACTGGCGGGACCCAATTTGGAAAAAACAAGGTTTAAAACCTTCTGGGAGAGTTTTGATGCATCAAAAGGTTTTTTGGGGGTAAAGGTTTTTATATCTTTCATGTACCTTGTAATTTTATTCTACACACAAATATATTTCCATTGGCACAAGAAGAGTGTCAATCATAGCTCATATGTTAAAGTTACGCCACACAGAAGTGACCTTCTTGTTTTCACAACTATAGTCCAAGAGGATGTTGCATCAACCCCCATTATTCATAGCAAATGGGCTAGCCACACATTTTTGATGTAAAATGCTCTAGAAGTTTCTATATTATAACTCTAGTCAAGATTTGATGTATTCAAAATTAACCACTAATAGGCTATCAAGTTGTGTTATAATTGGGCCACTAGGACAAAGGGGCATTCCATTCTTTCAAGAGAATTTTCTTCCATAGTTGGGAAAATATAGACAAGAGAGATAGGAGATAGATAAAAGGGAAAGGACATGTCCATTGTATCAGCCCATAGGCCACATGCATTACTTCTTTTTAACTACAACCATATTTGCAGAGAGAGAAAGAGAGCGAAGTGCCCTCACCTTCCAGTTGGGTTTTATCCCGAAAGGGTTTCCCATAGAGCATATCTTGTGTCTTATGTGTGTGTGAGCTTATTTTTTGTGTTCTATACTTTTATCAATAATTTCCATTCGCATGCATACACTAATTAAAATAAAATCTAGAAATATGTTGTGATGAACTCTCTAGTGGAATATCCACGACATTTTACGAATCAATTTATTTGTACTATGTATAAATAGTACCTAAAAGAAAATATGTTTGGAGCATGGGATCTATATGGAGGTGAAATTGAATGGTTATAATGGTTTCTATTTTTAGTGCATCTCTGGCAATCAATTCTTGTTATTCTGGCTAGTACAACACTATGTGAAAGAGACTTTTCAAACTTAAATCAAATAGAAAATGATTATAGATAAGGACTTTATTTAAAAACACTGGATATGTTAATGTTTATCTTTCTTAGTGAACCTCATTCTGTAACTGAGGTGGATTGGAGTGGTATTTATTATCAATGGAAAGAGATGAAAACTCAAAAGTATCTTCCACTATGAAAAATATTGAAAGAACTAGTAATTTTCAAGCTTTATTATCATCATTGTATGACTCTATCGAGCACTTAAAAGAACCATTTTAGTAAGTAAAATTTTTTAGTTTTAGACCATTTGAATTTCACTTTTTATTTTATAATACCTCTCAAGTTTTACTTTGTTTTACCATCAACTTATTTCACAATTTTTTTTAAATTTTGTAATTTTTCAATATAGTTACCTTTTTCTTATTTTTGTTTCACATCTCATAATTATCCTTTAAATAGATATCTTACAAGTTGTAACTTTAATGATGCATGATAGGCATGTCTATGAGCAAAATTTGAAATACAGTAGTTTTTTTGTGATCATATGCATATTCCACTATATTCTAATTTAAAATTTTAGATCATGATTAATGTTATCACCTACAATTTATGGGATGCATATATTATAAGATAATTATTAGTATTTATTTTGTCTATCATACTTTTTTGAAGATGATATTATAGGTCAAGTAGTAGGAATTGCATATGAAAACATAACTATATTTCTTCAAGTTTGTATGTGAATTTTTTCTCAAACATAATGAATTTAATAATTAGAGAATATTGTGCAAGATATGTTAAGTTGGAGGACCACAAATGTTAAGGTTTTGTAACTGGAAGAATTAGCTACCTTGGATCAATTTTGTGGTTAGGTCTAAGGACTGTAGTTCCAATTATTTGAGATGTACAATTATTGGAAGTCTCAACCTTATAGTAGAGTTTGAATAGATAAAATAAAAATGATTGGGTTAATATAGTCAAATTTGAATTTTATAAGCCAGAATTCCATTGGTACCTCTCATATAAGCTAGATTTTTTTTTTAATTTTATAAATGAGACCTTGCGTACACTTCTAATATAAGTATTTTTGTTTCATCGTATTTATATTCTTATGTCAATCTCATTCAGGTGTAGTGATTTCTATATTTTTATTTGTTTTACTATATTAGACTCATAAGAGAGAAAAAATATTATGGGATGTGAAATTTATTAGTAAAGGTTGATCTTTCAGATCTCTCACCAGAAATGGGGTGTATTTTGATAATTCTACTATATGTGGCAACCTTTTATTAACACAAATATTGCTGGTTTTTTCCTTTTTAAAATGAAATGTAAGAATAATATATTGTTTCAAATTGAAATACCTTTTTTTTTTTTTTTCATTATGGAAGGATGACATGCATATATACCCTTCTAATTAAAATTCAGACCAATTCTTCAAATATATTATTTCCAATTGAAATGAAATTTTTAAATATTTTCATTATGGAAGGGTGTTATGAATATATTCCCTTCTAAATGAAATTCAGATTATCCCTTCAAATTCGAGCATCGGTCATTGATTGCATTTTTCAACTTTTTCCCATATTTTTTCCATTAGCAGCCATCACTTATATGATTATATTGCATGAGATAAATTAATTTATACATTATAGAAGAGGAAGAACATATCCATATTTTATACTTTGCATCATAAAAAAAAGACAGGCTAAAACC
This sequence comes from Pinus albicaulis, assembly GCA_034641835.2. Taxonomy (NCBI): domain Eukaryota; kingdom Viridiplantae; phylum Streptophyta; class Pinopsida; order Pinales; family Pinaceae; genus Pinus; species Pinus albicaulis. Next base: position 19,712,895 of record MU968450.1, read on the forward strand.
TGCAAAATTTTAAATCTTAAACTATAACCCAATTCCTCAGAAAATTCTCTATCATTGCCTTATATTGGATTTGAGCCAATTGATTTCTTTGATGTTTATATAATAGTGCACTGAATATAGATAATTTTATATTCCAAGATCATCATGCATATATCATACCTTTCCACTTTAGTTGGGTTTGAGATCCTTCACATAGATTATACATAACATGAAAGCCACAATTCAATTATTACCATGGACTCCTCAAATATTTTCAATACAAACACGACTCTTTGGGGCGCGATCATCGTGTGTTGGTTGGAGCCATGAGTTAGCACCTAAACATTATTTTTTGATCAATCCTTTATTTTCCCAATATATGAATGCATCAGCCTATTCTTTCTTTTCTTTTAAGGAAGTAATTGTTCATCCATTAGGTTTGCATTATTCTCCTCCTTTCCTCCATCATGTTCACTAACATCTTGATTAGCCTCAAATTGAGCTAATGGAGTCAACATTAATAAACCTTTGACATAATATGTCGTTTCTTTTATGGTATTAACCAAATATCTACCAAATTAGAAGGGAAAAAACATTAAAAACTTTTTGGATTCATGAACCCTAATAATCCCAAAGTCAAATTCGCTTCCAAAATAGTATGATATACCTGGCTACAATCCACTTCCTTTTGTTGTTGGGACATAGAGTGATATAGTTATGCAAGTGGTTGTATCTGCATCACATGCACGTCAACATCAACTTGAACTTATTATTCTCCTCATTTACACGATTTATCTCAGCCACAAGTACTATTATATGCACAAATGACAAATCGAACAATTTTTTAAAAAATACATAGCAATAAAACATGATTAAATGAATAAATAAATCAATAGCTGGGAAAACTCCCTCAAAAACCCTTATTCTTATTCTTGTCACCTTTCATATCAACTGATCTTGAATTTAAGAACTTGGGCTTCTATGATTCATAATGGAGATGATTTACGAAAAAATTGTTTTAGGGGGTGAAATTTTTGAACCCTTAACTATGGTTCATCATCAGGACATCGATGGAGGCCATATATTAGCAAGAATATATAATGCAGAGATGCATCAAATCAACATGTGGATATGCTTCAAATCTTCAATTTCCAGTCAATGCATGTGAATTCATTGTCTATGCATATTCATAGCAAGAGATGTGTCATTGTTTTCACATTACTAATGATTCATTGGGTAACCAAATCTTCCCCTTCATGGCATTGACTTAGCCCTTGTTATTCCTCAAGTTTTGAGGCTACTTTTCAATCCATAAAGTTTGGCGTTGCATATCAAAAATAAGTGAGACTTGATTAAGTAAGATCCATTCAATGAAGTTTCTTTTCATCTACGAAAATGGGAAATTTGAAGTATATGTTTCTAATGTGGACACATTGTCTCGTGACTAGTGTATATTACCACAAAAAACTAAAAAACAATGTTAGCCTACAATTTTGGATTCCTTTTACCCTATACATTTCATCATTTACCACCTTTTTTCACTACCTTATCATCAAGTTCACCTAATTTTTCCTCTTTCGTGCTGATCAAGGTAGTTAAACTATGTCTTTTAAATATTTTAGCGTTTAAGTCAAAATTGAGCATTAAATTTAATTTTGACTGAACTAGAAAAGCTTGTAATGGCTCATTTAAATTCATGGTTGTAGGAAATCTTGGCTCAAAGCAAATGCATATCTAGAAACTACAAGAACCAAGGATGGATGAACACATGTTGGTTTGCAACAAATCAACTAAAATATAGTCAATCAACATTGGTCAAACCCAATGAGTCACTGAGAAAATCCCCTCAAACAGTGGAAATTTTATGATTTTGTGGGATTCATCATTATTTTGTGTAAAAAAAAGATGATTTCAACCTTATGAGGTGGATTAGGATCATTTTTAGTTGTTACAGTCTTTTTAGCTTTTGTTGTTACAATTTTAACCTATTTAAGCAAGGCATTCATAGTTAGAAAGGACATAGAGACTTTGAGACTAATTGAAGACAAAGACTTGCTTTATCATTTTATTGTGCATACTATATGATTTGAATGGAGTTTTGTAGCTAATTGTCTTACAGGTGTACCATGCAAAGGTGGAGGTCCCCCATACTTAGCTAAGTACCCTTTGTTGTGGAGTAATGTTCATAGTTGTGAATATGCTAGTTATAATTTTTTATGTTCATTTTATTTATTTATTGTAAATACGTCTAGATATTTTCATTATGAATTCATGTTATGGTCATGTTTTTTTGAGTGAAGATGGATCTCCTTTGAGTAAATATTTTGGATGTGGAAGGAAAACTAGGACTCCTAGAGAAGAGCCTCTTCTGTGTGAGATAGGACTGGACTGAATCAAGATTAACTTTCTTATATGCTTTCCTAGACTAAATTTATATGCTTTCATAGTTACATTTTATCATGCTTTCTTAGATGTTTGGAAATTTTATTATAGAAGGAATGTGGAAGGACAACTAGGACTCATAGAGAATATCCTCTTCTCCATCTTATAGAATGGACTAATCTCATTAACCAATCATTTATATGCTTTCATAGAGTAAATCTGAATGTTTTCTTTACTTTCTTTTTAGAATAGTTGTCTTGTTATTTTCAATATTCCAGCATGCACTCAACTTTTAAGTATCTAAACAATGGCTTCCTAAGCTAATCATATATAAGGTCCATATATTTTCACACGTTTATAACTCTACTGATCCAGATTGATATTTAAATAAATGTTCAAATTTAGACCCATAAATTAGACTTACACACAAATTGAGAAACCCTCCATTCCTCTATTTATGACGTTACATAATGAAGTGAGACTTACATAAGCATCTCTAGTATACTCAATAATATTTGGACATATTTATCAATATTTTCAAGGTTTCACACTTTGATTTTGCATCCATGATTACCATTTAACCTAGAGCCAGGGTTTTTCCATTGTTTTAAAATTGTAAATGAAATGTAATTTGTCTTGGAAAAATATCAAAATAAGGGGCTTTTGGAACTCATCTCAGGTTGTTCGAGATAATGTGATGTACATAAATGGTAAAATACAAGAGGAAATAGCTCTCTATGATTTTGGATAATGTAAATGAGGTTTTCCTTTATAATTTTAATGTAAATATCTATTTTTGTCAATGTCTCTAAGTTTTTAATGTTTGGGAATAATTATTATGTTTTATTTCAAAATTTATAATTATTTTTTTCTTATTAAAAATATAGATATGTTATTCAATTACATAGTATATAGTATTTTTTCATGTATAAGTAGTCTTATTTATTTATAATACTAGTTAGATATTTAGTATAAAAATAATTTCATTCTAAAAGTCATTCAAAATTAATTGGCATATTCATAGTCTAATGTGATGTCTCCCAATTCACAACAATTTTATTTTTTATTTTTTTTTCATATATACTTTACTTCACCCAATGGTAATAATGCATACAAGGCTTTCGTCTAATACCCCACATACTCATAGGGTGACTATTTTTTTTTTCTTCCTCAACATAGTTGTTTCCCCTTATCATTTTTATTAAGAGGTAACCTATGTGTTTATAGATATATATATGTTATGGTTATAAATATGTATTGCAAAATCATAACATAAGTATGGTATAAACCATACGATGTTAATTCGTTTTTCCTTATAACCGTCATATTATCACTTCATAAGAGTTTTTATGGCATTCTCGCGCTACTTCTTGGTCTTACACGACCCTATACATGTTATGTTTGTTTAAATAATGAACCATGGCATTTACACTTGATGTGTGAGTCGATTTTGTATATATCGCTTTGGCACCTGTGAACTGACTACATTAAATTGGTAGTACCTTCGTATCGTTTGATGTTGATTTATTCTCAGGTTTCCCGCCTCATTCTTTATGCTTCCGTGTTGTTGATTGTTCTTTCTAACCCTTTTGCATACGTTTATGTCCTCCTCATTTATGGCATTAACTCTCTGGTGTTAATTCTCGTCGGCCTCCACTTGACATTTCTTGATTTCCCAGTCATGAGTCATCGATCCGTTGTATGGTGCTCCAATGCGTGCCACCTATAGGGTCAAGATGTCTGAGGGTTTCGCTTCGACTCATGATACTTATGGTTTACATTCTCTGGCGTAGTATTCATTTTCTCCTCTACTGAGCGGCGGTTGCTCTGGTTTTATGCTCCTGGTTTGTTCATTGGGCGTGCATGAAACTCTCTATGAGTTCTTCCATGATGCAAACTTACACCACGTCTTGTTCTCTTGGTAAGACTTACCTCTGCTATTTTTTTTTCCATCGTTATAGTGCGTATAGTTTCTTGGAAAGGCCGAGCTCTGGTTTAATTGTATACCTGAATGTGCGTGAGTTTTACATTGTTGGTTCTCATATCCTGATAGAATAATTTGCATTCGAACTTGCACTCGAATGCCTATCCATTTCGCCTCTCTTGTTTATAGTCCATAGAACTCATTCGTATCATTCGTTTGACTTGTATTATGTTTTGAGTTTGTAATAAAAGATCGATTTGTTGACTGATATGATTTTCTTATGCCTTATACCTCCTCATCATGACTAAGGGAACCATTTCGATTCGTCCTAAATCGACCTTCCCATCATTGGCTTTGCGAATGAGTTTTTTTCAGTGGTAAATTCCTCTCTAATTCACATTTTTCTAGATGTATGTTTACTAACAATAAAATTCCTCAGAGTTTAATGTTGAATCGTTAAATTTTTATTTTATTAGCCCCCCTGGTTATGTTGGCGTTTGGATTCGATCTGACCAGGTAACTATTTGCTTTTACATTCAAAGGTATCAAGTCGTTCCTCTTGGAAGTTGTATAACACATAATTTATTTTTGTCGTGTTTTTGACATGTACATGTATTGTCACGTTTTGACTCTGCTCACGAACTTATCTTTCCGAATATTCGATTTTTTCAGGTCGGTGGTATGATTTAGTTTTTCTTCTAGTATATCAGGACCTCGGACTTCCTTGGAAGTCTTGCGAGGGTTTTGGAGTTTACCACTTGTATTCAAATCTCGCCTGTGTATTATGGGAAATTTATGGGTTTGCCCTAGCATTGTTTTTATGACTGTTATGCTCATTTGTATGAGGACTCGTGGACGTTCTTACGGCGGTAACCATATATTTTAATTCATGTTGTTATTTTCTTTGACTTACAACGTCAGATCAGATTTGGTTTATAATGAAGACTAGTCTCTTGCTGGTTTCCATACCAGGAGTATTTATTTCTAGTAAAGATTTTTATTATTATAAATTGGACTATGGTGATGTATCTCCTTGTGACTTTAGAAATGGTTTCACTGTCTATACATATTGTGCCTATGTGCTAGAGGTATACTTTGTGTGATAACACCGCTCCTTCTCTAAAATTTTTAATAATGCTCTACAAGAGCTGATTACTTAATTTCATGAGAAATTAACATTAACTCTTCTCCTTTCTCACTATAATATGAATATTTAGTTAAGATCTTGGAATTTTGTAATAGTTTTTACTTGCAGCAGTTAACTGATCCTGTAACTACTTCAGAGTCTACTTTTAGTTTTCATAATTGCTTTTACTCCTTTCTATTTAATCTATAACTTGTTCATGCACTGTCTAAAATACAACACATGTATTTAAAACACATCTATAGGGATAAAATTATATGTGCACTGATGAGGATCTCTACATTTGTTCATGCATATCCATACTTTATTGAAATTCTAGAAGGATGTATTACCACTGAAATACATAGGTGTACCTAAGGTTTTTCCCTTAATTTTTTTCTAGTAAAATATTTCATTAACATCTACTATAATAACATGAATGTCTGATTTAGAGCTTCTAAATTTCTTTACACTCTATACAGATATAAAATTTCACCTGTTAAGTTTCATGTTATATTTCTGTTCTATGACACAGGATTTTAGTCTTATTAACTGATAGCCTCTGAATGAAATTTATCTTCTAATTTCAAATTTCTTATCATGCATATGTGTGTCAGTCATACAGGAGAATTTTGTAATTATCTTTCTTCAAATCTGTTGTCCATAATGCAGATATGAAATGTATCTGTTCACAATTAACTTGCAGCCTTTTATTAAATACACCCATTTACATGCAGATTTCTAGAAGAATATTCTACTTGTTTTAACACTGTGCAGTATGCTTTCAGGGCATGTTTACATCACTGTAGCCCTTAGTTACACTGTCACTATTATTAAATTAGTTTCTGAATATTGTATTGAAATGTATACTTTCATTGGTATATATATATATTTTTATAACACATGAACTTATTTAATTATATCATTTCCCACAGGGAACAGGTTTAAAGTATGTCTAGTTTTAGTTGTATCTGTTACCTATGAGGTTATAATGCTTTCTTTTCCTATATGCAACAATTATTTTATTAACTCAGAAGCAGATTAAAGTTAAACAACCAAATCATTGTTGGGGATAAAATGTATCCTCAGATTTAAACCACATTGGTTTAGAGTCTCTGCTGGATTCTCCCCACAGATTTTATTCCTACTACTATACAGAGCTGAGAGGATTAATTTCTTCTACATACTTCTGTTAAATGTAGGAATTAACAACTTCATGATTTTAATCTCACATAATACTTATGACCATTAACAATCTTGCACAATATCAGATACTTTAACCATTCATAAATTTATAAACATACCACTTTTGCAATTGACCAGTCTCCCAACCTTAGAGTTTTTCTGTCCTCCATAACTCACCCTCGAGTTGAGATCATCTCCTAGAACAGACCAACCTCAATCTATTCTGGAGTAGCTTATTTAAGCTTATGCTCCCCAAAGCCTGTTTCTAATTCTGTGTCCATAATTACAGGATGCTTTTCTTCCTGTTTTCCTAGGCCTCCCTTATTTAGGGACTTTTAAAGCTGCTTTCTGCTTTTCCATCTTTTTACCTCTTCCCAACTACTCTCCACTTCATTGGGGAAAATCTAGATTTTTCCTCAAAAATCTAATTTAGAAATAAATTCTTTCAAGGATTTTTGAAAGATTTTTGGGGAAAGTCTTAGCCTCTTTCCACACCTCATGGATTTGGCAAGTGATCTCAAAATTCTAATTTGGTAAATATGCACAAAATTATTTTATTTATTTTTCATAATTAATAATTAATTACATCCACACAATACTTATCCATTGGGGTCCACTCCCCTTTGGGTTAAAGTTCAAATGTCTAACTTGAAAGGAAAACATAAAACTAGGGGTGTTACATCTAATGAGTCAACAATTTCGACTTTGTTTTTCGAGCCCTCCACTCGTCGGTTACCATCTTCCCATATCAACCTGTCTCATCGTAATGGGCCCACTCTGTATATGTCTTTGTCTCTACTCCATGGCTCTGTCATCGTCTCATTATTTTTTTTTCCTCTTGAATACAACATCATTTATCTTTCCCCGAGTCAATTTGAATTTAAATTTTGTTTCTTTCCCATACCCATACAAATGTGTGAGTAGGAAGCATAACTACACCCATTGTAGTTTCTAGGGGAAGGAGCTGAATTAATGGAAAATAAGGGAAGAATGAGCCCACTAAAGAGTTGAATGGAGGCCAGGTTTTTTTTTTTTTTTTTTTGCAAATGTAAGAAACATTTCATTCGCAAAAACAACCATCCATGATGTGGATGTTAATATTGATGTGATAATATTTTTTATAGCTAGCATGAATGAAGTAATGAAAGACGATTGTAGAATTGATTATGATGTCACCATGAATAACACCATTGAAGGAAAAGAAGTATGTGCATCATATTTTTTGGTGTCTACCAATTCTGTGCAAAAGCCTCTACTAGAGTTTTAGAGAGCCAAGTGGAGTTGCCAAGTGAAGTCGAGATTAGGGAAAATTTTAACGATGGAATTTTATCTTAAATTTTAGAAACCTTGTCGAATATTACAAGTCCCTAATATGCAAATTGTAAAAATTTTGTTAGCACTTTTGTAGAATTATTTAGAATTATAATAATTTTATATTAGTCGATATAATATTTTGGCGATTTTTAAGGTAAATAATGGTTTACTATAAAATTTGGGCGAATCATTTTAGAAAAAAAATGGAAATTGACGAATCTTTTTTTTGGAAAAAAACATGGAAAATTAGCACAACTACGAATATCAGCCCCTAAAATTTTCCCTAGCTGAGACAATTGAGCTCACTTATAACTTTGTAATACCCACTTATTTATAATGAAGAAGTGGAGAATTCCATTAGCACAATGTTATGTCTAGTGTTAGTATGTGAATAATCAAGAGCCTATGGGGCAGTGGATTGAAGGAGATAAAGTGCAAAGCATGGATGCTACAGTAGTGGAACTTTTGAAACAAAATTATATGAGATGTTTTCATTCCTATGAATTTTTATGTGGCGATATGTTTATAATAAATGCAAGGTGAAGGATGTTGACATGAGAAATAAGAGCAATAAAGCTGAATGTGAAATTTTATAGTGAGAAGAATAGATTACTTATGCAATCCATACAAAAAGTGTTGAGAATGGTTCATAAAAGGGAAGTTATGGTGGACATAAGTGTCCTTAAGTGGAGTAAGTATAAGAAAATAAGAATCTATGAGGTGAAAGGAAAGGATTTAGTGAAACCTTATGGAATAGCTCAGCAGAGATGGAAGAAATGCTAAAAATTGAGGCGAATGTGAAATACTATTGAGTAAAGACATTGAAAAAGTATTATGGATGTCATAAATAGAAATGGCTACACGAGCATGTCTCTTTTCAACTTTTTTTAGCCCACCTTTTTGGAAATATAGTCAAATTTTCTAACGAAATCACAATGAGGATCATCCTTGATCTAGAAATCCATCATGCACATCTCAATCAATTTTACTAGTTTTATATGGTCCTTCCATGATATATTTCTATATTGTGTATTTTTAATAATGTCTACTATAATATTTAATATAGAAGCTACAAAATCTACTACAACCATTGTTATAGATCCAAGAATAGGTTTTCTTAGAGATCCTTTAAGTATAGCATCAACATATAAATCTCAGAATAAATTTCTTTTTATCCGTGGAGCTTACAAACTAAATAATTTATTTACCAAGTGAAATCAAGGGGACAAGGGTATTGGATGTGATCACAATATATCTTGAATAATAGTATTTTTAAAATCATGTTGTCAATAGACATGGATGAGTCTCCATTGAGAATCATTATGGATACTAATGGGATTTGTAATCATAGAAAAATTGCAAACTCAAATATATGATCTTGCATAAAAGGGAAAAATTATTGAATATAAAGGCCACATCACATGGGAATAGGACTAAATGGCTAGTGGTTAAAATGTTCGGATTTCAAATATTTGGAGTGATAATTCAAAATGCTATGATACTTGCTTGATGACCACATCGATAATATAACAAAAAGTACACATGGGAAGAAAAGAATTAATCATTGGTCAACCCAAAAAGATGGTATCTAAATGGTTGAAGCTATTCTACATCTCATCATTGTGTATAAAATTATTTTCCCACAAATAAACGAGGCAACTTTAACTTCTGGGTATAGAGTCATCGAATGGTTATAAAATTGGATAAACACAAGTCATCACCATGTTGTAACAATCCAAATCTTAAGCCTTCAATTGTTGGTTGGTGAGAATATTTTTTCTCTGAGAGAGAATAAGCTTTGTGATGAATGAGGAGGTGAAAACCTTCAAAGCATATCTACGATGAATTTGGATGCCCAAGAGATTTTCAAATTTTGATGTTTAATTCTATGTAATTACCTTTTTATGTTGTTTTTTATATCATAAATTAATATTATATAGTGGATTGTAGTTACCTAATTTTTTTATGTTGTTTTGTATATCATAGACTAATATTATAGTTACTTATAAAATTACCTATTTTGTTTTATATTGGTTTTTATATCATAAAGTAATATTATAGTGACTTGTAATTACCTATTTTGTTTTATTCAGTTCTTTATTTCATAAACTAATATTATAGGGACTTATAAAATTGGACCGGGAGAATCATATATTTAATGCTAAATCTCGAAAATGTGTAAAATTTGGCCCTTTGCATCTAATATTCGTTGTATCATAAGCTAATATTATAATGACTTGTAATTACCTATTATTTTATTTTGTTTTTTTATATCATGGACTAATATTATAGTGACTTATAAAATTGGAGTAGGAAATATAGTCACTTTGCATTTAATGCTAAACCTTGGAAATGTGTAAGCCCTTTGCTCCTTTTCATTAAATATTCATTGTTGAATAGGGTAGACTTTTTAGCTTAATCAAATGACATTCAAATTTTACTGGCCATTTTGCTAATTTTGTGTTAACCTAGGATGCTATCCATTAATGTAGGGAAACATCCCTTAAATTTCTGCATATGTAACTTTATATTAGTCATTAATAATATAGGGAAGTATCCCTTAGATTTATCCACATGTAACTTTATATTAGTCATCAATTTAGGGAACTTTCCCTTAGATTTATATTGGTCATTTTATTTCATTTTACATGCTCAACCCTGATTTATTATATCTTTATGTAGTTCTCCACATATGAACATATATTATTCATTTTATTTTATTGTAAATGTTCACAGATGATATATTATCTACTTATTCCATGGTTTCTACATTAATTTTATGTATTTCTCCACATATGAACATATATTATTCATTTAATTTTATTTTAAATGTTCACAGATGATATATTATCTACTTATTCCATGGGTTCTACATTAATATGCATTGGTATTTGCTATACAGTATTTCCATGCAAAGTTGTGTGTTGGATTTATTTTACAATATTAGTCCGCGAGTTTGTATGTGTTTCCCTGTGAATGAAAGCATCAGTCACAGCTTTCTTTTTGAAAAAGGATGAGATTGAACATGTTTCTTAACTGGGCAACCTGGAGCCATAGCGCATCTGTAATAAGATCTCGGTCGCTGATTGTATTTTGTCATATTTTGCCCATATTTTCGCTATTGGCAGCCATCGCTTGTCTGATTAAACTGCATCAGATCAGTTACTTTATACATTACGGGAGAGCAAGAACATATCTAGCTTTTATAATCAGGCAAACGGCGCATCCTTGTGTTCATTGTGTTGATTGCAGATTTCGAGATGGATATATTCTTAGAATTTACAATTTATATATATAAGTGTTTTACATATTTGGATTAGGGTTAATTCATATAGATTTTATTTAAACAAAATAGTACAATTTTATTTTTATCTTAAAATAATATTTTGAAAATCTACCATCGAAATATATAACACCTCTGGACTTGTTCACGTAGATTCTACATAACCGGAAAGCTACAAATCTATTATTACCATGACCTTTTCAGATATTGTGTGCACAGACACGACTCTTTGGTGTGCGGTCACCGTGTGTTGGCCGGAGCCCCTGGTCGAGAGCACCTCACTCTTCTTGTTCGGCGACAACTCCATCTGCCCAACGGATGAATTCATCATCCCATATTTCTTCCTTTTCTTTGAAGGCAGCTGCTGTTCGTCCATTATTAAGTTGACATTCTTCTCCTCCTTTCCTCCGTCCTGTTCACTAACATTCCAATACTAATCGGATTGGACTGAAATATGTCTTGTCTTCTATGGTCTCGATTGAAATTGAATATCTATCAAATTAGAAGGAAAACAACATTAAGAACTTTGTAGATTCTGTTGAAATTATTGAAAATTCCAAGCATACAGTGGAGAGAATGAAACTCTCCTCTACAACACAGAGATGTTTAAAAGAATAAAAATTTTGATTTGCAAACAGAGATGGCATGAAAATTCTTTCTTCTATATCATTAAACAGAACAAAACAAACTGTTACAAATTTCTTCCTCAACAGTGAGGGATTCACATAATATGACTGGGACTGCTACAGACACAGTGCACCAAACAAATCTTCTCTCTCTGTCTCTCTTCAAGAACGCACAAAACCATGCTTTGTTCTTCTTGCTGTGTTTTCTTTGCCTTGCGGGCTCTCACATCGGTCACAACAACAATACAATGCAATTACCTTATTCCTTATTTTTTTGTACGCGGGCCTTTTCTTTCTTTTATATGGCGTGGCGGATTACAAAATACATAAATTAAAATTACAAAGAAAACTATGAAAAACATACAATTTTGAATCTGGCGCGACGTACGAGTGGGGACCACTTCATAGTCGGCCATCGCAATTGCGGAAATTGCGATATGCGCTATGGTGGAACAAACAAACCATAAAAATGCAATCTTGTGATGATGCGATGGCGCATAGCGCACATATGACATTTGCGACGAAACACAATGGAATGGGAAGAACAATCAATGTGGCATACGATATTGCGATGACGCATATCGCATATCGCAAATTTCAATATTTGCGATGGCGGAGTGTGATGACTACTTTGAAACATGCGATGTGCGATCTGCGTTTTTGCGCTCAAGTGGTAGGGACCACCTGTCATTCCACTCATAAAATATTTCCGCTTGTTTCATTCAATTTGGTTGTTGAGGGCTTTTACGCCTGACTTGACCATTTTTAATTCAATCTTCTCCTTCGTAGACAAAGTCTTCATTCTGCTGTCATACTTGGCTACGGCCCATCTAAATTTAATTCTTCTCCTTACGGATATTCCATTCTTCTTAAATACAGAGTGCTGCTCACTCAATCTTCTCCTGCCTTGTACTTTGTTCTTCCTGTCACTGCCCAAGGCACGGCAGGTGACTTTAATATTTCTAACACACCCCCTTAAAGTTAGCTGTTGGGTTGTCCATCATACCCAGACATTTTCTCAGAAATTCAAATGTTTTCTGTGCCAATGGCTTTGTCAAAATATCTGCATATTTCTCCTCTGTTTTACAATGTTGTAAAACAATTTCACCATTGTTCACCAATTCTCTGATATAATGAAACTTTGTGTCTATGTGCTTCGTTCTTTTATGAAACACAAAATTCTTTGACAATGCAATAGCTGAGCTATTGTCACAATAAATCTCAGTGCCCTTTACATGTTCTTGGCACAAACTTCTCAGCATTCTTCTCATCCAAATTGCTTGACATGCTGCTGCTGTAGCTGCCACATATTCTGCCTCTGCTGTAGATAATGCTACAATAGGCTGTTTCTTAGAAGCCCATGAAATGGCTCCTGAACCCATATGAAAAAAATAACCAGAAGTGCTCGTCTGATCATCTACACTTCCAGCCCAATCACTGTCAATGTATCCAACTAATTCTGAATTTTCTGAAGTAGCATATAAAATACCAAATCTTTTTGTTCCTTTCACATACCTCAGAATTCTCTTTGCTGCTTGCCAATGTGCTTCTTTTGGCTTCTCCATAAATCTGGAAATTAGGCTGACAGCATGCACAATATCCAGCCTAGTTGCAGTCAAATACATGAGGCTGCCAACTATGCTTTTATACAAACTTGGATCAACATGCTTGCTATTGTCATCTTTTCTCAACTTCAATCCCATTACTGTGGGAGTAATTGCAGCTTTGCACTCCTGCATATTAAATCTTTCCAAAACTTGATTCACATACTTTGCTTGAGAAATAAAAATTCCTTTCTCATTTTGCTCCACTTCTATTCCAAAGAAGTATCCTAATAAACCCATGTCAGTCATTTCAAATTCATCCTTCATGACTGTTTTAAAATTTTCAACAAGGTTATCATCATTACCTGTAAAAATTAAATCATCAACATATAAAACAACAATCAATAATTTACCATCATTTTTCTTGATATAGAGGGTGGGTTATCCCTCACACTTTTCAAATCCATTCTCCAATAGATAGGAGTCTATTTTGCTGTACCATGCTCTTGGTGCTTGTTTCAGCCCATAAAGAGCTTTCTTCAATTTACAGACCTTATGCTCTTGGCCTTCCTTCTCATATCCAAGAGGTTGTTCCACGTATACCTCTTCCATTAAAACTCCATTTAAAAATGCAGATATTACATCCATCTGATATACTTTCCATTTGTTTTTTGCTGCTATGGACAACACTGCTCTCACAGTTTCCATTCTTGCAACTGGTGCAAAAGTTTCTTCATAATATATACCATGCTTCTGCTTATATCCTTTGACAACAAGTCTGGCCTTGTGTCTTTCTATCTTTCCTTCAGCATTGCTCTTGGTCTTATAGACCCATTTAACTCCAATGACTTATTTATCTCTGGGAGATCAACTAATTCCCATGTTTTGTTCTTCTCTATGGCTTTAATTTCTTCATCCATAGCTTCTATCCATTTTCTATCTTTAATTACATCTTCAAAATGAATAGAATCATCAACTTGACAATACAAAGCAAATAGGGAATTCATACCTTCATCTACTTCTCCTTGCTCATAGATTTCTCTAAGGCTTCTGAACCTTGTTCCGCTTTCACTTGGTGTAGTTGTGCTTCATGAAGCACTCATTTTTGCTCCATGTGGTGTGCTTGGAGATGCACTCCCGCTTCTTCTCAAGGGTGTTCTCACTGTTGCCTAAGGTTTCCCTTGCTGTCCTTGTGCTGGTGGAGGTTGTGCAACGAATGGGTTGTTGATTTCAACCACATCTCCTTCATCTTCATCATGACACAAACAATTTTTATCATTGACTGTTTTCTCAATGCTTCCATCCCATGCTTCCTCTTCGATGAATTGCACATCTCTGCTAATTACAAACTTCTTTGTGGATGGGTTATACAATCTGTATCCTTTGGAATCTTCACAATATCCAAGGAAAATGCACTTCTCCCCCTTACTATCCAACTTCTTTCTCAATTTTTCTGGAATGTGTACATATGCTACACATCCAAAAACTCTCATGTGGTTGACTCCCTATTTGCTGCCACTCCACGCTTCTTCTAGAACTTTATTCATCACTGCTTTTGTAGGGCATCTATTCAAAATATACGCAACACAGTTTGTTGCTTCTGCCCAATACTCATTCGGCAAATGTTTTTCCTTTAGCATACTTCTCACCATTTCCATTATGGTTCGATTCTTTCTTTCAGCAACTCCATTCTGTTGCGGTGTGTTGTTGTGTAACCAGCCCCAAAAAGAGAAGAAAAGAGATATCAATGCCTTAGAAATGGGCCTCTTCGAGGGGGCAACCTCCAATACATTACATAAATGAACAATTCTTGGATGATACAATTTACAAAACCTCCTTTCTATATATAGGAGTCCATGGGGCCATAATGTAATCCTGGTGGGCCACAATGTAATCCTAGCCGACCTAACAATAATAATTTAAGGGCACAATAATAACAAAATGGGGGTTACAAGGGTTCAATAATAACAATAAGGGGGTTATACTAACAATAATAAGGGACTATACTAGTGATATAGGGACCTAACATGCCCCTCTCCTTCAAAAAAGTGTTGTCCTCAATGCTTGAGTAGCTCCGGGTGCTTCTGTATAAAATTCTCATCCTCCCATGTAGAATCTTCGGTGGGTAAGTTCTTCCACTTGATGAGATACTCTGAAATTGATCGATTCCGTAGTTGTCGAGTTCTTGTTTCCGTGACCGCTTCAGGTTCCAATATGATTTTTCCTTCCTCATCAAGTTCTGGAAATATTGTTTGAACTGGAAGATTTTCACCTATAACCTTCTTTAAGCATGAAACATGGAAAGCTGGATGTACTCGCGAAGAAGCAGGAAGCTCCAATTTGTATGCCATAGTACCAATCTTTTGCAACACCTTGTAAGGACCATAGTACTTTGGCGATAATTTATTATCCTTCTTTGCTTGCTTGAGGGACATTTGTTTGTATGGTTGTAGCAGTAAAAATACCCAATCTCCTACATCAAAACTTCTCTCGCTACGATGTTGATCTGCCTGTTGTTTCATTCGATTTTGTGCCAAATTCAGGTTATCCTTTAAGAGTTGGAGAACTTCTTGCTGATGCTCGATGTGATCTTCCACTGCTTGAACCTTCGAGTTTTCCCTTAAAGATGATGTGATGGATGGTGGATGATATCTATAAAGTGCCATAAATGGGGTCATTTTTGCTGCAGTATGGAAGGAAGTGTTATACCACCATTCAGCAAGAGGTAACCACTTGACCCATTGTGTTTGTTTATCGGATACAAAACAACGAAGATATCCTTCCAAACATTTATTTACTATCTCAGTTTGACCATCAGATTGAGGATGATAAGATGAGCTATGAGTTAATTGAGTACCCAAACAAGAAAATAACTCCGTCCAAAAATTTCCAGTAAAAATGGGATCTCTGTCGCTCACAATAACCCTTGGGCTTCCATGTAGCTTTTGAATTTTGTCCATAAATGTAGTAGCAAGTGTACTTGCTTTAAATGGATGAGATAATGCACAAAAGTGTGCATACTTGGTAATTCTATCAACTACCACCATGATGACACTCTTTCCTTCGGACTTAGGTAAAACTGTGATAAAATCCATTGAAATCTCCTCCCAATGTTGACTTGGAATGGATAAAGGTTGTAGAAGTCACGGGGTCTTAATTATTTCCACTTTATTCTGCTGGCAAACCAAAAATTCCGCCACAAAATTTTGAATATCAGATTTAAGGCCATCCCAAAAAAATTCTTTCTTCACCCTGTGGTAAGTTTTTAAAAATCCTGAGTGTCCTCCTAAAGGAGAAGTGTGCAATTCGAGAAGAATCTTTTGTTTTAGTTGGGAATTCTTACAAAGATATAAGCGATCTTTGTACCATAAGGAATCATTTTTCCAACTAAATGTATCGGATGTACTAGGATCTTGCTGCAACTTTTGAATGAGTGTCCATACATCTTTGTCCTTCTTCCATTCATCTCTTGCTTCGGTTATCCAATCTGGTTGGATGATAGAAATGGCACAAAGCAATGCTTCCACCTCTTCATTCTTTCTTGAGAGTGCATCTGCAACAACATTAAGCTTTCCTTTTTTGTAGATTATTTCAAAGTCACAACCCAACATCTTTGTGACCCATTTTTGCTGCTCTTCTGAAGATAGTCTTTGTTCCAAAAAGTGTTTAAGACTATCATGATCAGTTTTTACCTTGAAGTGTCTTCCCATTAGGTAAGTTCACCATTTCTTTAGTGCATGCGGTATTGCTAACATTTCCTTCTCATAAATAGGTTTCTGTAAATACTTTCCTTTGATTGGACGACTTTCAAAAGCAATGGGTCTTCCTTCCTGCATTAAAGCTGCACCAATTCCATTTCCTGAGGCATCACATTCCACAATAAAGGTTTTTGTGAAGTCTGGTGTAGCTAAGACCGGTGCTAGGCACATTGCCTCTTTAAGACGTTGAAAGGCCTTAGTTGCTTCAGGAGTCCATGAAAATGCATCTTTCTTCAATAATGTTGTTAGAGGTGCTGCTATTCTCCCATAATTCTTAACAAACTTGCGATAATACCCTGTTAACCCAAGAAATCCTTGCAACTTCTTTATGGTTGTCGGGACTTTCCATTCCTTAATGGCTTTAATTTTGTTAGGGTCTACTTTAACACCCTCGTGAGATACAATATGACCCAGATATTCCACCTCTTGTACTCCAAAGAAACATTTGGATTTTTTTGCATATAATTGTTTCTCCTGCAATAGTTTGAGCACCTGTCAACATGTTCAACATGATCCTTCCAAGACCTGCTGTAGATTAGTATATCATCAAAAAATACTAGCACAAATTTTCTAAGGAAGGGTTTGAAAATGGAATTCATCAACCCATGAAATGTAGAAGGTGCATTGGTAAGGCCAAAAGGCATGACCAAAAATTCATAATGACCCTCATGAGTTCGAAATGCTGTTTTTGGAATATCTTCAGTCTTCATTCTAATTTGATCATATCCTGAACGAAGATCCAACTTGGTAAAATAAATTGCTCCATGTAATTCATCCAATAATTCATCAATCACAGGAATGGGAAATTTATCTTTAATGGTGAGCTTATTGAGCTCCCTATAATCCGGACACATTCGCCATGATCCATCCTTCTTGTGTACCGATACTACAGGAGCAGAGAAAGAACTTTGACTAGGTTGAATTATACCCGCCTCTAACATTTCTGCAATCATACGTTCAATTTCGCTCTTTTGGAAGTAAGGATATCTATAAGGCCTGATGTTTGGAGGAACACTTCCTGGAATCAAATGAATAGCATAATCATGATCACGAATAGGTGGGAGTCCTTTGGGAGTTTCAAACACCTTGGAATGATTGTCCAAGACTTGTTGGAGATCTGCAGAAATAGATGATTTTGATGTGGGAACTTCTAGTGAGCATAATTGTGCAATTACGCCTCGTTGTTATTTCTTTAGAAGCTTTGTCATGACATTAGAGCTTATTATCCTTCCTGGCTTCCCTTCAATACCTCGTAATTTGACTTCCTTTCCTTCTGAAAAAAATTTCAAGAAAAGTTCTTGAAAATTAAAAGCTACCGTCCCCAAAGATTGTAACCATTGTACTCCTAGTACAACATCGGCACCTCCCATAGGAATGGAAAGCATTGGACTAGTCAATACATATTCCCCCATGGTTAGCTTGATATTATGGCATTTCCCAGAGCAATTTATAGTTCCTCCATTTGCAACCATCACTTGGCATTCTGGTGTTGTGTATAGGAAACAATTTAATTCCTTAGCTACCTTACAATGAATAAAATTATGGGTGCTACCTGAATCAATCAACACTATTACCTTTTTCTTCTTGATCTGTCCTGCTATCTTGAGAGTTTGAGGAGTGGTAATTCCTGCCAGTGCTTTACATGATATGGTCGGATTCATTTCTTCCTCTTCTATGGTTGGTTCCTGGTGTGTATCCTCTTCTTGTTCATTTTCTTCTTCTTCCTCACAATCTATGTAAAATAATTTCTTTTCAGCACACTTATGACCTTTGGTGTATTTGCTATCACAAGTATAGCAAAGCCCTTTTGCTATTTTTTCTTCCAATTTTTGTGGTGTCCACCTTGTAGGCTGTGGAAATCTAGGCATAGAAACACTTCCTTCTTTATAGAATTGAGTGGTAGGCTTCCTTGTTGCCATAATTTTACATTCAACTTTTCTTGCCAACCTGAATGCCTTCTCCAATGAATCAGGTTCCAAAACACGAACTTCACGTTCGATGTTATACTTTAGAGTACCTAAGAAGAGATCAATCTTGTGTTCCTCTAGAATATTAGTTACCCTTATATTCAATTTTTGGAAGTCCTCAATGTGCTGCCCCACTAAACCCTTTTGTTTGAGATTTATCAATTGGCTAAAGAAGGTGTTGCTCTTTGTATCCTCATAATGTGCTATCATTTCCTCCATAAAAATTGACCAAGTGACAATTTTTTTACGGGAGCAAAACCATTGATACCATACAAATGTATTTTGTTCTAAATGTAAAGTTGCAATGTGTACCTTTTGTGTGTTTTGTACATTATGGAGATCAAAATATTGCTCCATCTATAGTATCCATGTTACAGGATCCTTTCCATCAAACTTCCTTATATCCATTTTTGGAATATGGTGGTTCTTCCCGCCAACATTAGAGTTTATCAAATCACAATTAACATTGATTTTTTTCTCATCATGAGGTTCTTCTACTATCTTTTCACCATTAGGAAACCGTTCTTGTATCAACTTTGTCAAACCTTCGATGTCTGTTTTTAGATCATTCTTCATGTTTTCCATCTTAGCTTCCATGCCATCCATCTTCTCTTCTACACCTTTCTTCAAAACCTCCATTTCATTTTTTGTTGCTCTTTGCGAGAGTGAAATTTGTTGCACTTGCTCTTGTAATTTTGATAGATCATGTTGCAATTCTTCATCTTCGTGAGTCATAGTAGACCCTTCTGAAGGCTTAATGGGTGTTGAATTATTTTTACGAGGCATATTTTAGAACCCAATACTGATATGCCCTTGGAATCAATTCAAATTGATTCTTCAAACAAGACTTATGCAATTCGGAAAAAAAAATACACACCTTTTTCTTGCTTTTGAGGAGCTCAATATTGAAATTGGATTATCTCTGTAATTGAAAATCTTCAATATCTGAAATTCAACCCTATAGTAGCCCTTTGAAGCTTCTTTCAAATGCCACAGGTCTGACCTAATTTGGATTCTCCAAGGAAAATTTGTGTCCAATCTCCCACAATGACCTAATTCTGGACTGGTTCAGTAGAGCGAAATTGTACGACTTGCCACGTGTCACTGTTTTGTAATTTGTCTCTGAAATTGATAGCCAGGAAACTAAATTCCGTGTACTTGTGACCAATTTTTACGGCACTCAAATCCACTTCCCAGAGAGATATTTATTGAACTTTTCCCACGATCACCTCTTTGAGATGCAATTCTGGAGCCTAAAAAGGCACTACCTTCCACAGATCATATCTCCGAAAATATTGCGAACCAAGCTCTGAAATTTTTTGAAAGATTTCCTCAGTATTTCAGCTTTGCACCATACAAATTTCAGATTCTGAACCTTCGTAGAAAATTTTTTATAGCGAAAATTCCACGATGACCTGTTTAGGAGCTTGAAAAAAGACCTAACTTCCACAGATGATATCTCCGAAAATATTGCGAACCAAGCTCTGAAATTTTTAGACAATCTTCCTCAAGCTTTCAGCTTCGCACCTTGAAAATTTCAGCTTCTGAAACTTCGTACAAAAAAATTTATAGCAAAAATACCACGATGACCTGTTTGGAGCAGCGAAACCCTAGAATCCAAAGCTCTGATACCAAATGTTGTGTAACCAGCTCCAAAAAGAGAAGAAAAGAGATATCAACGCCTTAGAAATGAGCCTCTTTGAGGGGGCAACCTCCAATACATTACATAAATGAACAATTCTTGGATGATACAATTTACAAAACCTCCTTTCTATATATAGGAGTTCATGGGGCCATAATGTAATCCTAGTGGGCCACAATGTAATCCTAGCCGACCTAACAATAATAATTTAAGGGCACAATAATAACAAAATGGTGGTTACAAGGGTACAATAATAATAATAAGGGGGTTACACTAACAATAATAAGGGACTATACTAGTGATATAGGGACCTAACATGTGTACCTTGTGGTAAACTGCTTGTGTATGTCGTTCTCTCTGCAAAAATGCAGAAATTCCTTTGATATGTATTCTCCTCCTCTGTCAGTTCTGAGGACTTTAATGTACAGCCCACTTTGTTTCTCTACAAGAGCTTTAAAGTGGAAAAATTTCTGAAATACTTCACTCTTATATTTCAGAAAATAAACCCACACTTTTCTTGTGAAATCATCTATGAAGGTCAGCATGTAATTGCTTCCTCAAACTGATGTTGTTTGCATCGGCCCACATAAATCTGAATGAATGATTTCTAAGGGTGCTTTTGACCTTATGCTTTTCCCTGAAGGAAAACTTTCTCTGTGTTGTTTTCTCAAGATGCAGCCTTCACATAGGCTGTCGGGCTTTTCAATCAATGGTAAACCTCTTACCATTCTTTTTCTGTGCAGCAAATTTAATCCTCCGAAATTGAGATGTCCAAATCTCAAGTGCCATAACCAATTTTCATCTTTTGCTTCCTTCTGAAAGGTTTCTTGAGTTACAGCTGCTACATAGTTTCCTTTTTGCTTCAAGTCAATGTTGAGCTTGAGCGGAAACATCCTATTGCTGGTCATTTGGATTTCAGCAATAATTTTCTTGCTTGGAGGTATATCTTTTATTGTGCACACATCATCTTTAAAAATTACATTGTAACCTTTGTTTATGAGCTGCCCAATGCTCAAAAGATTACATTTCAGACCTGGAACATAATACACATCAGGGACAAATTTCTGCTCCCCATTTCTTGCTCTAATACTCACTCTGCATTTTCCTTTAACAGAGATCTTAGTATCAGTCCCTGTGGTCACTTCAGATTTAACTTCTTCATCTAGATTGGCAAACACTACTTTGTTGCCAGTCATGTGATTACTACAACCTGAATCTAAGAACCAAACATTATCTTCTTTATTCTATGCTACATTACAAGCTAATAGCACATTACTTGGGTTCTTTTCTTCTTTTGCTACATTAGCATTTTGCCTATTTTTCATGTCATTCTGATTCTTTCTACATTCATTGGCATAGTGCCCATATTTCTTGCAATAATGACATTGGACATTGGATTTATCATACCTTTGTCCATGAGCATGTTGGTGTCGATGTCCACCTTGATGGCTGTTGCATTAGCCTTGGCTCTGGCTTTGACTGTTGCTCCTTCCATGTGAATGTGAAGGGCTGTTCCTTCCACCTCTATTCTAGCTTCTGCCTCTTCCTCTTCCTTTTCCTTGACCTCTTCCTCTTTCTGAAGGCATCTGGGTCTTGAAGGCATGCTCAAGAGATGAGGTTTCATCTCTGCTCAATCTCTGTTCATGAGTTATTAGTGAGGCATGAATTTCATCCACTGTGAACTGTGAGAGATCTTTGGTCTCTTCTATGGTGGTAACAATAACATCAAACTTTGAGGGTAAGCATCTCAAAATTTTTTCCACAATCCTTCTATCTTCAAGAGTTTCTCCATGGGATCTTATCTGATTTACAATCCCAATCACATGTGTAAAAAAATGTGTCTACGTTATCTGACTCTTTCATGCAAAGAGTTTCAAAATCTCTTCTGAGCAATTGAAGTTTTGCTGTCTTAACTTTCTCCATACCTTGATAGGCTACTTTGAGAGTTTCCCATGCCTCCTTGGATTTCTTAGCTGCTGCTATCCTTGGAAACACACTCTCATTTACAGCTTGATACAAATAGAAGAGAGCTTTGGCATCCTTCTTCCTATTATTTTTCAACACATCCTTCTCTGCTTGAGTTAAGGCATTAAAAGCTTGTTCATCAGCTGGTTCTGTGAAGCCATCTTCTACTAGTTCCCACAAGTCTTGTGAGACAAACAGGGCTCTCATGGTAATGGCCCAATAATCATAGTTCTTTCCATTAAACTGTGGAAGTTGAACATTTCCAAGACTCATACCAGTAGTTGGTCCAGCCATTGCTCTTGAACTGAACTTCTAAACTTAAACAAACTGTCTTTCCCTTTTTCTGAAAGAGAAAACTCTTTTAAAAAATAAAAAACTGCACTTTTATCTTTGAGAAATACCTGAATTTTAACTTTTGTTGAGCTTTTCACACTGCTGGAGAAAACGCTACAACCGGTCTTCTTCTTCAGCTTCTTTGAAATCTTCAAAGAGCCTAGACTACCTCTGATACCATGTTGAAATTATTGAAAATTCCAAGCATACAGTGGAGAGAATGAAACTCTCCTCTACAACACAGAGATGTTTAAAAGAATAAAAATTTTGATTTGCTAACAGAGATGGCATGAAAATGCTTTCTTCTATATCATTAAATAGAACAAAACAAACTGTTACAAATTTCTTCCTCAACAGTGAGGGATTCACATAATATGACTGGGACTGCTACAGACACAGTGCACCAAACAAATCTTCTCTCTTTGTCTCTCTTCAAGAACGCACAGAACCGTGCTCTGTTCTTCTTGTTGTGTTTTCTTTGCCTTGCGGGCTCTCTCAGCGGTCACAGCAACAATACAATGCAATTACCTTATTCCTTTTTTTTCTGTACGCGGGCCTTTTCTTCCTTTTATATGGTGCGGCGGATTAAAAAATACATAAATTAAAATTACAAAGAAAAATCTGCAAAACATACAATTTTGAATCTGGCACAACGTACGAGTGGGGACCACTTCATAGTCGGCCATCGCAATTGCGAAAATTGCGATATGCGCTATGGCGGAACAAACAAAACGTAAAAATGAAATATTGCGATGATGCGATGGCGCATAGCGCACATATGACATTTGCGATGAAACACAATGGAATGGGTGGAACAATCAATGCGACATGCGATATTGCGATGGCGCATATCGCATATCGCAAGTTTCAATATTTGCGATGGAGGAGTGTGATGACTACTTTGAAACATGCGATGTGCGATCTGCATTTTTGCACTCAAGTGGTAGGGACCACTTGTCCTTCCACTCATAAAAGATTTCCGCCTGTTTCATTCAATTTGGTTTTTGAGGGCTTTTACGCCCGACTTGACCATTTTTAATTCAATCTGCTCCTCCGTAGACAAAGTCTTCATTCTGCTGTCATACTTGGCTGCGGCCCATCTAAATTTAATTATTCTCCTTACGGATCTTCCATTCTTCTTAAATACAGAGTGTTGCTCACTCAATCTTCTCCTACCTTGTACTTTGTTCTTCCTGTCACTGCCCAAGGCACGGCAGGTGACTTTAATATTTCTAACAGATTCACGAACCCTAATAATCTAAGCCACCGATCTTCAATTATCAATCACTGCGTGGGAATTCGCAATATAGATATACTGTGATGCCATTGTTTTTCCATTCCTAATAATTTGCTGGGAACTGCAAAATCTTCCCCTTCACGGCATTCACCTGGCCATTGGAATTCCTCATTCCTCAAGTCTTGAGCCTGCGGGTCACGTCCAGCCATAAAGTTTGGCATTGTAAATCAAACGGAAGTGAGACTTGAGTCGAGTCAGTAAGAGCCACTTAGTCAAGTTTCTTGTCATGTAGAACATCGGGAACTTGGAAGTATAGCTCGCTAATGTGGGCACATTTTGTCGTGACCAGTGTATATTACCAAAAAGTCCTCCTTTCCTCTATTTACGGAGTTACATAATGAAGCAAGCCATACATAAACATCATTAGTATATTCAATAAGCTTTGGACATATCGATCGATCTTTGTGAGGTTTCACACTTTAAATTTGCATCCATGATTAGCATTGTTGGTTTTCCCGCTATATTAAACCTGTAAATGAAATATAATTTGTTTTGGAAAAATCTCAAAATGAGAGGCTTTCGGAAGTGATCTCAGGTTGTTCGCGATAATGTGATGTACATAAATGGTAAACGAAAAGGAGAAGCAACGATATATGTTTTGGAATAATGTCACTTAGTTTGTCCTTTGGAATTGTAATGTAATTTGTTTTTTTGGAATTGTAATACAAGTTTCGGAGGTTTGGGAATAACTATTTTGTTTTATTCTTAGAAATATAGATTTGTTATTAAGATATTTGGTAGGTAGTTTTTTTTCACATATAAATAGTCTTAGTAAGACTAGTTACATTTTTAGTACAAAAATATTTTCATTCTAAAGGTCATTCAAAATAATTGGCATATTGTTAAACATTTTCAAAATTCTAAAGAATTTTTTTTTGTTATTACAAGTTTGCTTTGTGAACAAAAGCTAATGAGGAGCTAGACACAAGGTATTAGTAAAGATTTTCTTACAGTTAAGATAAAAAAATTTGTATTCATATTTTTCATTATTAATGTAGATTTATTAATTTGTCACCCATTTCATATTGTTTATTACATGTTGTTAATGGATATTATAGATTATCTTGAGTAATTTAGATTAGAACTAACAGATCTTTGATCATATATATGCTTAGAAGAAGTAGAATTTTTTATTGTCTTGTGTGTAAGACATAGATGCTTGGAGTTGAAGCTAGATCTCTCACAGGCTCAAGCAAGATCTTCTTCATAAACATTAGTAAGGATCATCATCATATCTCAAGATTAAGGTATATTAACTTCCCTCCCAATCATATTTCAAGTTTAAGGTATATTAACCTCCCTCCCAATATCTTCTTCACCAACATTAGTAAGGATCATCGTCAAATTCAAGATTAAGATATATTAACTTCCCTCCCAATAATATTTCAAGATTAAGGTATATTAACTTCCCTCCCAATGTTCTTCCTTAACTGCTAAATAATTTAAGAGATTAGAAGTAGTGAAAATCTAGAAATGGTGTATCCCAATTATGTCATAAACCTTGGGAATGTTCTTTTCGAGGAATCCACCTATATGTAGGAGGATTTTTCTCACAATAGCAATGGCCACTCTCTTATGGAAGAATTCCTCGATTCTTTCTCATTTTATTTATTTATTTTTTCTAATTTTGTGTGTGGTTTAATTTTATCTCTCGTGCTAGTCTAACCCTTCAGATCTAATGGATCTAATAGACCTGATCCAAATTTGAGGAAAAACCTGCCCTATTCCCTTCATTGCTCTATATAGATTAAGGCGAAGAAATGCATCGCTACTTGCTAGTGTACAAGGAGCTTTCATATGTTCTTACTCAAAGGTAAGGCACGATTATTTGTGTGGAGTGAACAAAAAGGGGTTGTACAACACAAAAACACTTATTTTTCATTTAAAATAAAAATCTGTGTTTTCGTATGTCAACCCTAGGGAGTCTTCTTTTTGCAAAGATACCGTTTTGAAATTCGTTTTTATTGGAATCATTCATGATGGTTTCCATCCTATAAAAAGGATAAAGAAAAAGTAATAACATCCCTTTTTAAGAATTTTCAGACTCTTTTAAGTGTTGCATTAGAGTGTTGACTGTAAATTTAGATTTTGAAGTTGGTTTTTGTAGTGATTGATATTAATTTAAGTTGTGTGATTGGTTTCATGTCCTTAATTGAGGAAGAGAAACCTTTTATTTCCCACTTTAGATATATTTCATCAAAACGAAAAACTCACATTTATATATATATATATATATATATATATATATATATATATATATATAGCCATTAACATGATTTGAGTTCATCTTATATTGTATTAAGTAATAAAAAACCACAAGTATCACTGCTAATTTAAATCCATTAGAATTTTTTTTTTGCAACACAACCAACATTAGAATTGGATTTAGGGCCTTGAAATATCATTGGAGAAAAAAACCTTCAAAGGCCACAAAATTAGAACTAGAAGTCACTAGAGAGTGCAGAACCCATTAGTAACAATGATATTTTGTTCATAAAGCTTCTCTAACAATATGCAGGTCAAGCATGAGGTCACATTACGGGCATGTGGAGTGATATGGCCACTCCATTTGTTTCTAGTGTGTGTAGAATTACTATGAGTACACAGATATCTTAGTAGGATGGTTCTCTAAGAACAATCTCTTAATGAGACCTTAAGCTTAGTTTCCCTATACTTGCATGTGGGTTTGACCCATGACACTTTCCCTTGGTTATTCCATTTTCAAGTGGTATCCATAATGGTAATTATTGAGGGAACTTGACTTACGTGACCGCATCTAAGAGGTGCTTGTGATACATAAGATAAACATTATATACCATATCAATACTTCTAGAGGTGACTCTCCATGCTTCTTACAACGACACTTGAGTAAGTAAATGATAATATTGAGAGGTAGTGATTGTTTTGGATTGGCCAAATATCAAAGATACAATTTGATTTACACCCTCATTTTTTAAGAGTTGGTATTCCTCTATAATAAATAATTATACATTTAATAAAAAATAAAGAAACAAATTGAGACATAACCAGGCCTTAAAAATTTAGTTTAATATGATACATATAAGAAGAGACATCAAATAAATTTCAACATTTCAATACTTATGTATTTTCATAGATCTTCGAGCATAATTGTAAGTAGGAATATCAAGCATTTGGAGTAGAGACGAAAATAATGGCATGAATTTTCAGAGAAATAGAAAATATATTTACATTAAAACTCATTGGGATGAAGAGAGATACACCCATGCAATCTTGGATTTTGAAATCAAAGTTTAGATATCACACTACATATGCGCTCTTAAATAATTATCTCAACAACCTTAAAAAATATACAAATTTTTTACTAAGTATATAATATATGAGAAATATAAATGAATATGTCCATTTAAGGATAGGGATTGGGTTTCCTACAAACCATATAAGAAAACTAAATACTTGGAAGAGAAATGAAACATCGATTAAAAATCAACTTTAATTTCTCGGAAGAATCCACAATAAAAAATTGTTGTGTGGTTTGTAAGTGAGAATAAGGAGGGGAAAAAAAAAAGCTAAACAATCTAATTACATTGCTGGAAGAAGTATCCCTTTTCATTATGTTGAATATCCTCTTTTTAGATGTTGGGTGCATGCTAGAAGTGGAACACTCATAATGGCCGAGTAGTTGTTTCGACGTATTTACCTTCTCTGAACATTCTTTAAATCAGGGTTTAATGAAATCTTGCAATGGTGCCATGATAATTTCTTTATTTACTCATAATTCACAAAACTAATCTTGAATATCTTTCAAATTATAACTATCATGATTCACTACATTCATTTAGTCTTCACTCCTACCACCAAAATGAATTAACCATTTATTGATCTATTCCATGGGTAAATAAACAAGTTCACTAAAGTCATTTCCCCATGTGGCTCATAGTAGGATGAATGCATGAAGATGGGTTACACTTATGGGCCAAATGTGGTGATGAAATTTCAAAACTTTTTCTCTTTTATCAAATTGAATCCCTAAAAAATCATATAAGAATCGTGAAATTTGATTGAGAGTAAAAAAATATTTTTTGGAGAATTATGTTGTTTTCTTAATGATAGGTTTTGAAAAGAAAATAGTGTCATATAATATGTCAATTTTCCATTCAATTAAATGCATTTACTCACAAATTTTCAAACATCTTAAGGTGTATCTGTGTGTTCACATAACATAACTTAGTCTCAAATGTGTGTGTGTGTGTGTGTGTATATATATATATATATATATATATATATATATATATATATATATATATATATAAGCATGATCTACACTGATAACTAAGTTTCTCATATCAAATATTTATTTTTTATGCAAAATTATATTTTTTATTATTTTTTGAAGTTGGAAAAGTAATGTTTCAATTTCATTTTGTACACACATGTGTTTTCATAAGGTTTTTTGAAATGTATAAATAAATTGAAAAACCAAGAGTACCCTTTTGAATAGGACTAGTAAAGGAAGATAACAATATTTAAAAAAAAAAAAATGTTGTGTATATTTTATGTTATTTATTTTTTATTCATACTCTTTACAATTGTTCAAAAAAAAATTCAGGCATTATGATTAAAAGAAATTAGATGAATAATATCACATGAATTCAAAAATATCAAACTCATATGTTGTCGAATAGAGAATTACTTCATGAATCCAACATGATCAATTATTTCACATAAAGACAATTTTTTCCCTAAGTCCGCTAGTGTAGAAAATGGTGTTGCAGAAATTTTTGCAAAAGCGGTGCTGAACTTTTTTATTTTAGGAGCTCAAAAGCTTGATCGAGCGCTTAAAACGCATAATCTATCTCTTAAATTTTAAATTCAAATAGCTCAATCGAGGGTTTTGTAAACCCTCTATTGAGCGCTTAAAACACCCAATCGAGCGCTTAAATTTTATATTCAAATAGCTCGATCGAGAGTTTCGTAAACCCTCAATCGAGTCATTTCGGTGGATAACCAGGGGCTCAATCAAGCTATCAAGCTTGAACGAGCCTCTATAAAAAAATTTGTAGCTCCCATAATTTAGATTTTAAAATCAATAAAGATTTAAAATTTAATACATCTATAATTTAACCAAGTTGATATGATATTATTTCACTAAAAATGAAAATCCAATTGGATCTAGGTTATGAAAAACATTAGAAATTTTATTATGTTATTAAATCGAGATGCACATTGTACATCCTAGTATGGGGATGATGTATAAGTATGTCTATTTATGCTCAAGATATACCTTATCATATACCTTGAATTTGAACAAATCATAAATTTACCTTCGACAAAAGTTTTTACGACATTAAAATTCCAAATTTTATTATAATTTGTGTGATCATGTCATGTACAAACCTTATTAAATTTAATGTTATTATTACAAAAAATTATTATTATTATTATTATTATTACTATTATTATTATTATTAAATTAAATTATGAAATATGATATTCATATTAAAAATCAAATATAAATATATTTTAATGTTAATATTATTAAATTTATTAATTTTAGATTAATAAAATATTAACTTTAATATAATATAAAATTTGTTATATTATAATATATACTAGCACGCATTACAAAAATTTCGAGATAAAAAATGATCCCCAAAACATAAATGTACAAAAAAAATCAACTTTGTAAGAACTAATAGGACTCAAAATGATGATGTCAACCATGAGGGATGATTCACCATTTTTGGAGTTAAAAAAGTAAAAAGATTAAAAAATAAAAAATAAAAAACTATTTTTTCAACTCATATTTTCAACTTATCTCCCTACGACTTTAAATTTCGAGCGGGATCACTCGTTGGATTCAAATTTAATTCCTCATCCAAATAGTACCCATGTTACATACTTTTGATGGACCATTCTACATGGAAAATAAGAAATACATGAAAAATGTGTTTGCAATCATGTTTTTCATGTATTTATCACTTTTCGTGTAGTATGGTCCATCGAAAATATGCAACATGGGTAATCCATGGATGAGGAATTAAATTTTGCATCCAATGAGTGCTTCCACTCGAAATTTGAGTAAAACTGTCGGAAGATAAGTTGAAAATAGAAGTTGAAAAAGTAGTTTTTTCTTTTCCCTCAAAAATTTGATTATGTAATGTAATCTTATTTTATTAATTCCACTATTATTTTATAAAGTTCCTTAGGAGGCCCATTTGAGAGCTAAAAATTTCCCTTATGACTATATTAATAAATGTGGTTGATATACGTCGTAGGCACCAACAAAAGAGTCATTAACACAAAAGGACTCATACAAGCTAACTCAATATGTAAATTTTATTTAACCTATTTTTTTATAAATATAAAATAATAAAATATAATATTTTAAAAATATTGAAGTAATCATAACCTAAATATATTTTAACACCCCTATGTGGTCATGTAATTATTCTTGATCTAGAATTAACTATTTTTAGTATCGTGAATAGGAAGCCATAGGAATCTTAAATTGAAATACATCATGGTGATGTATAAAATCAAATTGAATAATAATTATATACTAGATGACTACTTGGGAGAGAAGTTGAGTTAATGAGATCCTTACCCAAAATCTGGAAAGGACAAAAATCCCTTATTTACTCTTAAAAATACCTAGTAGTGGATTAATGTTATTTGATAAGATTGGGAGAAAAAATCTAGTAAATCACTGAACGTCAAAGAAAAATTCAAATTGGATGAATAAAGTGTCATGGGAGAAAAAGGCGGGATTTATCAAAAAAGGTAAATACGTTTTCTAAAAATAGGAAAAGCCTAGGCAATGGGGTTGATAAACCCTAGAAAGTGGGACACTGCTGAGGAAAGTCTATTAGGGAAGTAAGGTATAAAAATTCCTTGACTAGAATCACAAGAGGTTGTTGATTCCAGGGAAAGGAGATATCAGCTAGGGGGAGAACCTGTGGTGAAGGTTCATCGTTGGGTGGTGAATTGTTCATCCCAAGGTGTTCTAGTTGTTATTAGAGGTAGAGTTACGATTTGTGGCTGTTTCAAGAATTTTGTATGTCATTTGTCAAATTGAAATTTGTTTGATAATTATGCATGTCTAGTTGAAATTGTGGTTATGCTACTTAGTATTATCTGAGAATTATGAAAAATGGTAAATTTTATGGTTGTGCTAAATATAAATACTAATTACAGTTTGGAATAATGGATTTGATAGATTGTTTAGAATAGTATAATAATCTTGATGGTATTTACACAATAAGAGTGAAGGGATGTTTTATTTTCATAATTATTAATCTATTCAGTTATTTATAGAAGAATTATAGGTCATGTATTGTCACTTTTCACAGTAATGTGTTATTTAATTATACATGTAATGATGTTGTCGAATAATCAAAGAGTAATGTTAATTAACTCGGTCTACTATAGTTAGGATTGTTTTCTCAAACTGTGTGTAGAGAAAAGAAAATAAATTTAAATTTTTTATTTTAGTTCTATAGTCACTTACCTTTATTTGATATGGAGGTTGGAACCTACTATAATCAGCCATGACAAAACTTGGGGAAAGACTTTCCTAATACTATTTGGGATAGGAAAATATAACCATCACTTAGAATATTGGTGTTATTTTATTCGAAAGGTGAGTTGAAAATTATAAGAATGAATGCCTAAGAAAACATGCCGAGGTGTGGGTTTGAATCTTCAATAACTAAGAATAAAACAGAAAGACACTTTTAAGAAGAAAAAAAAAACTATGAGGATTTCTGCGGCTATAGATAAGTCATAGTTAACTTCAAAATTGGAATTGTTAGATAAAGGTGTTTGAATAGCCTCAGTGTCTTTTGGTATCTATAGTAGCTACAAGTCACAACACAAGAATTATGTTTAGATGGAGGGAGAATACAATGTAGTTGTCGTGTTGAAAGAAAATGATCTTCCAGTAATTTAATCCAAAGGAATGGAAAACTAATGAAAAGGGGGCATAGAATCCACTCCATACATGTCAAAGGAATGAATTAATAGATGTGAAATTAGTCTACTAATAAACATTCATAAATAGATTTTACAGAAATATTGTAATCTCAAAGAATTTATAAACAGGAAAAACGTAGAAGAACAATAATAGTTTCTAACTTTATACAAACTTTAACCACAATAAAAACAAAATAGTAATAATATTGATTATCAAAATACCAAAGATAATTTGGCACATTAAGTTCCAAGTTTCATATAAATACTAAGTGTCTAAAAATCACAGACCGAGATGACCTCCGTTAATCACAGGTTAAAAAGAATGCTTATTTACATAAAATTAAGGAAAGAATAGACACACACACACACATATATATATAAACTATAATAAATATATTAAATCCATGAAGTATTCACAACGTCTCGATAATTTTGGGAAAGAAGATACACTTATATATATATATATATATATATATATATATATATATATATATATATATATATATATATATATATACTAGAAGACTCTTTAGGATACTATAGTCTCACCAAAAAAGGAATGTGCTCACCAAGAAGAGTATCATATGAGCCGTCTAGAAGAAGGAAGATTGCAGGAAGAGATTCTTTGGAAGGAAAAATCTAGAATTCGATGGCTCAAATAAGGGGAGAAAAACACCAAGTTCTTCCATCACTCCACCATTCAGAGAAGAATGATCAATCACATCTCAGTCCTAAAAAATGAACATGGATTTAACCTTGAAGCCCATGCTGACATAGAGTAAGAAATCATGAACTACTTCAAGGAAACACTCAGATAGCCTATCGCAAATCGGCAGCCAACAATCAATAAACATCACTCTACACATTCCCACTCTGATCGCAGAAGAACACAATCAAATTCTTTTGAGACCAGTCCAGATGCAGGAGGTGGACCAAGAAATGTCACAACTAAAGGCTCGGAAAGCACCTATACCAGATGGTTTCACCACCAATTTCTTCCACTTTTTCTCGAAGGAAATTAAGATGGAAGCCGAGGAGATGGTGGAGGAATCTCGGAGCATGCATTGGATTCTCCCTGCTCTCAATGCCACCTTTATCACCCTCATTCCCAAGGAAGAGCAATAAGTCACTCCCAACAAGTACAAACTGATTTTGTTATGCAATGTCATATAAAAACTCATCTCCAAAGTGATTGCCAACATGATCAAACCCCTGCTCTCGCTGTTGGTTTCCCCGGAACAAATTGGTTATGTGGAAGGCTGAAAAATCCTAGATGTAATTATCTTCACACATGAGTTCACTCACTCATTGAGGACTGAGAAAATACCAAGTATGCTTCTCAAAATTGATCTCTCAAAATCCTTTGACAAACTCAGTTTGAATTACATCCATCAAATGTTATTCACATTTTGTTTCATCCCCACTTGGGCTCGATGGCTCATGAGCTTTATCTCCTCCCCCCTCTTCTCTATTTTTCTCAATGGCTCTCCATCCCTCCCCTTTCTCGCTTTCAAGAGCTATTCGTCAAGGTGACCCCCTTTCCTACTTCATCCTTATTCCCATGGCTGAATGACTGGGAGGGTTGATGCGCCATGCTATTAACTCCAACTCTCTTGAAGGTTTGACCATTCATCATTTTACTCCCATATCCCACTAGAAATTTGTTGATGATCATATGGTATTTGTTCACCACTCTGTTCAAGAAGACCAAGCCTTGAAATCTATCCTCTATTGCTTCTCTACTGCCGCTGGAACTACCATCAATACCAAGAAGTCCTAGATCTTCTTTTTCAACACCCCTATCATCACCCAACGTAACATTGATAGAATATTGGGCTTCCCCATATCCACCCTTCCTTCAAAGTATCTTGGGGGCCCCCTCACCGACTTAGCCATTAAACATTCTTCCTGGTGTAAACTCCTGGATAAAATTCAAGCCAAAATCTCCCTTTAGACCCATCAAGCCCTCAACATTGTTGGGCATCTTATCCTGATCAAGTCAGTTCTCTAGTCCATACCCTTATATCTCTTCTTTATCCTAGCTGCCCCCGAATTGGTTCTCAAATCAATCCACAATCTACAAAGGAATTTCCTTTGGGGAGGTAAAAAATACAACAAAAAATGGGCACTTGTAAACTAGACAGAGGTCTTCGCACCCAAAATCTTAGGTGGTATGGGGCTTTGAGACCCCAACTAAAACAACATGGTAATGAGAGATTATATTGTGGAAATTGATCTCCAACCCAGAGGTTCCATGGGCTCAGATTTGGATCTCTAAGTACACAAGTAACTGTTCTCCCTAGGAGCTTATTCGATTCAACTCTTAAGAAAATGGCTCCCTCATATGGAAAGCAACAAAATAACACAAGTCCATCATACAGAAAAATAGCTTCTGGGAAGTTCGATCAGGCTCGCTTGAAAATTTTTGGGAGGATTCATGGCAACAGATGCCCAAAATTGCCTCTCTATTTCACAATCCTCGGAGGCAAGGGATCCTCAAAAACAGGGAGAAATATCAAATCAAACACTTTTTGACTCCCCTCCTCAGCTTAGGCTATCGAAAATGGATCTGACCTGATTGTTGGAAAAATGACTGGCATCTTGAACTCATGGAAGATATCAGAATGGAGCTTCACAAGAGGAAAATCTGATACAATGTTGGAGAGGACATCTTAAGATGGGCCTACTCCTCCTGTGGTACCTTTACCACCAAAGAAGCATACCGCTTTCTCCTCCCCAATAATCAGGTTCCTCAAGATGCCATTTGGGCCTAGATCTGGAATGCAAGAATTTGGCCAAAAATTTCCACCTTCTTATGGTTTCTCAACAAGTGACGCATCCTAACCTGGGACAACTTGCTGAAAAAAGGCTTCATTGGCCCTTTGTAATGTTTGAATTGCAAGAACTATGAGGAATCCATAGAGAACCTCCTTAACTCCCGTCCTCTGGCAAACTCTATTTAGGACAACATTTCCTTGCATAGTAGAAGATCTAATAGACAGAGAATGGATATTATCAATACTATCTTCCATTGACATTCCACTCCTTTCAAACATGACCTGATCAACTCCTTATGGGCCATTCTTCCTAGGCATGTCCTATGAATGATCTGGAAGGAATGTAATAGGTGCATTTTCAAGGATCAATCCACCCCTCCTGAAATCCTTTGGACAAAATTTTGCAACAATCTCAAGGAATCTCTCGCACTGCATCACTAGAAGGAGTCTGAATTCTCCTCTCACACCCCTGAAAGAATCATCTGTGCTAATTTGAATCTCTCCATCCCCTCTCATCCAAACAACGAGCTCCCTTCAAATCACTCTCCCAGCTCACCCATCTCTTCGAGTCCTCTGCCTCTTGGCTTCTTTAAAATTAACTTTGATGGAGCCTCAAAGGGAAATCTAAGGGATGGTGGTTTCGGCGGTATATTCAGAAATGTGGAAGGAGAATCCCTCCTAATTTATTTTTGTTCTATAGGATGGGATACCAATAATTTAACGTAGTTAGAAGTCCTATTCCAAGTTCTCCTACTAGCTGAGGACAACAACTTTTTTCCTTTAGAAATTGAATTCGACTCTGAAATTATCATCAACATCGCCCATTGCCTCCTCCTAAGCTCTTTGGCCTCCAAATTCTCCATGATATTGAGGTTGGTGGCTCGCTTCTATAAGTCCACCATCTCTTCTACCTACCCCTTCTCCCCTTGCAATATGGTGTCCTTGTCGGTTCTGTAGGCCTCGAAAAGTGAACGCAGTTGTAGCTCGGGCTCGGATGAGGATGGCACTAGCACGGATACAAAGGTACATGTGGCTTCCTCCCCTCTGCCAAACACCCACGTGGCTCTCCTTCTTCCGTAAAATTCCTAGGCATCCAAGTTGGAGGACGATTAGTCTAAGTACGTGTGCAAAATTGTGGAGGAGCCATTCTAACCATCAGTTCGGGATGATAAGAATTCAAAAGTCTAACTTATGGGTTCTTCTTTCTAATTCCAGTCAATTTCTTGATACTTCGTTGATTCTTGTTTTCTGGTTTTGGTTTAAACATGTTATGTATGATTTTGGTTTCCCAATATGGGCAGCATATTCTAAGCTTCCTGAACTCAGCTCTTGGGTTGGTTTCCTTGTCTGGGGCAGCCCCTTTTTTGTTGTTTTGGAAATAGAATTTCCTGCCAGAATTGGCTTTCCAACTCCAGAGTATGATGACTATAATATTTTGAGTTGTATGATATAATAGAAGTAGACCAATTTAGAAAAAAAAAACGTTCTTAAAGGTTGGATATCTATAAACATTTATTTTTTAAAGAGGACGTAAGGTCATTATAAATAGTGGCATATTTAATGAATCATAACTACAGTTTTATAATATTGAATGTTTTATGTCCTCTTTTTTAAGACCATAAAGTGTATGAGTGGAGTAATTAAAATCACATGTAGTAATGTGGTGTGACTATGGTGTGGCCTTACATTATATTATATGGTGTGACTATTTATATGCATAATGGAGAGTGAAAGTATGTCATTTACATATTCAATCAACCTTTTATTTAAATAGAAGACATTAAGTAAAGTTGTGATTTTGAATTGAAAACATATAGTATTTTTTATGATGCACTCACTCATATCTATAGTGGGAGTAGTTCTTACTGACAAAGAAAAATACCATGAGTGGTTTAGGAAGATAAAACACACCTTGATTTTTAATGAGTTGTCGAAAGGAGTTTGTGAGGGAGAAGGAGATAATGCACTAGAAAATCCCACTTCAGACAAGGAGCTAGCTATTTGGTAAAACAAGGACAATAAGGCTTATTCTTTGATTGCAGCATCAATAAATGAAGAGTTGAGTTACCATATTTCTCGATTTTTATATTTTCAAAGTCAAGTGGAAAAATCAACGATTTTATCTTTGACTCCCTTGAAAATAAGTTTGTTGAAAGAGAGAAGGATTTTGGGAAGAATAAAAATCCTCAATATTCTGAATAAGTTGTGTTCCTTACACAGAAGGAGAAGAATCATGCACAAGATTCTTCTAGAGGAAGAGGTGGCTAAAGAGGAAGAGGAAGAAAGAATTTTAGAGGTAGGGGGTTAGACATTTCCAAGGAGAAAGGTTGATCTTCATTGCATACGATACAATAGATATGGATATGATGCATCCACATGTAATTTTCCTTAGGACACAATTGAGCAGGGAATAAATGAAGGAAGAGTTGAAAAAATTGATAAAGTGAAAGGAAAAGAACATGATTCTGCTCATTATGTTTTGGCATATTGCAACATTGCAGTAACTGAAGACTTATTAAATGCTTCACTTGCTTCATCAAAATATTCTTGGTTTCTTGATTCAGGAGAAAATTTCCACATGACTTTCAGAAGATATTTACTTGAAGAATTAACTAATAATGTTGATGAAGTATTATACTTTGCAGACAACTCAAAAATCAGGCCATCAGGGCTTGGAACCATCAGGCTCAAACTTCTTTTTCTTCCAGACTTTGCTCTACATGATTTCAATACCTCTCGGAGTTGAGGAGAA
The DNA here is from genome assembly GCA_034641835.2 of Pinus albicaulis. NCBI lineage: Eukaryota > Viridiplantae > Streptophyta > Pinopsida > Pinales > Pinaceae > Pinus > Pinus albicaulis. Next base: position 19,750,699 of record MU968450.1, read on the forward strand.
ACTTGTTGTATTTGGTCCACACCCACCAGTAAGGACACTCTATCCATATATTTCATGGCAAGGTCGAGGTCATAATAGCATCGGATCACTCACTTTTCATTACTGGGATAGAGGAAGAATCACTTCTGAAGTTGTAAGGAACATCTACTCATGCACAGATCTTTTCATATAGTTCTCATGATGATTAAGGTACATTTTCATTAAGTATTTTATGGCATGATATATTTGGACACTTGAAATATGAAAGCCTTTATTTTTTGAATAAAAATAGTGTTAGTAGGTTGCCTATTATTCCCAGGAAACTTAAGGAATATGATTCTTGTATCTTATTAAAGCACAACAAACAATTGTTTCATGATTCTTAGTCGAGAGCACATCGAAAACTTGAACTCATTACTTTTTATTTTTGTGGACCAATGGATGTTCCTTATGAAAATGGTAATAAATATATGATGACATTTATTGAATACTACACCAGAATGTGTTGGGTTTATTTATTGAAGAAAAAATTTGAAGCTTTTGAAACATTCAATAATTTTCATGCATGGATTGAAAATTATGCACAATCTCATATTGGCTCTATTTGCACTGATAATGGAAAATAATACACTTCAAATGAATTTTAAAAATATATTCATTGGCATGGGATCAAACATCAAACAAAATTTCCTTATGATCCCCAAGAGAATGGAGTAGCTAAAGGAATGAACATGGAAATCTTAAATATGGTATGTTCCATGATGTTTTTCAAGAATGTTAAGCTGATGTTTTTGGCTGATGTAGCTAACTGTGTTGTGTATATAAAGAATAGGTGTCTATCTCATGCTATACTCCCTATGAAATGTGGTAATGCCACATTCCTTCAGTGAGGCATCTCAGGGTTTTTGGTTTCACCTATTATGCCTTGATACATAAGCAACAAAGAAACAAACTCGTTGCAAGGAGTCACAAATGTATTTTCTTGGGGTACTCATATACCTCCAAAGCATATTGTCTCTATGCTAAAGTGAATAAATTTTTTATAATATCTAGAGATGTGATCTTTCTTGAACTTTCGAAGTTTTAAAATGTTGTTGAGCGGCATCTTGATCACTTGGAAAAATTCGTACATGAAAATTATTTTCAAGAGTTTGATAATGAGATTCCACTCTTGAAGGGGGATCTCTATACTGGATCAATATGTGGAATATTCTTCTGAGGCACTCTCTCCCCCTCGTGAAGCTCTAACCACTAATGACACTTTGAGTGATGTGATTGACAAAATTGGGAGACTAAATCTTGACTTAGCCCCATCTCAGTCAATTGAGCAGCCTGGGCCATCTCAGAAAGGCCCTCAAAAATAGTTGAGAAATACACTTGAAATTTTTCGTCCTGATGAGGTTGGAAAGACATGAACAAGAAGCTCAACCATACAGAATGGAGGTAATGTAGAAAATTCTGATTCTTCTATTGATATGGATGTTTCTTATGATTGTGAAACTAAAATTGTCTAGATATTTTTAACCAACTTCCTTCAAATAAGTTACTTATCATAATGAATGGAAAGAAGCGATGTAGAAAGAATATGATTCTTTGATAAAGAATGGAACCTAGAATATGGTTGATCCGCCCTGGGAGAAAAATCAATAGGATGCAAGTGGGTCTTCAAGAACAAAAATAAAGCAGATGGCTCACTTGACAAGAATAAAGCCAGGATTGTGGCAAAATGTTTTACACATAAGGAAGAGGTCGACTATGAGGATACTTTTTCCACCACAGAAAATGGGCTACCATCTGGAAACTCTTTTTTTTGGCAGCTCAAAATGGTTGGAAAGTCCATCAAATGGATGTAAAACCTGCTTTCTTGAATGGAGATTTGAAAGAGAATGTTTCTATGTCCCAACTAGAAGGATTTTTTGTGAAGGGCGAGGAACACAAAGTATGCAAGCTTGTAAAATCCTTGTATGGCCTAAAGCAGGCAATGCGAGCCTGTATGAGAAGTTAACTAGGCATATTCTGAAACTCAATTTCAAAAATTATGATATTGATGATGTAACTTTGTTTGTCAAGGAAATTTCCAAAACAATTGTATATATTGTGTTGTAAGTAGATATTCTCCTAATGACATGGAACAATGAGAGGTAAATTACATCCATAAAGAAAGAACTAATGGAAGTTTTTGAAATGATATATTTGGGCTATGTTCACTACAATCTTGGTATTGAACTAACTCAACATCCAAAATTTATATTCCTTTCTTAGAAGAAGTACATTGCATACATGTTAAACATTTTTGGCATGGATGAGTGCAATCCTTTTACTAATTCAATGGAACTTAACTTAACGCTCACATCCATTGAAGGAAAAGAATTTGATTATCAGGTCTTGATAATAGTAGTGCATCCCCTTATTTTTATCATTAGTATATCCACCTTACTATTATTGTTGTGCCCATATAGTCCCCATATTTTTATTATTATACCCCATAGAAGCCCACTATCATTATTTTTGTGTCCTTACATTGTTATTGTAAAGTTGGCTAGGATAATATTGTACCCCATTAGACTCCTATGTATAGAAAGGACGTTTTTTCATTTGTATCATCCAATAATTGTTCATATATGTAATTTAAAAAAGGTTTCCCCCTCGAAGGGACAGATTTCTAAGTCATCGATCTATATTTTCTTCCATTTTGTGAGTTGGTTTCATAACATTTGGAGTCAGAGCTCTGGATTCTAGGGTTTCACTACTCCAAATAGTTCATCATGGAATTTTCGTTATAATGCTTTTTCTACAATGTTTTAGAAGCTGAAAAATCCCATTTGAACCAAAATATGAAGAAATGTCGTGTAAAAATTGGAGATATTGGTTCTCTATAATTTTGGACATATGATTTAAGGAATTTAGGGTTTTTGCAGGCTCTAGAATTTCATCTCAAACAAGTGACGAAGGGAAAATTTTCATAATTTCTGAAACTTCTGAAAATCGTTGTAACTTTAAAAAAAAAATGTAGCTTCTGAAACTTCGCAGAAAAAAAAAATTATATCAAAAATTCCATGATTACCTGTTTGCAACTGCGAAAACCTAGAATCAAGAGCTATGATACCAAATATGTATGGTTTAAAGAATGGAATACAAGCTAAGATCGTTATGAGGAATTTTGATGGCAAGGATCTAATAACATGGATACTACATATGGATCAACTTCCAGTTCAAAAAATATTGCCAGAACTTGACGAGGAAGGAAAATCATATTAGAACCTAAAGCAGTCACTGAAACAAGAACTTGACAGCTACAAAATCGACCAATTTCAGAGTATCTGATCATGTTAAATAAATTACCCACTCAGGATTCCGCATGGGAGGATGATAATGTTATACAAAAGCATCCAAAATTAATCAAGAATTGAGGACAAAACTTTTTTGAAGGAGAGGGGCATGTTAGGTCCCTATAATTCTAGTATATCCCTGTATTTTTATTGTTAGTAGAGCCCCATTACAGTTACTGTTGTGCCCATATAGTTCCCATATTTTTATTATTGTGCCCCATAGAAACCCACTATTATTATTGTTAGACTATTACATTGTTCTTGTTATGTCGGCTATGATTATATTGTGACCCATTGGACTCCTATATATAGAAAGGAGACTTTTCATTTGTATCATCCAATAATTGTTCATTTATGTAATGTAAAGGAGGTTTCCCCCTCGAAGAGGCATATTTATAAGTTCTTGATCTATATTTTCTTCTATTGTGTGAGTTGGCTTCATAGCATTGATGACGCAACAACGTATAGACAACTCGTAGAAAGTATCAACTAGCTGACTACTACCAGGCCAGACATTTAATTTGATGTTGTAATACTCTCCATGTTTATGCAAAAGCCTTGTGAGGGTCATTGGTCGACGACAAACATTAGGGGAATTTTTAAGTTTAAAATGGGCCTCCTAAGTAAATTATAAAATAATAATGGAAATAATAAAATAAGATTAGATTACATCATCAAATTTTAGAGGGAAAAAAAAAAAAAAAAACTATCTTTTCAACTTATCTCCCTATGATTTTATTCAATTTTCGAGAGAAAACATGTAGGATGCATAATTTCATTCCTCATCCAAGGAGTAGCCATGTTTCATACTTTTTCTGAACCCTTATACATGAAAAATGAGAAATACATGAAAAATATGATTGCAATCACATTTTTTCATTTATTTCTCATTTTTATGTAACAGGGTCCATAAAAAGTATGTAACATGGATACTCCTTGGATGAGGAATTAAATTTTTCATCCAACGAGTACTCCCACTCAAAATTTGAATAACAACTTAGGAAGATAAGTTGAAAATACAAGTTGAAAAAGTAGTTTTATTATTTTATTATTTTTTGATCTTTTTACTTTTTTACTCCAAAAATGGTAAATCATCCCCCATGGTTGACATCCTCAACTTGAATCCTATTGGTTCTTATAAGGACTATTTTGGTTGTACAATTTTTGTTATGAAACTAGCTCCCAAAATAGAAGAAAAGAGAGATCAGTGCCTTAGAAATAAGCCACTTTGAGGGGGAAACATCCTTTACATTAAATAAATGAAAAAATATTGGATGACTCAAATGACAAAACCTCCTTTCTATATATAGGAGTCCATGGGGTTGCAATATAATCCTAGCTGAACTAACAATAATAATGTAAGGACACAAAAATAACAATAGAGGGGTTTTATGGGGCACAATATAACAATATGGGGACTATAGGGATACAAAAATAACAATAAGGGGGCTACACTAACAACAATAAGGAACTACACTAGTAATATAGGGACCTAAAATTCCCCTCTCCTTCAAACAAATGTTGTCCTTAACGCTTGACTATTTCGTGATGCTTCTGTATAAAATTATCCTCCTCCCATGTGGAATATTCAATAGGTAAGTTCTTCCACTTGCTGAGATACTCTAAAATTGATGGATTTCATAGTTGTAGAGTTCTTGATTTTGTGATTTCTTTAGAACTTCTTTCACTGCGATGTTGATCTTTCGGTTGTTTCATTTGATTCTTCACCAAAGTTAGGTTATCCTTTGAGAGTTGGAGAACTTGTTGTTGATGCTCGATGTCATCTTCCACTACTTTATCATCCATATTAGCTTTCATTTTATCCTTCAAACCATCCAACTTAGCCTTCATTTTTTCTTTTAAACCATCTATGTCATCTTTGATCTATTAAAATTTGTTGCACTTGGTACCTTAATTTTAATATATCATATTGCAATTATTCCTCTTCATGCGTCATATTATAGCTTTCTGAGAGATTAATTGGCATGGATTTTTTTTTCAAATGAATTATATAACTCAATATGAATTTCCATGCTTCAATATGACCTTGTAATCACTTCAAACTAATTTTTTAAACAAATTTTATGTAAATTTATTTAAAAAATACACACCTTTTTCTTGATTTTTAGGAGGTCTATATTTAACCTGATTTATATATATTATTTTGGATCTTCAAGATCTGAATTTCAACCTTATATTATCCCTCTAATTCCTTTTTCCAATGCCACAGGTTAGACCTGATTTGGATTCTTCAAGGAAAAGTTATGCCCAATCTCCCGCAATGACCTAATTATGGACTCGTTCAGTAGAAAAAACTTGCACAACATGCCACGTGTCATAGTTTCCTCCTTCGGATCTGAAATTGATACAAAGTAAATAATGTCTGTGTAATTTCAAGTACTTTTTACAGAATTCTAATCTGATGCTCAGAGAGAGAGTTATGACGATTTTTCCAAAGTCACCTCTTTCAGATGAAATCTAAGAGCCTGCAAAAACCATAACTTTCACAATTCATATCTCCGAAAAATGTTGTGAACGAATATCTAAAATTTTTACACAAAGTTCATTAGGATTTCATCGCAAATGGGGGTTTTTTTAAGCTTCATAACCTTGGAAGAAAAAAAAAAGGTTATACCAAAAATTCCACACTGACTAGTTTGAAGCAGCGAAACACTTGAATCCAAATCTCTCATACCAAATGTTATGAAACTAGCTCCCAAAATAGAATAAAAGAGAGATCAATTCCCTATAAATCAGCCACTTCGAGGCGATAACCTCTTTTACATTACATAAATGAAAATTTCTTAGATGATTTAAATGACAAAACCTCCTTTCTATATATAGGAGTTCATGGGGTCACAATATAATCCTAGTCGACCTAACAATAATAATGTAAGGGCACAACAATAAAAATAGTGGAGTTTTATGGGGCACAATAATAACAATATGGGGAGTACAGGGGTACAAAGATAACAATAAGGGGGATACACTAACAACAATAAGGGACTACAGTAGTAATATAGGGACCTAACAATTTTCTTAGGAGGCCCATTTTGGACCTCAAAATTCCCCTAATGAAATTTTCTAAAGTACTTGAAGGGAGCTCAAGACTTTGGACTCAAGTATACATAGGTGGATGACTTTAGCTTGATTGGATACTCTAATTCATATTTCGATAGAGATAAAGAAAATGGAGTATCTACTTCAAAATATGTTATGAGTGTTGGATCATGTGTTGTCTCTTGGGGGTCACACAAAAAATAAGCTCCAATACATTCCACAGTTGAAGTAGAATATGTGGCAATAGCTGAAGAAACAAAGGAAATTGTGTGGCTCAGGAAAATTTTGGAATATTTTCAGGGGAAACAAGTGCATTCAAATCCTCTTTTGATTGAATTTTTTTTTACAACAATGTTTGACAAGAACCCAAAGTTCCAAGATTGAACCAAGAACATCAATAAAAAATACCATTTGATTCAATATAATTTTGGGGCCGAAACAATCCACCTAGGACATTGTTCCACAAATGAAAAAATTCCAGACATCTTCACTAATGTGCTTGGAAGGCCCAAAAGTTTGAAAGATTTAGAATTATGCCTGGAATCACCAACATCCCTTCAGATTAAGAAGGGGGGGTGGGGGAATGTTGACACCTAATATTTGGGATTAGGTAAAATAATGCGAATATTTGTAAATAGAAAAAATGAAAGGAATTTGGAACATGAATAGACATTGGAAGATGAAACCCAATAGTCTCCATCTCCTTCTATATATTCATATTGTCCCTTAAATAAAATCAATTCAAATTCATGGAGTTAATCCTGAGCTCACAAGCACTAACTAAAATTTAGTAGACATTTTTTGTGTTTGAAACAAACCAGAATAGGATTTAGGACCTTGTGATATGATTGGAGGGAAAAATCTCCAAGGCCACAAAATTGTAAATAGAAGTCAATGGAGAGTGTAGAGTCCATTAGTAACAATTAGAATTTGTTGGGAAAATTTCTCTAACATGGAATTCAAGCATGAGGATTCATTAGGGGCACGTGGAGTGATATGCCCACTCCATTTTCTTCTGGTGTGTGGACAAATATGCATATAAGGATATCTTAGTAGCATAATTTTATAAGAAAAAACTCTTAATGAGACTTTACACTTAGTTTCCATAAACATTCATGTGGTCCTAACCCATGACTCTTTCCCTTGATCATTCCATTGTGAAGTGGCGTCCATAATCTTCATTCTTTATAGAATTTGACTTACCTAACTGTAGGTGGGAGTAACCTATGATACTTGAGATAAAAAATATATCACCATATATCAATACTCCTAGGGGTGACTCTCCATTATTATTGCAAGCACATTTGTGTTAATAAAGGTTGATACTGGGAGGTGTTGATCATTGGGATTTACCAAATATCAAAGATAATATTCAATGGGATAATTTTCCCCTTGGTTTTTTAAGACTTGGTTATATGTTATAATAAATAATTATAAATTAAAATAAATAATTAAAGAAACCCAAGAAGGGACAAGGCCTAAAAAGTTTAGAAAAATATGATACATATCAACAAAAACAACAAAAGAATTTATGTTATGAACCTTGCACCCTAAAAATTATAAGAAACCAATAATAATAGCCCTATGTGATGCATGAGCATCAAGCTCAAATTTTATTATTTATTTGTGTGAAATAGGGGGTGAGGCTTTTTAATTATTTTATTAATTATTTTATTCATTTTAATAATTTAAGAGAGAAAAGTGTAAAGGTGAGGATTATTGTATATATTCTTTTAATAAATAAAAGGATAGAATTAGGTAGCAAATTTAGGGAGTAGGAATTCTATGTACGGGACTTTGTTGAGTCCACACCTAGAATGAATCTAATTTAGATCTTGTTGAGATTTATGCAGAGAGATTTTTGGAATGTATTAAATCCATATTTATGTATAAATAAGGGAGTTGTGTAAGGAAGAAAATAAGCTAAGAGAAAGTGCGATGTGAGGAATGGTGGGAGAAATTTTGTAGAGGGCCAAGAGCTGAGAGAAGCTCTCCATTGTAATATGTGGCCGAAGATTTCTTTTACGTTATTAATATCTGCATTTTATTTGAATAAGCTCTCTTTTGATTTGTATATTTGACGTTGAAGTTACTAGCACTTTTATGTGAATGTGTGGGTGTATATGAGATAGACGAAGGATTTATTGATATGTGGGGATCTGATTTAACCCAGATACCCTACATCATTTGGTATCAGAGAAGGAAAAGATGCCTGTTTTGAATCTGCAAGTTTGTTTATGCATACAATTTGTGCATAGTTGTGAATGAAGGAACAATTTACATCAGAGGAAGGCATAATCACGGGCAACAGAGTTAGTAGACTGTTTAACGGAGGACTGGGTGAACAGAAAATAAAATCGAATTATGTAAATAAAATACCACCACATAGCAATGGATCTGACAACTGAGTTAAACTCTGTGTATTCTGAGAAATACATTGGAGCAACGTTAAGATGAAGGGTAGCATGCTTGTCTTGAAGAAAAACTAGACAATGCGTGGGAAATCACGAATTGAGCTTCACTCTGTGGAAAATTGCCAACGAGGCAGATTCTGAAAGGCAACATCGACCTTGATTTAATTGGCTCATTACTAAATACTTCAAGCATCAGCGTTAACTCTAGGGTGAGTCCTCCTATGCGTTTGATCTGCAATCGATAGATGGGTCCGCGCGTGGAGCCTATTGAAGAAAGCTACAGATATGTGGGAGGTATGAGTTGAGTGAATTCAATATTCTGCTCTACGTCCTGAGATGAGTTGAAGCCATCATTAAACAATTCTGATGCTCAGATTTCCAAATGGAAACATTTCCATTGTTGTGAATTAGCAAAGGTTATGTGAAACGCATCAATGAATTACCATTCAGCGTGGAGTGGGAAATCCACAGTAGCAGCGTAATCATAGTCGTATGCAGAGCCACTCACAAATTATACGCGGAATCGGGGCTAAGTAATTCAGCTAGCAAAGTTGCTTCCTTTCTTTTGTGCGTTGGTGATTCTGCTGAATGGTGAATGTTTTCACGCTATCATAGAGACCAGTTGTCTCTAAACATTGATGTATTGTTTCACATATTCCAAATTGAAGAATACACTCTGCGATGTGGAAAAGAGCGTTGTTATGGCCGTAGCTAGAGTCACATTCCAACGCAAATGCATTACCACGATTTATGATTGAATGAATGCTGTGATAGATGTAGCGTAGTCACATTTGTTTTCTTACGTTCTGAACTCGAATCGAGACAGTAAGGAGCTCAAAGGCCAGCATAAAATCCGATTGACAAACTATGAATGGCAATCTTGCCACTGCTGTGAATTAGTAATGTTGCGTTTGGTTGGGATCACTCTCCAGCGTAGGAAGCATTACTGTCTTTGCACTGTCATGTGTCCGATGCTATAGTGATCATGACATGTCAAAAAAATCTGCATTACATTCATGTGGAGGCATTACATTGCATGGATTATAGTGTCTTGGCAACGTTGTAGTCTTAACAACGTTGGAACCTTGAAATGATTATGATGATGTCTATGTGATGGTTTGTAACGATGACAAGGTATGAGAGATGGGTGTAGCCCATATGGAATTCGATTTAAATTTATGTCATTCAATAAACCTAATGGGTATTCATTTATTCATGATACATTTAGAGTGGAATATTAAAACATCATTTCGGTTGAATAATAGTATATTGGTTTGTGACACTTATATCATTTGTGTTGGAAAATAAGGGGCATTCTATGTTGGTTGACGTAGTGATAATCTGACATATTTAGACCAAAAAAAAAAAGTAAATTAATCTCGCCAAGTGGACAAATTTGGGCCTTGGTAAAATTACACATTTTACTACAATGAATTGATTGGTAGGAATTGTGTGTTGTTTTCCTACATCATAATGTGCAGGTTTTGATATTTTCATGAATGGAATTTGTGTGGAGTTGGGTGAATGGAAACAACTGTTTTTGAAGATTCATTTTTTTTTAAGAGCTGCAGAGAATGTATGTTTGATGGAGATCAGACTTTGAATCCAAAGGATGATCGCAATGGAGATACAGTGCAGATAAGTGATGGAATAAGATCACACAGAGATCTCGAAGGTGAGCTGATATGTTTTATTTTAACTCTGGTTTCAAGATGATATTTGCAGAATACAAGTTGTAGAGAGGGTGAAGATCTCAGCAAATAAATATTACAGTTTTAAAAGTACTATTGAAAGAAACTAGTAATAGTTTGTGAATGAAAGCAAAGTGGGAAGCAGAACCTTGAAGAATTCCAACAGAGATTGGATAAGAAGGAAAATTGTGTGCAGGTGAGTTGAAGCCTAGAGAGAGTAGAGAGATGCTCAAAGAGGTTCTAGAGAATAAAGAACCGGTGCTCACCAAAGACCAAATCCAGAGAGAGGATCGGTGAGGTAAGTGGCAGCAAGGAAGACTACTGTTGCAGATGTTGAGGTAAAATTGAATGGAAAATTAATGAAAATGTGCTAATCCTGGATGACATAAAGAGAAATATGCATGCTTATTTGACGAGGTTTATTATGCATAGTGTGATGATTTATTATGCATAATCTGGATTCTTCATAGTTTTGGTTACGTTATTTTGGACAAAGCCTGTAGTGGGAAAAGAAGAATTCTTTTGATTGGTGATTGGAAATTTATAATTGGTTGATGTTGTAAACCTTTGTTTTTACCATCAAGTGACGGCATTTAAGGAGGTGATATTTAGGATGAACACAATGTATGATTTGTAAATCATTCATCAAAGAAGTTGCTTGCTCTATGTACATAGGGAAAGAGATGTGAATTGATGTTGCATGGTGTATATAAGTACTGGGAAATGTTTACATTAAGATGACAAACTTTTGAGCATGAAAGTGTTGACAGTGAAAAATATGGCACAGAATAATGGAAACCAGAGGGTTGCGTTTGCAGAAAGAAATGTTTATTAATAACCTTAATAGGAGCATGATGTATGATAATTGAGGAAGGTATTTTTAAATATTGAAGATTGAATGGTTTATTTTTTTTCACCTTAAAATAAATCTTGGAAAACCTGAATTGCAATTTGACTAAAGACTTCAGTATCATGTGAAATGATAAGGCAAATTGATGATTTTTCATAAGAATGAAGTATGAAAGAGGGTGAAGATTTACATCCTAAATGTATTAGGGGTGTATGTTTATTGAAGAATTGTATAAATTAAGTCAAACTATCAACTATCATTGTTATTGGGACAAATCTTGATGTGAAAATATATGTTAGAGTCAAATGAAAGTTTGGATATTTTGAATTGAGATTGAGTATTTTCATGCAAAATGAAAAATTGGTGTAAGTATGAAGTCAAAAAATCGTAAGATAGTTCCAATGTCTAAATGTAATTGGGTGCATGATCGGCGGAGCCTGACACCCAAAGAATTGGTTATTGTAACACATGAGTTACTAAAGTGTTGTTTGTAGCAAGAGCGTTGCCAGAGATTGGTTCCAAGACAGAGAACCAAGAGAAGCCAAGCGTAGGAGGAGAAATTGCATTTTGATGAATGGCAAGTGTGAAGGATTGCTGAGAATTGGATTAAATGAAGTCCACACGTGAATAGATGCAATTCATAAAGAAAGGGAAGATGATTATTGATAGTCATTTCCAAGATTTGATGGAGACCAAAGTAGAGGGGAGAAGATGGAAAATGCCAAGGTAAGTGGCATATGTGAACAGTTGACGGATGAAGAGTACAAGTGGGAGAAGGTTGAAATAACAATTCACCTTGAATTGTTAATCAAGTTCTTGTAGGAAAATGTGCAAAACAAGACACATGGTTGGACCATGAGAAAGAAGGTTGTTGAGGAGGTAAATCCCCTCTGCAGACAGAGGCGATCCCTACTAGCCGAGATCGGGTCTAGCAACAATCAAACACGCTATAGTGCAGGTTCCCAATTGTAAATAAACCGACTTGCGAGGAAGGCTTACCTGGAATCCAACGTTGTCGTTTGTAGTAGAGGTGGTGCTCCTGTTCCTTCGCCCTGGTAGATCACAGCCCTCACGATCTCCGTGATCGGACACCTGCACGTGCAAGAAACAACACAAACGTAAGCATAAAATCTAGTACATACAACTATATATCAGTCGAAGAGGATATAACTCATGAACATGATCAAGAACAAGAGTGGAACCATAACCGATAGTCGCTTATCATTAAAGAATCAAAAGAAGAATACAACCATAGCTTCGATGCAGCACTCTCCTTTAGCAGGTCGTCAGCACAACATGTCTCGATAAAGCCTGTCAGGGATGGGACAATCCTCTCTCTCTGGATACTTGTCAATAGTCTCCTTGCTTGGATTTGGCCTTACAGAATCAAGAAGGCTTTGGCAGCATGAAAGCTCTTGGGAACCTGGAAATTTTGCCACTCTTTGGAACTAGCTTGTAATGGAAACGGACAAGATTTTATAGAAGGAGGAAGGGGAGTTAGGATCCCTATAATTATGGGATTGGCCCTATCATCAAGGAAGCTTCCATGAGAGGTGGAAAACCACTTCCTCTCTATGGAAATCCGTAGCCAAAACCTCCCAACTCAAGATAGAAATCAATCCAGGAATTTGTTAAGATGAAACTTCCGCCTTTTATTTTTAATAAACACCTCTTAATATGGTTGGCACGGGTGCGGCTCTATGACAGAGCGCAAATTGGCATGCCCTCTTTGGAGGATTTCCCTCTTGGCGCGAGGGCTGAACTATGGAACCCCGCAAATGGAAAAAGAGCTATTTTTATGGTTTTTTTCAGGGAGATGTCTTCAGGGAAATTAAAGCTCATCTTCAGAGGGATGCAATGAAAGTATTTTCAAGTCTTAACTCTACCCACAAATCACAGAATGAGCCCTCCAATGTGCGGGATGGGGATTGTAGGGACGGTGACAAATTGCTGTGTAACAGATGCGCCCTAAAGCATGAGGCCCAAAAGAGAGAGAGAGGGGTGAAATGCTTTACGAGAACATGCCGACCGAAAAAACCGCCATCGGAAAACCTCCAGACCGAAGGACAAATGATGTCTCAAATACATGATATATATGCGTGGTATGGGCGCAGCCATCCAATGAAGATCGATAAATAGACTTAGGTATGGTCACAGCCATCCAATCAGTGAGTCATGTAAATAATCATAATAATCCACAATATCGCAGCCTGGATTAGAATAAACACAATCTAAGGTCTTGCGCTCCATCTCGACCCGAACAAAGTACAAGTTCAAGCATGCGAATATGTGAGCTGAAGTTGAACATGCAAGAACATCGTCTGATTACCAGCTAATGATGAAAGTTGTTAACAGACGCGAGAGGAACCACCAATAATGAAAATGGCCCTCAAGGTACTATAGGTACAATATACAGTGTGTGAATCAATGAGCTGGTGTCGAACACCCGTAGAATCACTCGATCGGAGGCCAATGATGAAAACCTCACGTCGAATGCGATGAACCTACCATTGTGCCATGCAGGCTCCAAGGTACCATGAAAGAGTCTCTAGACCATCTTCCTGGATAATGAGCTGAAGTTTACAGGAAGTGACCTTGATCGAAGGTGGGCCATAACGTTTCCCACATCATCGACACGAGACAGAGGAACATAATTTTTTTGTGAATCAGGATCATATGAGAATCAGAGGAAGGTTGATACTTGCAGAGGTAAACTTCTCTTGAACATGTAAACGGCACGACAATGGACTTGGCAGTATTTGACATCAACGGATCAGAGGTCATGGTGATGAGGCAATGAGCAGATGAGAGGTAAAAAGGGATTATCCAATCCCACGGAGGCAAAGTGAAGAACGAGATGAGATGTCCCCAACCTGACACGAATGCAGACAAGTGCCATGTTCAAGAGCGACATACTGCCGACATGACGACGATGCTGGTTCCATTTTCCCCCACCATTTCTGGCGAGTACCCCAATTATTTTTTATAAAAAGCTTGAAGGGGATAGCATATGCTTGTAATATAAGTCCGCCCTTCGGGTGAATCCATCCTAGTACATTTAACGAGCCCTAGGAAGTAAAAACTCGAATAACGTCATTACGACTGAACCCAATGTCATCAGGTTTTAACGAGCCTGACAAAGGGAGAAATCGGCGTATTTTCATGTTTAGAGAGTTTGAAAAGACAGCAAAAAAGTAAACTCCAGAAGTCCCTTTTCGTAAATAGTTCCTCAGACCTGAAAAGGTAGAAAACAATATCTGAGAAAACCTCCTAGTCGCAATAGGCTAGGGTATTCCTTTTCGTAAGTAATCTATCCCAGCCCGAAAAAGGGGTAAACGTATACTGGGTAGATGTCGTTTCATGTCCACTTTAACGAGATCAAAACGACAAGGGCCTCGACAATCTTTTCATTTTTAGAGAGTCAGAAAAGAGCTGAAAGATGACTCCTCCTGGAGGAACGAGTGGTATAAAGGGTAGCTACTGGTTCCGGTAATGGTGGAACTGCTCAGAACAAGTAAAGGTTAAGAGGCTGGCTAACAAGACCACTCATCGCAGTAGTTCCTCAAGAATGGGTAAAACAACCAAGTGAAGGCATATGATCGGCCAAGCAGATGGGGACGATGGAATGAGAAAACCAAGGCTCATCTAGCAAAAACAGGCTAATAAAATGGCAATCACAAGGGGTAAAATGGGGAAGGTTTCATTTTTACACAAGCTTGAAATCAGGAAACTCTGCTTGAAGTTATTTTCACTTTTACACAAGCTTGAAACAAAGATAAACTATGCTTGAAATCGGTTTCATTTTTACACAAGCTTGAAACGAAAACAAACTATGCTTGAAAAAGTAAGCATGCCCTCAGCATGGTGACTGAATTCGAGGTACATGCCCCCCAAGCTTCAATCCATATGAAAGGCAGATGGAGTGAAGGTTCCAGTTACGAGATCTAAGAAAGACTCGACTGGGATTTTACGAGATCTTATCAAAGACTCGAATTGAACGGGAACGTGTTTCATTTTTTTAACGAGGTTGACACATTAAAAGAACTGTCCTCAGACACCCTTGTTTCATTTTTTAAGGAGCTTGACACAAGACAAGGAACTCTGCTCCAACAGACCTTGTTTCATTTTCTAAGGAGCTTGACACAAGAAAATGAACTGTGCTCCGATAACCTTGTTTCATTTTTTAAGGAGCTTGACCCAAGATAAGGAACTCTGCTCCAACGACCTTGTTTCATTTTTTAAGGAGCTTGACACAAGACAACGAACTCTGCTCTGAGCAGCTTGTTTCATTTTTTAAGGAGATTGACACAGGAAAATAACCATGCTCCGATGACAACTCATCATGATGAACAAGAAGTCATCGCTTCCAAGAGTTCCACTCTCGATGGAAGGAAAACATCCTGGAAGTCAGGACCCAATGCCCCCAGCACTTGATGCACGACAACATCATCACTGAGCACAGGCACGGGGTAGGTAGCCACATATTTAACCTGCGGTGGGGTAGATACAACAGGTGGATAAAAACCAGGAAGGGATGATGGCGGGCTAGCTGCCACATTAGGACCAAAGAACGAAAGCTGATCAATGGTCATGATCCGTCACTCATGCGGAAAACAGACCACATGAAAAAGGGAGGATACAAGCGCTCCCATGGCATAGGTGTAATCACGCCCCAAGAGAAGATTGAAATCCAAGGGGCCTAGAACAACGATCACGTCCATATGGATGGTTTTACCTCCCAAAGTAACAGGTAACCTTGGAAGGATCCCTAATGGTTGACTCGTTCTTCTGTTAAACGCCAACAGATTCTACGTAACAGGCGCAAGCGGCGGTGGACCAAAATCTTGGCAAGTAGTTGAGGATAGAATACTAACAGACGCACCTTCGTCAATAATGGTGCTGGGTATGACCAGACCAAAAGCCTGTACTGTGATCTCGGAAGGCACATAAGACGGAAGGCGGTATCCTGCAAATCGACTCCAATCGAAGGAAGCGACCAAACTACTCAGAGGGGCTACCATTGAACCGAGATGGTCTTCCCCTAGTGTTACGGAAGAAGAAGGAGCATCCTCCATGACCTCCATCTCAAAGGCGGGATGGGAATCCTTCGGGACCTCCATCATGGGAGGTGGAGGAGCAACTTCTTGAGGTATAAGGATAGGAGAATATTTCTCCAAATCCGAAGAATCTGAAGAAACAAGAAGAACCTGAGGGGTATAAGATCCAATCTCCATGGAAAATACCTGGTGCATCATAGATGGGGCCAGCTCAACCGATCCCACGACCAATGGTTGGTCGAGAACGGATTCATGAATTTGAATTTCCGGGGGAGCAGGATCGACCAAGGATGACTCTTGACCAATCGCGGCATCAGCTGGTGGAGGACTCAAAGAAAGATGTTTATAACCAGCTGGAAGGCACGGTGTAGAGACAGTCATGTTGACAAAAAATCTCTTGGCTTCATCCATATATGGACAAAGGTGAATGGTATGGTGCCCTTCACACAACTTACAGGGATTGGTAATATTACCCTGCTTCTTAGGAGCCTTACCAACACCAGTTGAAGACGTGCCCCTAACTTGACTCCTAGAAGCCAACGACAACGGTGGGCGACCATTGGACCATACTTTGAGCACCTCAAGAATGCTAGGTCAATCTCGAAGAAGATGGTCTCCCGTGCATAACATGCAAGCGAACTTGACTTTCCATGGAGGGTTGGAAGGTTTATCAAGAGGAGGCTTCTTAGGCGCGACAGCTGTAGAGCTAGCCTCTCCTTTATCAGACTTCTTCTTCTTTGTCTTCTTCTTCTTCTTCTTAGCCACCTGGTTACTCGAATCCAAACTTTCACCAGGCGAAGTAGAAGAAGAGGACGCAGAAACAAGCGAAGAAGGGGAGAGGTCCACCTTAGAATCAACATGATGTTGTTCAGGCGGAGGAAATGATTGAACAGTAGTGGAGACATTCAGGACCACAAAGGTTGAAAATAACCAAACAGGCAACCCAACAGTTAACCCAGGAAGGGACAACGTTGCCATGTAAGGAGCACGAACATTCCCAAAAGGAGGAAAATGACCAGGATTCCCTTCTGAGGGGATTCCTTGGTTGGTAAACTCTGAAAAGGTTGCCATTAGAAGTCAAAACCACACACGGACTGAAAAAGAGTCAAGACACACAATCAAATGGCCAACAAGAAAAATCTAACAGGGCGTGTGATCGTGGGTGATTAATTTTTTACCACATTGACAAATAAGAAACTTCACCATTTCATGTTTTAAGAGTCAAGAAACGGTAAAAAAGGTGACTATCTCTTTCAGATTTGACACGAGCGTGAAAGGACAAGCGCTTGGTGATCCTTTCAAATTTAGGGAGTCAGAAAAGATCAAATGATTGCTCAGGAATACTAGGCAAAAGGGTGTACCAAATAACCGTGAACAGCAATATACACCTTGGTTTTAATAATGAAAGAGAAATCAACCAAGGACTTTCTGTACGTGCAGGTAATCTCCCCGAATGTTGTGTCCGGTGTATCACGGGTATAGGGCGGCAGACTCGGCTTCCTGTGGATAAAGGATTGAAACCTAGAGGGGTCTCCCTTTATATACGTGACGGTACAGGGAGCACAAGTCTGTACTAGTGATGTCTAAAGCCAAAAGGCGAATGACAACTACTAGGTTTAAAGACGCCAGAACACGTCTCTAGCCTAGACCTCTAAATTTGTTTCGTTAGATTTCAATGCTGCCTTAGTGTAAATTGAGTAGATTTTAAAGTTGATCTTCAATTACGTTTCAGTTTTCAGGCCCTAACGAATGTGTTGTCTCAAAAATCTCCCAAATGAAAAACTACATGCCACAATTCATCGTTTCATTCGATGAAAACTAGCTACAGAAGAGTTGAGAGTTTTTTACACAAACAAAATGATCAGAAGACAATCAATGATATCTCTAATGCAACTAATGAAACTAAAAAATTTTCTTTCAAATTCACTAAATACTAGTAAAATCGAAAAGATTTCAATTTGCACTAATCAACCAAAAGCAAAAGATATTTTTTATTATTTTCAATGTTTGATAGCTAGATGCACTAAACAAACCGAAAACAAATAAGAAGAAATTCAAGAAATGATATTAAGAGAGTGAAACCAACAAATTTCACTCAATGTCACAAACAATCAAATCTCAAATCGACAAAAAGTCTCTCAAAACCAAGAAAAGTCCCAAAGACACGAATGAGCCGTGTGATCTAGGCCCAAAATGAAGCAAAGCGAAATTCGAATGAAAATGAAACCATTCACTCAAAAAACGCAACAATATGATAAACAACTGTCAAACGAATGCAAGGAAGCAATCCCACAGCCGACTGACCGAACGGAAACCAAAAACTCCCAAGGGAGGCTCGACTCACAAAGGCACCTAGATGACCTAGGGCTCATATGAAAAATCAAAACAAATAGGCAAACAACCAAAGGAAGGAGGATCCAACCAGTCAAACCAAGCTCCAATGCACTCAAACAGCCGAAAAAATAAGATCAAAATCACAAGTCAGCCTCAGAAAGCTTGAAACACAGCAAACCCTAATAGCTCACAGGATTGGCATGACTGTGAGCTTGAAATTAGTGACAGAAAGGCAATGGCGTGGGTGATACATAGGCAACCTGCGCCAATGGGCGCGACTGTTACGCTAAAAAGCACGCCAGCCAAGTTTACTATGGAAAAAATAAAAAACAAGCAATCTCAGACACAGACAAGTGAAAACAAGGCTAAAACAAAGCCAAACAAACAAGAAAATTCAGTCCAAAGAGTTGACCAAGCAAGCAAGACCAAGAAGTTAACCGGAAAGAGAAGACAAAACTCCAAGTTGTTCAGTCCGTAAACCAAACAGGAGATCAACTGAAGCAGCGTTGATCTACTCCGCTAATGCAAAGCAAAATCGTTTCGAAGGCTATCTGGCTATGCTTCAGACTCCATCTATAGTTTACAAATCAAACAACAAGCTGAGTCCCCAGCGGAGTCGCCAAATTGTTGAGGAGGTAAATCCCCTCTGTAGACAGAGGCGATCCCTACTAGCCCAAATCGGGTCTAGCAACAATCAAACAAGCTACAGTGCAGGTTCCTAATTGTAAATAAACTGACTTGCGAGGAAGGCTTACCTGGAATCCAACGCTGTCGTTTGTAGAAGAGGTGGTGCTCCCGTTCCTTCGCCCTGGTAGATCACAGCCCTCACGATATTCGTGATCGGACACCTGCACAGCCAAGAAGCAACACAAACGCAAGCATAAAATCCAGTACATACAACTATATATCAGTCGAAGAGAATATAACTCATGAACATGATCAAGAACAAGAGTGGAACCATAATCGATAGTTGCTTATCATTAAAGAGTCAAAAGAAGAATACAACCATAGCTTCGATGCAACACTCTCCTTTAGCAGGTCGTTAGCACAACATGTCTCGATAAAGCCTGTCAGGGATGGGACAAGCCTCTCTCTCCAGATACTTGGCAATAGTCTCCTTGCTTTGATTTGGCCTTAGGGAATCAAGAAGGCTTTGGCGGCATGAAAGCTCTTGGGAACTTGGAAATTCTGCCACTCTTTGGAACTGGCTTGTAATGGAAATGGACAAGATTTTATAGAAGGAGGAAGGAGAGTTGGGATCCCTATAATTATGGGATTGGTCCTATCATCAAGGAAGCTTCCATGAGAGGTGGCAAACCACTTCCTCTCTATTGAAATCCATAGCCAAAAACCTCCCAACTCAAGATAGAAATCAATCCAGGAATTTGTTAGGATGAAACTTCCGCCTTTTATTTTTAAGAAACACCTCTTAATATGGTTGGCGCGGGTGCGGCTCTATGACAGAGCGGCAATTGGCACGCCCTCTTAGGAGGATTTTTCTCTTGGCGCGAGGGCTGAACTATGGAACCGCACCAATGGAAAAAGAGCTATTTTTAGGGTATTTTGCAGGGAGATGTATTCAGGGCAATTAAAGCTCATCTTCGGAGGGATGCAATGAAAGTATTTTCAAGTCTTAACTCTGCCCACAGGTCATGGAATGAGCCCTTCAATGTGCGGGATGGGGATTGTAGGGACGGTGACAAATTGTTGTGTAACAAAGGTGAAGTGGCAAAAGCTAACAAAGGTGAGTTGTGAATAACTCAGAGAGGTTGTGTTAAAAATGGATGTTTCCATTTGTGGCCCGGAACATAGTGCAATTCTAGGTGAAGAGATCAGTGAGGAAGATCTCATGAACTATTGGGATAGTTAAAAAGCATTTGAAGATGTTTTGGCGAGAGAAAAATATGAGGCCATGAAGCCTTACATTTTTTCTCACAGTTTATGTATGTTTGCAAGATGTGTGAAATAGGGTGAGTAGTCTGATGGAACTGTCACAAAGGAGACTGAAACTCTTGAGGTAAAGTCTGGTAGACAATTCCTTTCAGAGAAGGAAAGTGTTGATTGGTTACAACAGGAAGAAATCATAAATGAATCCTTATTTGGGGTAAGACAGCAAGTCGAAGCTGTTATGGAACAGGAACAAAGTGGAAATGCTAAAGAAAAATTCCAAGGAGGTAAACAAATGTATTTTTTTAATGAAATTGCTGACAAAAGTTTACAATGAAATGATGCTAAAACCAGGACAATTCAGGAAGATTGCCAAAGGAAGAGTGGAAGTATAGATGAGACAGAAGATAAATATACAGAGGAACTAAATCAAATGAAGGATTCAGAGTAGCAAAGAGAGATGTTTACTGAAGCATCAAGTGGTACCACAAGGTATTATGTTTTTAAGACTAATGATTTGTGTGTGATTGCAGGTACATCATAGGGTGTTGAAAAAACTTTGAAGTTTGTTAAAGAAGAATATTTTAATCTGAAATCTATTCAAAATGATGCTGAGATAGAAATATCTTAGAAAGAAATGAAGACAGAGGGGTCTCATTGAAATATTTAGGAGAATATTGAAGCATAGGAAGAAGGACCATCTGATGATTGGTCAATAGCAAGTGAAGGTATGGAAAGTTGTGTAAAATTTCCAAGTCCTACCCCAATTGAGATTGTTCAGTTATATCGAAAGTTAGATCTTCAAAGAAGAAAGTTGGAAAACCAGAGAATCTATATTCAGGGAGAGTTGCTAAAAGATAAACACAAAGAACAAGGAGACATTCTTGAAACAAGTGATATGGAGGAGGGACTAGCTGACAGTCTCATGGAGAATTTAAATCAGCATACTAATGTGCTGATGGAAGAAGAAATTTCCGAGCAGCATAATGAAATGTTGCTAGAGGAGAAAGAGGCACTGAAGCCTTATGTTTTTTATTTTAATAATTTTTTTTTTGTACAAGTTTTATTGCAAATGCCGGAGAAGATATATTGGATAGAGAAATTAGACTTATAAGGAGGATAATGATGAAAGTATCCCAGAAGAAGCCAGTAGCAGTAAAACAAAGAAGAAGCAGCAAGAGTAAGACAACAGAAGATTGTGAAAGCATAGCCAATGGGGCGATGCAACATAAAGTGTGGAAACCTAGAGAAGAACAACAGGAAGAAGCAACAACAAATGGAGAATTCCAGCACAAGATATGGGATCTAGGAAGACAAAGATCCGAAACACATGATCAGGTGGTCATGATTAATTTCAACCTTGGGAGTCTGATGCAGGAGCATCAAGCTCAAATTTTATTATTTATTTGTGTGAAATAGGGGGTGAGGCTTTTTAATTATTTTATTAATTATTTTATTCATTTCAAAAATTTAAGAGAGAAAAGTTTAAAGGTGAGGATTATTGTATATATTCTTTTAATAAATAAAAGGATAGAATTAGGTAGTAAATTTAGGGAGTAGGAATTCTATGTACGGGACTTTGTTGAGTCCACACATTGAATGAATCTAATTTATATCTTGTTGAGACTTATGTGGAGAGATTTTTGGAATGGATTAAATCCATATTTATGTATAAATAAGGGAGTTGTGTAAGGAAGAAAATAAGCTAAGAGAGAGTGTGATGCGAGGAATGGTTGGAGAACTTTTGTGGAGGGCCAAGAGCTGAGAGAAGCTCTCCATTGTAATATGTGGCCGAAGATTTATTTTACTTTATTAATACCTACATTTTATTTGTATAATATCTCTTTTGATTTGCATATTTGATGTTGAATTTACTGGCATTTTTATGTGACTATGTGGGTGTATATGAAATAGACGAAGGATTCATTGATTTATATGTGGGGATCTGATTTAACCCAGATACCTTGCATCAATATTCATGGGGGATAACTCATTTTATAATGAATACAATGTACAAGACAATATTTTATGATCCTAATATTAGGTCCCCTTACTATATATAGGAGACAAAGATTAAAATAATAATAAAATGGAACCATGAGAGGTTCGATCCTACATAATAATATAACAATACAAATTTAATCTCTCAATATATAGGGATTAATAAGGGGTTTTAGTGTTCACATGGGGATTATATAGGGCTTTACATGCCCCTCCCCTTCAAAGAATCGCTGTCATCAACACTTGACTATTCGTGGGTGTTTCTGCATGAAAAACTCATATTTCCATATTGCTTTCTCTACTTGTAGGTTCTTCCATTTAATGAGTTACTCAATAATCTCTTGATATCTCTGTTTCTTAGTCCTTGTTTCCAATATTGTTTCTAGTTCTAGTATTATTTTCCCTTCTTCATTTATCTCTAGTAAAATAGTATAGATGGAGATCTCATCACCGATTACATTCTTTAAGAAAGAAAAATAGAAAATTGGATGTGTGCATGAAGATGAACTTGAATCCATACTTCCAATCCTTTTTAACACCATATAGGGGCCATAATACCTCGATTTTAATTTATTGTTCTTATTTTTTTGCTTGAGGGACATATTTTTATATGGTTGTAGTCCCAAGAATTTTGAAGAAATTGATTGTTATTTATTTCAAATGGATTCCAGTTGAAGAAGAAAATGGCATATGCTTAAAGAGGACTCTAATCCCTTTCCAATAGTATTTGCATGACTCCTAACTCCTCCTTGTTGATGATAAATTGAATTTTCAAGTTGGAATATACCTATTTTGGGACTGTGTCCAAGTCATCCCTTCCTAAACAAGTTGTCTTCCCTCCAATAGACATGTCAGTTTAGTTGAGTGATTGGGTTAGTATGAATAATAATTATTTATCCTCTATTTCGACTAGTAAATCATCCAAGCATAAGCAAGAAAATAATTCGATGCAATTTTTCCTAAGGAAGATAGTTTCATATTTCATGAACATTATGAAGTGAAGAAGAAGAAGCATTGTTTTTGGTTTTTGGTTTCTTTAGGTTATGGGTCATGGTTTTTGGTGACACCTTTGACCATATGCTACATCTTTGTTTTAGGCTATTTTTGGAACAGAACTCACACATTTAGTTTCATAAAGTTTTGGCTGCATACAAACCATATATAAACTTCCTTACATCTCGTATTTTGACCTCTTAAAACTCATATTCGACCCTGAGGTAAATTTCACAATTCATCCTCGTGGATAAATTTGTGCCTATGGAAGGTCACATTCACCTATTTGAAGCTCAACACTTGCAACCATGATTTTCGGCCCTGTAACTAGGTCATTTCTGAGGATTTATTCAAGCATGTAATTCAGCCTCCCATAGACAAAATTTTGGCCTTCATTGTTATTTTTTTCAACCTACTTGTGACTCAGATTCCAAGCATACCATGTGCTTACTTTGGAGGAATTCAAGAGCATTCCTTAATGAAAGTTTTGATTAGATATTAAGAAATATTTGACACAAAATTGAAGTGATTTATAAAGAAATATTTCAAACCTCCTTGAGTTGTCTTAAAGACATTCATTGAATTGTTTCGAAGAATTCTATAATCATTTTGAAGCCTTCCTTCAATCAGACTTGTAGCTTTATTTGTTGAGTTCCATGGAATAGACATGTATCTTTCCTTGTTGATCAATTTGGAGAAAATCTTGGATACCTCTAGTTGCAGACTCTGAAGCTTCTTTTGAGGAATCCTTTTAAGAAATTCATAAGAAATTTTGAAGTATACTTTGTAACATATTCTAAAGGAACTCTTGAATAATTCTTGTGCATACATTGAAGGATCTTTGAAGCATACTTGGTTTGGTTTGAAAGCATCCTTGGGGGAAGTTATTTTGGAGCATCATTGAGGACTCTTGGACCAGTCTTTTGAGAAAAATTGAAGGTTTGTTATATAGGTCCTTTATTAAAACATTCTTGAATATTTGGACTAGACTTTAGTGATTCCTTCATCACCAATGTTGAAGCCGTGTTTGAAAGTCATCCTTGGATCAGTTTTTGGAAACATCTTGGAAAATTTTATTTTAACTATTTGTTTAAGTTGGATCCTAAGAGGATTGATGTCCTCATTTAGAGAAGGTTGGTGCCTGGATTTTTGTTTGAGGATTGTTGTCCTCATTTAATGTTGGATCCGTGAAGAATTTGGAGATTTTGTTGTACATGTTGGAGCCTAAAGTTTTGTAAAAGAGAAATGGCGTCCTAAATATCATTAATAAAATTATATTCTTGTTATAATTATAGTGTTATGGTTTAACATGTGATAATATCTTAACTAGCACAATATAACAATAGAAATAAATATTGATTCACGTCCCCTCTATGTATTTCCAACAATTGGTTTAGAGCTAGAATCTTCAAATCACCTTGACAGCTAGAAGAAGGATTTTTGAATCATAATGGCCAATAAATATACTAAGGTTCCCTTGTTTGATGGAACAAATTCTACCTTTTGGAAGTGCATAATGAAGTACTACTTAATGTCCGTTAGATTTTAGGTTTGGAAATATGTCACAAATGGATAGAAAATTCCATATGCTCTACTAATAGACCTCGATGAGAAGAAAGCATATGTGGAAAATTAAAAGGCTTTGAACTCTATAGAAAGTGGTTTTTCAGATATAGAATACACCAAAGGTATGGTTACTGAAATAGTTAAATATATGTGGGGAAATATCGTCAATATTTATAAAGGAGATGACAAGGTCAAAAAGGTAAATCTTCAAAATTTTATATGGAAATATGAAAGTATCAAGGTGAATGGTGAAGAATACATTGTTTTTTACTTTCTACGAATAAATGAGGTAGTCAACTCTATCAACGGATTAGTTGAAAAATTCAATGAAAATATGATTTTCTAAAAAGTCATGAGATCCCTTCTAGATTGTTTTCATGCCAAGGTTTGTGCCATAGAATAACTAAAATATTTGGACTCTTTATCAATGGATGAGGTTCATGGAATTATCATAGAATATTAGATGAGGCCAAGGAATTCAATTCATAAGGCAGTTGCATTCAAGAAATCTAAGACATCAAGAAAGGGAAAGAATTTTGATTTCAACAACAATCATTATGATACTGAAATGGTACAATTTGTCAAGAATTTAAAGAAAGGATCCAAACCCAAAGGTAAGTTACCTCTCATTTTCTTTAGATGTGGTAAAATAGGACATTATGTAGCAAAGTGTATTTTTAAATATGACAATGATGATGAGGATAAGCCTAAAAGAAGAACCTTCAAGAGGAAAGGCTCAAGCAAAAATAATTTCTTCTCCAAGCAAGATAGTGATGAATCTAATGCAGAAGAAGAATGTGGTCGAAGTAGTGAAGTATTGTTCACGTCCTTCACAAATTAAACATATAATCCAAAAAAATAAGAAGGAAGTCGAGAAGAAGTATAAGGAAATATGGAAGAACTATTTATTAGTGCCATAGAAGAAAATAAGAGACTTCGGAAAAAATAATGTAAAATTATCAGAGGAGATCGTCTCTCTCAAAACCAAGGAAGAAGTTAAAAGAATAGAAGAAGTATTAAGCAATAAATTATATGAAAAGGAATATATTTGTGGAAAATTTGAGGTAGAAGTGGAATATTTAAAAAGAGAGTTGTACAAGTCCAACAATAATGTGAATAGAACCTAAACCTTGGATAACATACTCAATTTGAAAAGGCCATCACATGATATATTTGAAATTGGCCATATGGGAGAATCCTCCAATTCTCAAAGAAACACCAATGGTCACCATGAAGAAAAAACTAGAAGTTTTGTTGATGTCATTAAAGGACCTCATCTCAATAAATATTAAAAAATAAAAAATAAAAATCAAGAAATGAGAAGCAATAACTCTATGAAAGGAATATCCCATCATGGCAATACTATGCCAACAAGTATCAAAATATTTTTCTTGGAAGAATTTTCTATTGTAAAACATATTTTCATCAAGAAAAGTATTGCAACACATATAAGACTAATCATAAAAACAAGAGTGTTGACATCAAGAGGGAAAATAGAGTCAATACTTATAATTATTCTCCCCCCATTCAAAATATAGTCTAGAATGTAACAAATGCAACAATCCATGCCATGAAGCACATAATTTCCAATTAAAGCCAAAAGAAACAATATGGATAATTAATACTAAAGAGTCTACCTGTGAGAAGTGCATCCTAGCCTTATATGCTCAGAAAAAAAGGAAACTATATGGTTTTAAACAGTGGATGTTCTAAGCACATGACAGTTGACCAGAAAAAATTCATCTCACTAGGCAGAGAAAAAGATGGAAACATGACCTTTGGGGACAATGGATCTGCTAAAATTACTAGAAAAGGGACAGTGAGTCTCATCAATGGTAAGGGAAAATTACAAAATTTACTATATTTTGAAGGGTTAAAGCATAATATTCTAAGTGTCAGCCAAATGTGTGATCACGTACATGATCTTATTTTTCGTGCCAAATATTGTGAGCTACAGAGGTCATCCATGGGAAAAATAGTATGAAAAGGAGTAAGAAAAGAAAATGATGTGTACATTCTTAGAGAAATTAAATAATATAGATGTTACATGAGTCAATAAAATGAATTATAGTTGTGGCACAAGTGTTTGGGACACCTAAGCTTTGACAACTTCTTGAAGATTAGAAAAACTCAAGTATTAAGCGACATCCCGAGAATCTCAAAGGCAACAAATGTTGTTTGCATACCATGTCAACATGGAAGGCAAACCATGACCAACTTCAAATCAAAGTAATTCTCAACATCAATGCCTCTAGAAATAATTCATGCAAATTTGTGTAGTCCAACCATAACTCTAACTCTATAAGGAGAAAGCTAATTTATATTACTTATAAATTATTAAACTAGAATGATGTGGGTAGTTTTCATAAGATATAAGTGAGAAGCACTAGAATTTTTTTAAACTTTCAAAGTAGCAGTTGAAAATGAAAGTAAGGTGAAGATAGAATACTTAAGAAGAGATAGAGGTGGAGAGTTTACCTCAATAGAATTCAATGAATTCTATAAAAAAACACGGAATCAGGAGGGAACTTTCTATTGTTAGGACTCCAAAACAAATTGGAGTAGTGGAAAGAAATAAGAGGTCTATAAAAAATACTATAAGAGAAATGTTATTGGAAGCTTATTTATAGGCTAAATTTTGGAAGGAGGAAGTTGGTGTAGTGGTATATATCATGAACAAAGAAAAACTCTAGGTAAATAATGATAGAACTCCATATGAACTATGGAAAGGAAGGCATGCCTCTTTGAAACACTTCAAAATATTTGGAAGTGAATGCTTTGTAAATATTAATGACGATTCACTAGGAAAATTTGATTCACAGGTTGAGAAAGGAATTTTCCGTAGACACTCATGTTGATGCCTTGAAAAATGTTGCACAACATCAGGGGATAATCACCAAGTCGAGGACTTGAAAACTGTCCCTTTTCCGTTTGGAATTGTGGCTGCATCTCATCATTGTGTATAAAATTATTTTCCCGTAAATAAATAAGTCACCTTTAAATTTGGGGGTAAAGCTTCATCGAATGGTTATAGAGTTGGATAGACACAAAAGCCATCACCATGTTGTAACAATCCAATCCTTAAGCCTTCAATTATTGGTTGGTGAGAAAAAAATTTCTTTCATAAGAAGCTTTACAAATGAATGAGGGGGGTGAGAACCTTCAAAGCATAGCTATGATGAATATTGTGGATGCCCAAGAGCTTGACCAATTTTGACATTTAATTCTATGTAATTACCTATTTGTTTTATGTTATTTTATATGTCATAGATTAATATTAGACTGATATTATCGTGACTTGTAATTAGCTATTTTGTATTATGTTGTTTTTTATATTATGTACTAATATTATAGTGACTTATATAATTACTTGTTTTGTTTTATGTTGTTTTTTATATGATAGACTAATATCATAGTGCTTTATAATATTCATTGTTGATTAAAAAGATATAAGCTAAATAGTTTAGCTTAATCAGATGACATCAATTTTATTAACATTTTTTAGTTTTCTTCTAACCTAAGATGTTATCTATTAATGTAACGAAACATCTCTTAGATTTATCTATATATAATTTTATATTGGTCATTTTATTTTATTGTGCATACTCAATCATGATTTATTATATCTTCATGTACTTCTGCACATATGAACATATATTAGTAATTTTATTTTATTGTACATGTTCACCAATGATATATTATCTAGTTATTACATGGGTTCTACATTAATATCCATTGGTATTTGTTATACAATATTTCCATGCAAAGTTGTCTGTTGGATTTATTTTACCTTAATTTGAATCAGCAAGTTATTATTTTAAATTTAGACACATAGTTATGAAGTACTCATGAATCTGAATATAGGAGAGCGATTTAATTTTATTTGAACAATGTAGATTATGAAGTATTAATTGTATGTGCTAATTTTTATTCTTATTTTTATTAAGTACCTTGTAAATCAAACTTCATTTTCTTTTAAAATTGTTAAATTATCTTATAAATTCAAATTTCATGTCCTTGTAGAAAAATATTAAAAATAAATTAATAATATATTTTTTTAATAATCAATGATTTCTTAAAGAGAATATCTAATAACGATTTTAAAATTCATGACTTTCAATAAAAAAAAATGATATAAAAAACATTCAATATAATTCTAAAATTACAGATGTAAAAAACAATCAATATAATTCTAAAAATTACAGATGGTAAAATGTTCTTAAATTTATTTGATTTTATAGAAATTTTTATTAATGTTTAAATATCACATTTAAAAAAAAAAAAATGAAATAAATTGAGAGTAAGTTTCAGGATGACAATATTTTTATCATAAAACTTTTAATTCAAATCACATTTCCATAATATATATATATATAGAAGAAATCAATGTTAAACTTGTACAGAATATTAAAATTATTTCAATGATTTATAAAAAATACAATATAACTAATCATATTATACCTATTATACCATGATAATTTTACGAGAAAGTCACCATCATACTCAGTATTTTGATGTTCCGAATTGGTCAACTGTCATCAACACTTAAAGATCGGTGTTTTCCAACTTTGCTGGAATGTTTCCTTTAAAACAGGCGGTTCTAGATGCCTGTACTAAATTTCACGTTATAGAGCTATTTTACAACAAATGCAGAGGGTTTTTAGTACTTAGAATACTAGCGTAGGAAAGATTTCACAAATAATGTTGGAATTTCTGAGTATTCTAGAACACACAGAAATAAAAACAACTTCTCTTCACAATATAGAGATGTAAAAATTCTAGACAGAGATGCATAAAACAATACTTCTATTTCATAAAAAAAAAACTATTACAAAGATGTCACAAAACTTTGTTCTAGCATTTCAAAATGCTAACTGCTTCTCCCACAGTGTTGCGAGAACTGTTTTTTTTCTCTTACAATATGCACACACAATGCTCTTCTATACTTTTTGTTTTAACACGGTATTTTCTTTTTACTGTCTCTGTCTTTTCTACCTTCGAGCTTTTTCATTTCAATACATAGTCTACACTATTCTCACGGCACATTACAATACTTATATATATTGTAAATATAATATATATATATATATATATATATATATATATATAAAGTTTAAAAGCAAAAGTTTAAAAAATATTTAAAATATTCGGCGGCAAATAGAATTTAACCAAGGTTAAAACCTTCAATACATACATTGCCATAAAATAAAATAAAAACATTAAAACAAAACATTAAAGACTTTCCACGTTCCTTTATGCTTTCCGTGGGGTGCTTGGAGAGCATTCACCCCAGCTCTTTTACTCCCTCGGAATCACTTTTGTTTGTGAAGTGGTGGGTTCAATGGTGAGATGACATCACTCATTCCAGTGGGTGCTCTCCCTTTTTCTCCTCATGGTTTGCTACTCCCCCGAAACATTGTTGGCGATCAAGTCAAAAACAGATGTGGTTGCTAGAGAATTTAATGAGGTGGGTGAATGGTTAAGGCAAGAGGTGACTGGTTGTGTGAAGTGTTGAACTGGAGATTGCTGCCCCTGCTGTTTTCCTTTACCTTTCCCATTTGCATTTATGTTTGATGTTCTGTAGCTGTGTGCAGCAGTTGGAATTAAATTCCAACACTCACCCTTAATTTCAACTGCTGGAATTTCTTCCATGCCCAAACATTTTCTCAAGTAATTAAAACTTTTCTGCCCCAATGGCTTTGTCAGTATGTTTGCAAACTGCTCCTCTTTTCTGTAATGTTTTAAAATTATTTCTCCATTGTTCACTAGCTCCCTGATGCAGTGAAACTTGGCATCTATGTGTTTAGTTCTTTTGTGAAACACAGAATTCTTTGGCAATGCAATAACTGAGCTATTGTCATAATAAATCAATGTCCCTTTTACCTGTTCTTGGCATAAACTTCTCAACATTCTTCTCATTCACACTGCTTGACACGCTGCTACTGTAGCTACCACATACTCTATCTCTGCTGTAGATAATGCTATAATGGGTTGTTTCTTAGAATCCCATGAAATGGCTCCTGAACCCATATGAAAAAAATAACTAGAAGTACTTTTCCGGTCATCAATACTTCCAGCCCAATCACTGTCACTATAATGAATCAATTCTGAATTTTCTGAAGTAGTATACAAAATACCATACCTCTTAGTTCCTTTTACATACCTCAGAATTCCCTTTGCTGCTTGCTAATGCGCATCTTTTGGCCTCTCCATAAATTTGGAAATCAAACTAACAACATGCATAATATCTGGCCTAGTTTCAGTCAAATACATGAGACTGCTAACTATTCTTTTATACAAACTAGGATCAAAATCCTTGCTGCTATCATCTTTACTCAATTTCAATCCCATTACTATGGGAGTAATTTCTACCTTGTACTCTTGCATATTAAATCTTTATAAAACTTGATTAAAATACTTTGCTTGTGAGATAAAAATCCCATTTTCATTTTGTTCTACTTCTATTCCTAAGAAGTATCTTAGCAATCCCATATTAGTCATCTCAAATTCATCCTTCGTGACCTTTTTAAAATTTTCAATGAGGTAATCATCATTACCTGTGAAGATCACATCATCAACATATAAAACCACAATCAGCATCTTACCATATTTTTCTTTGATGTATAATGTGGGTCTTCCTTCACATTTCTCAAACCCATTCTCTAGTAGATAGAAATCTATCCTACTGTACCATGCTCTTGGTGCTTGTTTAAGCCCATACAGATCTTTCTTCAATCTGCACACCTTGTGCTCTTGGCCCTTTTTCTCATAGCCTAGAGGTTGTTCAACATAAACCTCTTCCATTAACACTACATTTAAAAATGTTGATTTTACATCCATTTGGTAAATCTTCCATTTGTTTTGTGCTGCTATGGACAACACTGCTCTCACTGTTTCCATTCTTGCAACTAGTACAAAAGTTTCCTCATAATCTCTTTCATGTTGTTGCTTATAACCTTTCACAACAATTCTAGCCTTGTGCCTTTCAATTTTACCTTCAGCATTGCTTTTGGTCTTCTAGACCCATTTAACTCCAATGACTTAATTCCCTTTTGGTAGATCTACCAATTCCCATGTTTTGTTCTTCTCTATTGCATTAATTTCTTCATCCATGGCTTCTATCAATTTTCTGTCTTTTATAGCTTCCTCAAAATGAATAAGATCATCAACATGACAATACAAAGAAAATAAATAATTTATACCTTCATTTGTTGTCTCTTGCTCATAAATTTCATTTAAATTTCTGAATCTTGTTCCTCTTTCTTTAGATGCACTTTTGCTTGAAGTAGCACTCAAATCTACTCCATTTGGTGTGCTTGGAGAAGCACTCTCATTTCTTCTCAAGGGTGTTCTTACTCCTGCTTGAGGTTTCCCTTGTTGTCATTGTGTTGGTGGAGGTTGTGCTACTGATGAGGTATTATTTTCAGCCACATCTTCCTCATCTTCATCATGAGAAAAACCACTTTTAACATTGATTGTTTTCTCAATGCTTCTTCTTCAATGAATTGCACATCTCTGCTTATAAAAAATTTCTTTGTAGATAGGTTATACAGTCTATATCCCTTGGAATCTTCACAATATCCAAGGAAGATACACTTCTCCCCCTTACTATCCAACTTCTTCCTCAACTAATCTGGAATGTGTGCATAAGCCACACACCCAAAAACTCTCATGTGGGTGACTCCCTGTTTTCTGCCACTCCATGCTTCTTCTAGAACTCTATTCATTACATATTTTGTTAGGCATCTATTTCAAATATACACAGCACAATTTGTTGCTTTTTCCCAATACTCATTTGGCAAATGTTTTTCCTTTAGCATACTTCTCAACATTTCCATTATGGTTCGATTCTTCCTTTCAACAACACCATTTTTCTGCGGTGTGTATCTTGTAGTAAACTATTTTTGTATGTCGTTTTCTCTGCAAAAACATAGAAATTATTTTGAGATGTACTCGCCTCCTCTATCAGTTCTAAGAATGTTGATATGCTACCCACTCTCTTTCTCTACTAGAGCTTTAAAGTGACAAAATTTCTCAAAGACTTCACTTTTATATTTCAAGAAATAAACCCATACTTTCCTTGTGAAATTATCAATGAAGGTCAGCATGTAATTGCTGCCTAAAACTGAGGTTGTTTGCATCGGCCCACATAAATCTGAATGGATAATTTCTAAGGGTGCTTTTTCCCTTATGCTCTTTCCTGATGGAAAGTTTTCTCTGTGTTGTTTTCCCAAGATGCAACCTTCACATAGGCTGTCTGGTTTCTCTATCAATGTTAGTCCTCTTACCATTCCTTTTCTGTGCATCAAATTCAGACCTCCGAAATTTAGATGTCCAAATCTTAAGTGCCATAACCAATTCTCATCTTTCACTTCCTTCTGAAAGACCTCTTGAGTTACAGCTGCTACATTCTTCCCTTTTCCCTTCAATTCTGCATTGAGCTTGAGTGAAAACATTCTATTGTTGGTCATTTTTATTTCAGCAATAATATTCTTTCTTGGAGGTATATCCATTATTGTGCACACATAATTTTTAAAAACTACATTGTAACCTTTATTTATGAGCTTCCCAATGCTCAAAATATTACACTTCAAACCAGGAACATAGTACACATCTGGCACAAATTTTTGCTCTCCATTTCTTGCACGGATACTAACTCTGCCTTTTCCTTTGACATAAATCTTAGTATCAGTTCCTGTTGTTACTTCAGATTTAACTTCTTCATCAAGATTGGTAAACATTGTCATGTTTCCAGTCATGTGATTATTGCAACCTGAATCTAAGAACCATACATCATCTTGTCTATCTTGTGCTACATTACATGTTAACAACACATTCTTTGGGTTCTTTTATTCTCTTGCTATATTAGCATCCTGCCTATTATTCATGTCATTTTTCTTTTTTCTACACTCATTGGCATAGTGCTAATATTTTTTTCAATAATGACATTGGACATTGGATTTTTCATACCTTTTTCCATGAGCATGTTGGTGTCCACCTTGCTGGCTACTACTTTGGCCTTGGCTTTCATTCTGACTGTTGCTCCTTCCATGTGAATGTGAAGGATTGTTTCTTCCTCCTCTGTTTTGGCTTCTGCCTCTTCCTCTTCCTCTGCCTTGACCTCTTCCTCTTCCAAAATGCATCTGGGTCCTGAAGGCATGCTCTAGAGATGGGTTTCCTGATCTTCCCAATCTCTGTTCATGAGTCATCAACGATGCATGAAGTTCATCTACTATGAAATTTTAGAGATCCTTTGTCTCTTCAATAGTGGTTACAATAACATCAAACCTTGAGGGTAGACTCCTCAATAGTTTCTCTACAATCCTTCTTTCTTCAAGTATCTCTCCATGAGACCTTATCTAATTGACCATCCCAATCACATGTGTGAAGAATGAATCTATGTTATCAGACCCTTTCATACAGAGAGTTTCAAAATCTCTCCTTAGCAATTGTAGTTTTGTTGTCTTCACTTTCTCCATACTTTAATAGGCTATCTTAAGAGTATCCCATACATACTTGGATCTCTTAGCTGCTTCGATCCTTGGAAACACACTCTCATGTACTGCTTGATAGAGACATAAGAGGGCTTTAGAGTCCTCCTTTCTATTTCTCTTCAGCATATCCTTCTCTGCCTATGTTAAGGCATTAAACTCTTGTTCATCAACTGATTCTTCAAAATAATCTTCAACAAACTCCCATAAGTCCTGGGAGGCAAACAGGGCTCTCATGGTAATGGCCCAATAATCATAGTTCTTCCCATTAAATTGTGGGAGCTAAGTATTTCCAATACTCATATTGATGCTTGGTCCAACCATTATTTACTAACTAAACTCTGAAATAAACTTGACTGTGTTTTTCAAATAAACTGTCTTTCCTTCTTTAGAAGAAAAAAATCTGTCTCTGAGGACTTCTCTTTCAAACAAAACAATAACTCTGTTTTTTTTAGAAATACTTGGACTTAATCTTCTGCTGAGCTTTCACGCTGCTGGAGAACTGCTACAACAAATATTCCTTCTTCCTTAAGCTTCTTTGACACCTTCAAAGAGCCTGGATTGGCTCCAATACCATGTTGGAATTTCTGAGTATTCCATAATACACAAAGAAATAAAAACAACTTCTCTTGACAACACAAAGATGTAAAAATTCTGGACAGAGATGCATAAAACAATACTTCTATTTCATAAAAAAAAACTATTACAAATATGTCACCGAACTATTGTTCTGGCTTTTCAAAATGCTAACTACTTCACACACAGTGCTACGAGAACTACTCTCTATCTCTTACAATATGCACACACAGTGCTCTTCTATACTTTTTGTTTTAACACAATATTTTCTTTTTACTGTCTCTGTCTTTTCTGCCTTCGGGATTTTTCATTTCAATACACAGTCTACACTATTCTCACGAAACATTACAATATTTATATATATTGTAAATATAATATATTTACAAGGGTGAAAATGTGAAGCTGGGTTACACTTTTTACCCTTTTTTGAGAAAAAAATTTCATTTTTTTCGGTTCTTCAACTTTCTGCAAACTATAACAATTTTTGTATGTAGAATTTCATTTTGCGATAAAAATACAAGTTGTGAGAAATTTTTTTAGCTTTCTATTACTTATTTTTTGAAATTTTTTTATGCAGATTTGATATGTCAACTTAGCGTTTCTTTGAGTGTTTGTTTCTTAACAATCAAAGGATTCATAAGAAGTCATGTTATGAGGCAATGCTGTATTCATTGAAAATTAGTGTTTTTGAAAAAAAAAAATGTCTTACAACAATCTAGATAGAGTCTACTTTGTTTTCTTCATATTTACAAAGCCAATGGATGCATATCATAATTACTAGAATTTTTTGAACTGGTCCAATAAGAAAAACTGCGTATTTTGGATATGTTTCGCGTCGCAAGAAATTTCTTAACATATAAGTTATAAACTAAAAATCTAAAAGCTACTCATTAGAGACAACGGACCAATGTAATGCCCCATAATTTTTCAATTTTTTTTACAATGTATTTTGGGAGATACAAAATTTTGATTTCACTGAATTACAATGACCCTCAGAAATTGTTTACACCCATTTTATTAGAAAAATAATTAAAATTAATAAAATTTTATGAAATTCCATAAAAGTTATATTTCCTGAAAGTAGATTCAATTCTGAAAATTCTTGTCTTCGTTCCGACAGTTAATTAACAACCTTTCATAGAGTTTAATCAATCCAAAGTTGCAAAACCGTTTTCAGAGCCTGGTTTTTGTGTAATTGGTGATGCGTTAGTTCGGCCGAACTTTTAGTCCAAGTTCGGCCAAACTATGTTTTCCGCTTAAGGCTCGTGTAACTCTCCGTCGGCCAGAAAGTTTTGCGGAGCCCCCTACTAAAACACATTTTGCGTCAATATAAATTGCCGCGAAATGATTCACAATTTTCGCACATTTCGCACACTTCATCTCATTTTACAAAGATCTTGGTTTGGGTTAAAAAAAAATTCTTCAAAGTTTGGGTTTAAGAGCATTTCTTAGAAGAAAATTGATTTTAGAATTTTGGGTTTAAAGAATTTTTTTAGAAGACATTTCAGGGAGGTATGTACGTGTTTTGAGTTGAAGTAAATCTTTTGGGCTTCGTTTCATTTTTATAAGACATTTTTCTCTCGAATTTTTTAAAGTGTGTGTTTTGGATTGGAGTATGTATTTTTTACCAAAAATTTACACTGAATTTTTTTAAATTAAATATTTTGTGATATTTTTTGTAATTGAGTTATTGTCTAATTTTTTGAAGGAAATTTTTTGAACTTCATACCCTATTATCATGGGAAATCGAAGAACTTGTGCAAGAAAATATGATCGAAAAAGAGACCCTGAGGCACGTAGAGAAGAGATGAGAAACTCTCGCGAAAGAAAGTTAGAAGCCCTCTCAAATATTGAAGAGGAAAATCAACCTCAAGCAGAAATTGAAGCAAGTATGTAAATGTAAATATTATGATCTATTGATATATATTTAAAATTTTCCTAATGTAAAATGTGAAGCTTAATTTTTATTTGATGAACTAGTTTGAAAAATATTTTGTTTAATGTAAACAGACAGAGATATTCCTCAAAATATTGAAGAAGAAAATAAACCTCAAGCAGAAATTGAAGCAGGGATGTAAATGTAAATATTATGATCTATTGATATATTTTTAAAATTTTCCCAATGTAAAATATGAAGCTTAATTTTTATTTGATGAACTAGTTTGGAAAATATTTTGTTTAATGTAAACAAACAAAGATATTCCTCAAAATATTGAAGAAGAAAATCAATCTCAAGCAGAAATTGAAGCAGGTATGTAAATGTAAATATTATGATCTATTGATATATTTAAAATTTTCCTAATGTAAAATGTGAAGCTTAATTTTTATTTGGTGAACTAGTTTGAAAAATATTTTGTTTAATGTAAACAGACAAAGATATTCCTCAAAATATTGAAGAAGAAAATCAACCTCAAGCTGAAATTGAAGTGGGTATGTAAATGTAAATATTATGATCTATTGATATATTTAAAATTTTCCTAATATTTATTGACATATTTATTAATTTAGTGATTTATTGAATATGTACTATTTTTTCGAATATGTACAGATGAAATCACTATCGATAATGAGATGTTAGAAAATGTTGACACTCACACATATGGAGATAAAAAACCTGACCATGTTATACGATATCGTGTCAACCGCATTTTTGAAAAGTATTTCTTAAATGAGCGAGTGACAGTTCAAGGTCAAATGTTGAAAGGTCTCCTATCATCAAGGAAATTAAAAGAAGCGACAACACTATTGGATATTCGAAAATCAACCAAAGATAGAAAAATGAAGGAAGAGGTGATAAAAAATATGAGTAGTACTATAAAGTCAATTAAGAGATCTAGAGATAAAGATGTTTCAAATGTACATAGAGGACTACAGATGGCAATAGTTTCACCAAGTACTCAAGAGAATCGTTTGATAACATCTACGGCATGAGCACTGGGAACCTCGCGAAAAAATCTGTACAAACATCGAAAATTTCGACTGCAAATAGATGTAAATGATGAACTCGCTTTTTGGAGAGCTATTTGTAGGAAACCATACAAAGATAGACTTGGAGAAAATGTTAAAAAAATAATATATCAATATTGGAAGAACAATTCGCATGTTTCACCAACTGCAAGACATGTGATGCGAAGAAGAATAGCATGAAATCAGTACGAAGAACAGGAAAAACATCTCTTGGAAACCACTCCGATAGAGTTATTCAACAAGTTCAAAGAAGAGAATCATCAAATTCATGTTTCACTCAGTGCTTTTGTTCAACAAAAACCATGGTATGTAAAACCTATCACCGTACGCGACACTTGTTGTTGCCATTATCATGTGGAATTTGAATTATATTGTGACACATTCCTTGATTTCGGTAGAACATTATGGAAGGATTCACCTCCTCCTTCCACTATCCGTGAATTCATATCTCAAATTCTATGTGAAAGAGAAAACGATGAACTATTTTACAAAAATAAATGTGTTGGTGGTAAAAAATGCGATGATTGTGGAAATTTGACTAAATTTCAAAACAAATATCGTATTGATATAAATGATCAATCATTGTCCAACATGAAAGTGAAATGCAAGAGATATGAATATATCGGTACATCGATTCAAGGTGCAAATAGTGTTAAAAGAATCGAATTACGAGAACACGAAATTTTTCTGATAGAATTTTTGAGAAACTTTGAGGAAGAAATTTACCAATACACCAAGCATTCCCATAGAGCTCGATGGCAAGACTTGAAATTCAAAAAATCTCGTGAAGTTTTTCCACCAGGGACCATTTTGTCAGTGATTGATTTTGCAGAAAGCTACACATTTGTTCCACAAAAAGAAATTCAGAGTGAATACTATCATTCTGACCAAGTCTCCATGCTCATCCATATTCTATATAGACATGCTGAACAAAATGTCGATCATATATAAATCACGAGTGAAAATAGACATATCATTAAATAATATCACTTTTATATCAGTGACGAGCGTACACATGATACATGTTTTGTACAACATTGTTTTGGAATAATTTATGATTCATTGAAAAATCGTGGAATAACATTCAATGAACATTGGATATGGTCAGACGGATGCACATGTCAATTCAAATCTGCACGATCATTCTTTTGGTTGTGTTTTCTTCATAAGAAAACCTACATTAAACATTGTTGGAATTTCTTTGAGACTGGCCATGGAAAAGGAGAACATGATGGTGCAGGAGCATGCATAAAACGAGTACTTTGAAGATATCAAATGAACCACTCTGCACGCCGACTTGTGAACATTGAAGAAGTTGTTCAATGGTGCATCCCTGCTCTAAGCCATGAGAAAAACCCATCAAGAGAAGTGCGAAGGTAAATTCAATTTAATTTATATTGGAAATCTAATTTTAAACATTGTACATTTATCATGCAATGATTATTTTTAATTGTATTTTGATATCATATTTACAAATTCTTTTTCTAATTTTCCATATAAAGGTTTTTCTAGCATATTGGAATCGAAGACGTAGATAGATCAATTGGAAATGACGTTGAAACAATAAAAGGGACTCGAAAATTGCATTCAATTCAAACAAAGTTGTTCAGAAATGTGTTTGCATTGGATAAAAGAAAATATTCTTTTTTTTGTGATGTTTGCATAGACAACACAAAATCCAATGACGTTTGTGAAAAAAAAATGTATGTGAACGATTGGAAACATACAAAGCTAAATACAAAGGGAAAAATGTCTGTTGCAATCTTTGAAGAAATGCAATCAAAGGAAACTACAATATCAT
Organism: Pinus albicaulis; assembly: GCA_034641835.2. Classification (NCBI taxonomy): domain Eukaryota; kingdom Viridiplantae; phylum Streptophyta; class Pinopsida; order Pinales; family Pinaceae; genus Pinus; species Pinus albicaulis. The sequence continues at coordinate 19,790,695 of MU968450.1, forward strand.
CTGAAGGTGATCGAGTTTCTGATCTTGTTAGAGAAGGTAACATTTGAATTACTTTCTAATGATTTAAAGATCTAGAAATAAATTTAAATATGCATAATTAATTGTTAAATGTATTTTATTGTGCAGGAGATGTTTTTGTTGTAATTGCACCTATTGACAACGATGAAAATGTGAAGTATTATTTGATGCGTTGCATTGAACGAAAATGGAATTATTACAAGACTATAATGATCACGGATTTCAGTATGACAGAGGGTCTATTATACTAAAAGGTTATTTTTTCAGACAAAGTCATCAAAAGTGGAGACTTTGTTTACTTTGAAGACTATGAACCTGATTCCATAACTTGTCAATATAGTCACTTGGTGTGTGCAGCACGCATAAAGTTGATAGAAGTTCAATCAAAGAAAAAATTGAAAATTAAGAAATGGAAAATGTCAAAATCCGATCATGAACGGATTATTGAGGATGGAATTCCATTAGAATTTTTTTGAGTGAAGTGTCCAACAATTTATTATCTTTGGATTAAATATGTTTTAGAACTTCCATTACTCAACTAAAAATTGAGTTGCTTATGTTATTTGTGGTTTGCACATGTTACAAATTGTTTGGGTACAAGCACGTGCTCTAGTATCAACTGAAAGTAGTTTTTCTATACATGTGCATTGATGAAAAATGTTATATGTATTGGATATATATATATATATAGAGAGAGAGAGAGAGATATATATTCTAGAATGAAATTAATTGTTCTTGTATATTAATTGTTATTGTATATGTTTTCCGACCATATGGTACAAATTATTTCACTTTATTTTGTAAGGTCAGATTTGGTCCCCATATGGCCTAGCCTCCAAGGGACGAGATAACAAGTGGTTGTCCCCACTTGCCCAAATCTCAGCTTTTAAGTACAATTTTACTGTTTATGTCAGGCATCTTACATGATGTCCTAGCCAAAGATAGATTCTCTTTGTTTCAAGTTTCCGGTAAAAGTTGTCACCGAATGACCTGCTAGGATATTATAAATACTAGCTTTGTAAGATCATTTGGCATTCGGAAAAATTCAAAAGTCTTAGAGTCTGTCTGAAGTTTAGTTTCCCTGCTCTGCATCTGTGAGAAGTTTCTCAATCTGCTTGCATCACAGTTAGTTGCATTGAAAAACTCTTTTTTCAATTAGAGTTCAATTGATACATGGTTAGTTGCATTGAAAAGCTATGTTCTTCCTATTGGAAATTTTTTCATTCAAACAAAGCTACATGGAGAGATCAAAAGCAATCTTAAAATTCCAAATGTACTTCAACCATCCAAAAGTGATTTGTGCAACATTACTTGACATGCCATGCCAATTATAGTGAACAACTATCCAATAGAAAAATTTAACATTATATACCACATGTGCCAAATGTAGATTGAAACCATCCAAAACTTTAAAATTTTAAAAAAATTTGATAATATATCATGCAACATTAAAACATTAAACATCACATGTGAAATTTAGATTGAAACCGTTCAAAACTTGAGTTTAAAAAACTTTAAATTATATATAGATCGTTACTTCACATGCCATGCCAATTATAGTTCAACTAGATCCAATAGAAACATTTAACATTATATGTACCACACATGTGCAAATGTAGATTGAAACCATCCAAAACTTTAAGTTTTAAAAACCTTTTGATTAAATATATTGTGCAACATTAAAACATTAAACATTTAAAGTTCATTAAATATCACATGCAAAATGTAGATTGAAACCATACAAAACTTGAGTTTTAAAAACTTCACATGCCATGCCAACTATAATGCAACTATCCAACAAAAAAATTTAACATTAAATATTACATGCCAAATGTAGTTCAGATGACAACATTAATTTATAGATGACAACATTACTTCACATTCACATGCCAAAAGTACTAAAACCATCCAAAAATTAAATAAAACAAATTATATAATAACAATGTAATAAAATATGTCTAAAAATTGTAAATCTCACAAGTATCAAACTGTATCAAGTTTAACAAATTTTAAAACCATCTAAATTTTGAAATCAAATCTACTGTAAATCATGTCCATCAAATGGAGGATCTAGCATCTTCCCTACTAGGGTCTCAGTCCGCGTCCTATCCTGTGAATAGGAAACCTACATACACAATGCACATGTACTTAAACATTAAAATTTTAAGTTTTAAAAATAAATGAGAATACATATATATATATCTAGAACTTCATGTAAAAAACAAAATATAACAAAAAAAACATGCAATACCTCGTAAGGTTCCCTCTCCATTTGATGAACAGGTTCTCCCATAGGAACATGTGCAGTGGTAAACTGTACAATATACATGTACAGTTATATATATATATATATATATATATATATTAAAAACTTTCAAATGAAAATGCATGTGTACATATATAAACTTATTTTCAATAATATTAAAAAAAGGAACTAAAGACAACTTGTTCAAATGCTGTGGATGTTCCTATCTCCGTCGCTAGAGTCCGCGGATTAAAGAAATCTTCTATAGGAACCTAAATTAAAAAAATTTTAAATAGCTCAAAATATAGATCTCTCTCTCTCTCTATATATATATATATATCTCAATTTTTAATGGAACTTTTTGAGGTAGAATATATATATATATATATATATATATATATATATATAACTTTTAAACATAAATTTTAAACTTGTGAAAAATTGTCCATACTTGTGGCTCATCTCCCAATGAAGTAGAAGGTATATCTCCTAAGGAAGAAGAAGGTACCGCCATCCCAAAAACATCAGACGAAATCGGTACCTGTTAAAACATTTTATCAAATTATATATATACATACATGTACATGTGTGGCAAAAATTATTTATTTTAGAGTCACTTAAAAAACACTAACATACATGTGCCAACATATCATGATGGTCAGACCCATCTGCATCGTTTGAACCGGAGGTCCCGAACGTAATATTAACATTTTCACCACGCATCATGCCTGAGAACTGCAAATGGTGTTTTAACATATAATCATACATTTTTGTTAGATTAATGTACACATAAAAATAAATGTATACATGTACATACACATGTATCTATTACAAATTGTATACATGTATATGTAAAAATATTTTCAAACCCTAATATCACTAACACATACGGTTCCGATGCCCTCTTCCTCATGAAAAATTAAGTCTTGCAAACCATTGCAACAATTTTTTGCATATGTTCAGAGATCTTCAACATTCATGTTGTCAATCTCCTCATCTATACAATAAAAAAAATTGGCACGTGCATTTTCATGTGCTATTTGTCGATTTAAAGAAAGATCGACTCCACCCAATCCGCTATGAACATTCTCGATCATAACATCCCTTGCTTCTCGACTTATCTGAGAAGTCGCATCCACCTCTGATCGAAAATTTTCGACTCGAAACGGTCGATTCACCAATGGCGGCTCAGGGAGAGGCAACTCCACATCTCGCTTAGCGCCCTTACGGTCATATAATCGACCTTTCCCCAGGCCAAAAAATTCTGAAGGAAGGTCATTGTAGTTGGGTTTCATACCCAAAAAAAATCTGCATAAAACATTTGTGCAAAATAAACCGGAACCTCATCGTTCCATGGAAGACTTTCATAGGCCGCAAGATGCCGGTCATACAAATAACTAGCTTTGTCTGGGTGCTTGAAATACTGCACCTTCAACATTTTTCTTTTTGGCCCTTCCTTGTAATTAAACATTGACTTGGCCACTGCTCTTGTAACTTTTTGTTTTATGTCCTCCCATTTATCGGGACCCATCACTGTTTCTTTTCTCTTTCTCATCAGTTCTACAAATGAATCAGTGGTTGGCCCCAAATTTCTGTACACATTTATCATTTCACCCAATGAATGTGTAACTATTTCAAGGCTTTGTCGACTCTCAGTAGGTAGAGACAAAGCCACGAGATCTCTTTGCAATTTTCCATGAAGGCTTTCACACCTTTGTAAGGTGCATTCCGCCATGTTGGTTTCCCATGGTATATCAGTAATCTCAGCCGGATAAGTTGTGCTGGGTTGACAGCCTTCTTCTTGAATGTAGCGAACTGCCCTGCATCTATCTTAACCACTAGCTCGAACATTTTCGGCCTCTGCATCAATATATATATAATTTCATATATTAGAAAAAACACGTGTAAAAAAAGTTGTACAAATTTAATGAAAAAATATTGAAATTGATGGCAACCTTGATGTTGTTGGTTAACATCTTCTCCAGAATGACGCTACTGAGAACCAAACCCAGAATGACGCTGCTGAGAACCAGCAGCGGTTGATTGGCCTTCGGGGGAATAAATATCACCCCCTTCCCGCAACCTACTACCACTCATACCTTGACCGGTTGAACCTTGGCCACGCTCCATGGATGGAGTTGAAACCCGTCTCCTCTTACCTCCTAAAAATTAAAATATGAAACTTATTAACAACTAATTTAACTCACAAAGTTAATAAAAAAATCAATTCCATATGTACACACATGTATGGAGATTTGATATTATATTTAAATACCGTGAACATTCCCTGATCCCTGAACCCCCATATGGGATTCAGTTGATATTCGCCGTTCATCCTCCATGATATATATCTATTGGTCGACATTTACACAAAATAGATTTCAAAAAATCATTTTTTAATTTAGTATACACAAATTATGTAGAACACAACTTTCAAGGCAATAAATGATCATGTGTGAAACTAAATTTAATCGAAAAAGAAATTATAAAAATGATAAGTTCACCAAATTCCGCTTTACATGGTGGGAGCACACTTGCTATAAAATTTACCACTTATACACTTTATTTTGTGGGAGAAATGACACATGTACATAGTTTACCTTAAAGTTGTTGTGTTTTATGGATATTAGAATGAAGAACTTCTATTTACATCCATTCCAGAGATTGACTGTAGGGGCATTTACTAGATATGTCACCTTTCATAAAAGATGAGATCCAGAGGCTACCTGACCCTTTACAGACTCTGCCTATATAACTTGTAGAAGTAAACACTAGAGGCATTAACTATATCAAATAACGTTTTCATGCTCAGACATGGGAATGTGTCTTTTTCCCTAGGCAAAAAAATAGTTCAAGGTAGTTAATCTTCATAGAAACGTCATCAAGCAAGTCAATGTGATCATCCCCAACTTACTTTTCATGAAATTAGGCTTGGAATCCTCTACAACCTGGTGGATGGAGTTGAATGGGAACTAGGTCAAGGCCTTTACAAAATACATGCTAGTGAATAACACTTACTAGGTTATGCCAACAAATAAAGTGGCAGAAATGTTTTCTCCTTGAGGTTGTCCAATTGGGTGTGTAATACCAACTTCACCCATTTCCTCACAGGTTTCTCTCTTAGGTTACAAATGTCTTCCACCTTATTAGTTATATATTTTTCAATTTCTCGTGGATTCCTTGAATTTTTTCTCCTACCATCTCCCTTTATCACTCCCCAAATTATTGTCATCAAACATGTCGCATTGAGAATCTGGAACAATGTTTGCACCATACTTAGAACTATCATTGCTACTAATTGAAATTGGAGTCATGTATACTAGATTGCTTGCTTGAGTGGCTCTTACTTGGACAATATCCTGAGATAGTTTGACATGATGGTCATATGAGGTTGGAAGCTACTTAATGTAATTTTCCTTAAATCGACTTGTGTTTGGTTGATGGTTTTGTACACCAATATGTAAGAGTACATGGATATATTCACATGATGTGAATTTTTTTTTCTTTGAAGGAGAAAAATGATATGTCAGTGAGCTATGTTTCTTGCATGATGTGTTTTCAGTTTGATGGTTTTGTTTGTGAAAAGACGTCACAAGATTTTTGGAAGGTCCACTCTTGAGCGAGAACCTCATGATTACAACCTAATCATGAGAATCAAATGGGAGAGAATCCTTATTTTGAAAACAAATAGAATTCTAAGCTACCTAGGACTCAAACCATTATTTTTAAATTTGAAATATCATGGTGTGTTGTTTCAATGCCTGAATCCACAACCCTAACATAAATTGTTTTATTCTTTTTTTGCAGGATTTAGTTGGTTATATTAAAATTCAGTTAAATTTAAAATTCTTGGCTTAGTGGCATGAACCAAACATATTTTACATATTAAATGATTAGGTTGAGTACATATTGTACAAGGCATAGTTGAGTACAAGGCATAGTTGAGCCAAATGTTGTTGAGGAAGGGCCTAATTATTTCAATCTTGGTTATGGAAAACATGATGGAGAATGCTCCAAAACCAAGGAGGCACATGAAGCTGTTCCAAGAAGGAATTTTATTTCGTGTTCAATACCTCAAGCTTGTGAAGTTTGTGTTCATGATTAATGGAAAAGTTTGACACCTACTGCTCAAGAAGATGTTAATAAACATGCAGCTAATGAGAATGTAAAAGAAGAGGATGGTGAAAGCTCTATCTAGTCATTGAATTCATTGCTAGTATTCAGAGGAGAGCCACTACCTCATAAAATTCACCTCCTCAAGAAGGCGACAACGGTGAATGTTCAAGGTATAAATTTTCCTTTAATCAAATTGCTTTTGATTATGATAAACATGGTAAATATTCACATAAGATATAGAAAAGAACTTGCACATGTTCCTTTTGTGGTTTGAATAACCATAATATTTATAGATGTTGGAAGAAGATATCCATGCACATTGAAACTTTCTAAATAAAAGAGGAAAAAAATCAAAGGCCCATTGGACAAGGAAAATGATGTTGAAAATAAGATGCAATTGTTTATTACTCATTTCCATAAGAAAGGTCACCTTGTAGACAAGTGTTGGACTTTGTATCCAACAAGTCATCCACAACATTTGAAGAAGGTGGAAAGAGATGATGACAAGAATGGAAAAGAGGATTCCATAATCGATGAGGGTCAGGATGATTCACATGATGATGAAGTGCAACTAAAAGAAGCGCCATTGAAATGGTTTGCTAACATATGGTTATATTTCTTAGATCCAATTAAGGCCTTGAATGTATTTTGATGTTTCATGAATTTCTTTGCAAATTCAAAGTATGGTGCATGTTGCATGAAGCAAGATGTTGAAAGTAGATTTATGTTGACACACTTAAATGCAACAAATATGGAAATTTGTACATGAGCTATTATTTGACTTGAGAGTCAGTTGTTTGAAGAGGCATGTTTTGTCGACTTGTGTTTGGTTGATGGTTTTGTACAAAAATATGTAAGAGTACATGGATATATTCACATGATGTGAATTTTTTTTCTTTGAAAGAGAAAAATGATATGTCAGCGAGCTATGTTTCTTGCATGATGTGTTTTTCAGTTTTATGGTTTTGTTTGTGACAAGACGTCACAAGATTTTGGGAAGGTCCACTCTTGAGCGAGAGCCTCATGATTACAACCTAATCATGAGAATCAAATGGGAGTGCATCCTTATCTTTAAAGAAAATAGGATTCTAAGCTACCTAGGACTCAAACCATTATTTTTAAATTTGAAATATCATCGTGTTGTTTCAATGCCTGAATCCACAACCCTAACATAAATTGTTTTATTCTTTTTTTGCAGGATTTAGTTGGTTATATTAAAATTTAGTTGAATTTAAAATTCTTGGCTTAGTGGCATGAACCAAACATGGTGTACATATTAAATGAGGAATTTCACTCTCCCAATCATTTCTAAATCACCCATATCACCAAGAAAACATGTTTTAAAAGAACATACTTTGGTATGGGAAAGACCTTAGGTTTCAAATATTATAAGAAGGTTTTTGATATGGTTGAGAGAATGTGGAAAATAGAATCCATAAACAAATTATTTTAACATATTACTTTCAAATTATCAACAAGGAATGTACAAGGGTGTTCAATGAATTAACGATATTTATTTAAATTCCATGATGTATATCTTACTCATAATTTTAACAAATTATTACATAATGATCTAGATTGGATAATTATATTATTTTTCATATATTTTCACGCTTATAGAGTGAAAAAACTGAAAGAATCAACTTGTAGGGTCATTTTAATGGTGGGTGGAGAATTGGGATCCAAAACCTTTTGGAGTCATTTTGAGGTTTTAAATTTAACATTTTTGGGGGTCAAACGATTATTCCTTGTGCCGAAATCTTGACCATTATTCTACACTTAAAGACATATATCCAATGGTGCAAGAAAAACATCAAATGAAGTTCATTCAAAATTTATGTCTTTAGTAAGTTGACCTATATCATGTTGACCACCATGGTACGAGAGAATGCCATTTTAGCTCCATTACCCATGCATAGCAAGCTAGCTACATGTGTAATTTTAACAAGACTCTAAAAGGTCTAAAATCACAAACCTCGTTAATGGTTGACGGAGTCAAATCTTACACCTAGTTGGCTATCACGCTGTGTTAAATACTTCGCCACTAGGAGGAATAAGAGTTCCATTTTGTGTTATTGTATTTTGTTCCATAGTTGAAAATACAACTAGGAGTGTGAAGTTAGAGAGAAAAATGCATGAAGTTAAGTTCTTATAGCAACCTTACACGCCAAAAGTCTTAGCTAACTCTAGAGAGATCACCTTAAACATATTTTACATACCAGAAAAGAGAGAGTAGAGCATGTTTACATTTTAGTGTTGTTTTTCTCCCATAAGGATTTCCTAGGGAAAAAGAGTCTAGAGCATCATTACTTTTTAGGGTTGCTTGTCTCCCATAAGGATTTCCTAGGAAAATAATTTGTGTTGATTGTATAGAGAGATATGTATCTGTGTATTTCATTATATGTTCTCTATTTCTTACGTTGTGTTTCATTATGTTTTATATTTCTTAGATTTATGCCCTCCTATTTTTCTTTCCAATCAAGGTTTATAAAGTAACATGACAAGCAACATGAGACTTGGAGTTCAATCATTTTCATTATCTATATGGAAGGCAAGAAGGATTATATCCCCTTAAGCTTAAACTTATGTAGTTTGTCAATTTTTATCATATATTTTTTGGTAAGGGTAAATGTTTTTTATCTATACTACTTGACTCATGAATTCCCCAATTTTACCTTACGTAAAGCATGATTCTAGGATTACTAAAATTTGTACTTGGTTTTTTATTGTGATGATTCCCTGTCTCAATCACTTGGCCATCTCTCTATGGGTAGTTAAATCTTTATAACAATACTTAAGTAATATTTATCTATTTCTATTATGTGAAATGTAAAAATGGTATACTATTTTTCATAAAATTTGGTTGAGTTTATCATATATTTCGATGAAAGTTGATTATATGACACGTTTTCTTTAAAAGGATCTAACAATTTTGTTAAGGTATGAATTTGCAATTTTGTGTGGCTCTCTATCAACCTTCACTTCCTCATTTCTTGAAAAAATCTACTTGCTCATTTGTATACCCACTTTCTATTCAAATGCATGAGTTTTGAACTCTCGATAACTATGTTTTTCCACACAGGAAAATTATATGTGACATTTTATAATAAAGTTATTTAAAATATTTTTTTGAAGTTTGGAAATTACTGTTATTCTTTTATATAATTTAACATTAGATATAAGTTTAAATTGAAAGCTACTTAAATGAAATATAGCTTAGATATGGCATTTGCAAATTATTATCTATTTATTAAACTAAAGGACATAATTACTACACATGTTTAATTTACATTCAAATGCTTCATTGATTTATCTCCTATAGCTTAATGTAATGCTAGATATATAATTTAAGTTAAAGGCCCATGAGATAAATATGACTTCTATGTGATATTTGTATTGAATCATCTATTTGTTGTGTTATATGAACATAATTGGTACGCATATCTAATTTGCATTAATAATATGTCATGCTTCTTTAATTTATCTTTTATAGATGACCGGAGCGCATCCATTTTTAATCTATCCCTTTTGACTTTGGATATGTGGGCAATATTCATGCACATATTTTTCTATCATAAAGTAGTGAGTAAAATTGTAAATTCCATTTGTGTCAATGTTAAGGTTAAGCACATGGATTAAAGTTTTATATATTAGATGAGGAGGCTATGTATTAAATATGGTCTTGAATAAGCATTTGGACTCTTTAGATATCTAAAGAGTCCAAATGCTCATTCAAGACCATATGTAATACATAGCCTCCTCAACTAGCTTAGCTAGGAATTTGCAATACTATATTTGGGTTGGCTATCTCCATTTCAAGATATTATAATGTTAGATTATTATTTCTATAGACTTTGATTATGGTAGTAAAATGTTACAAAAAACTAGAAACTGTACAAATAATATTATTCTAGATATATGTAAAAAGGACATGGTAGAGAAGATCAAACATTATTAAACTTTTCATAAATAGTTTAGATTAAAATACATTTTCTAATTTTGATTGTAAATTCTAAGGCTTAAAGCAATAAATTTTCTAATATTTTTTTTTTAATTAATAAATAAAGAAGAAAAATTTTCAATCAAAATCACATACATCACATAATAAAAATAATTTAAAAACAATTTAAAACTTCATACACTATATGACATTACTATGACAAACAGCATAAAAATATATAAGAAAAAAATACATACAGTGCATCCATTACATTGGAGTCTTCAGAACATACAATGCATACATTAAATTTGACAGAATTATTCATGACACAATTGGTGTCATTTGTTCATAAAAAAATTGTTGAATATGAATGTGCAAATAAGGAGGTTGAAATAAGGAGGTTTCACATTGGCTAATTAAATCTGGGTTAACATGGATCTCTGCCAGTATTAACAGAAGTCTATAATAGGCATGGTTGGACTTATACAATTTTCATGGTTTTTTAACTGATTTACGTTAATATGGTTAATCTATCATTGTGAAATAGGCATTATCTAAGTTTAATTGATTTTATGCTTAACTGAACTCTTGTCAAACTCAAGTACAGTTGTAAATAGCCTGTAACACTCGCAAGTTTCTAATAGTAACTTCAAATCAAAGTCCAGTGAGGTTAAATCTAGAACTCTGGCATTTAAGAAAATTCCTTGATGAAAGGAAGAGTGAGGCTGCAACAAAGCCAGACTGAGATTTAGTGTACTTACAGTGCACCAACTAGACCACCCAACAAGGTTCAATTCCCCTTAAGGCATAAATAAGAGGTTGAACTAGGTGCATTCCGGAATGATTTTGAAGGAAAAGCATACCTCCTTGCCACAGCGTCTTAGCCAAATGAAAGTGCTTGAGATGAATTGTGCAAATAAGGAGGTTGAAATAAAGAGGTTTCACATTGGCTAATTAAATCTGGGTTAACATGGATCTCTACCAGTATTAACAGAAGTCTATAACAGGCATGGTTGAACGTATACAATTTTCATGGTTTTTTTAACTGATTTACGTTAAACTGGTTAATCTATCATTGTGAAATAGGCATTATCTAAGTTTAATTGATTTTCTGCTTAACTGAACTCTTGTCAAACTCAAGTACAGTCGTAAATAGCCTGTAACACTCGCAAGTTTCTAATAGTAACTTCAAATCAAAGTCTAGTGAGGTTAAGTCTGGAACTCTGGCATTTAAGAAAATTCTTTGACGAAAGGCAGAGTGAGGATGCAACAAAGCCAGACTGAGATTTAGTGTACTTATAGTGCACCAACTAGACCACCCATTGTCTTTTCTTATTCTCCTCCCTGTAGCAGCATAGATTCTTTGTGGATGATCGGCTAGCAATGAGACCTCAACAATGCAATCTGACTAAACAACAATGGCGAATAAAGTCAAAACCAAGTGAATACTATAGCCACCAGCCAGCTCAGACCCTCCTATGAATTAACTGGAGGACTGTAAGGTCTCTTCCTATCCCCTGTTCCCGTACTGCAACTAGAACAGGTAACTTAGAATCAAACCTTCCTGATCATGTTGGATGATAGAACTAACTGTTCAAATGTATAAACTCTTGGCTCTCCTATCAGCAATCTAGTGAATTCCCCCAGTTGTTGCAACCTCTACCTCCTGGTTTGGAATCCTCAAATGAGAAGGTTCAATCTGGCGGTCCTCCCCCATGACAACAAACATGGGGATGACACAACTAGTGGTTTCTTTAGGTAATGGCTTCGTGCTAAGGGGAGAACCTCTTTCATTCAATGTGAAACAACTTGTTACAATGGAAAAAGTGAAACCTATATATGTGGGTTCAGAAATAACTACTTAGAATGTGGAAAAGTGAAACGTATATATGAAATAACGCGCATTAAAATGTGCCCAAAAAAATAGGAAAATGTACCCAACAAGCTGGTATCGGTGATATCATAGTTGCATCATTGTGATGGCATTCTGTTCTAATCATAACAGTGGCAACTAATATACTATATACAACCTCAGGCAGGGAGGCAGAACTCATACCCGATGAAAACACACGAACAGCAGCGGGGACGAGCAGGCAGCAACAGTGAAAATGCACGAACAACGAGGCCTAGCAGGCAGCAATAGCGAAAACGCGCGAACAACCACAGAATAATGAAACCGGTAACTCGAATAACTTTGCGGGTGATTATTTTATATAAATTAGTTCGGCCGAACTATTAACTCATAGTTCGGCCGAACTTTAGTAGCCAGTTTTCCAATCTCTGGCAAAAATATTGTTTGCCCGCACCGTCAGTGTGCCATCAATCTAAACGGAATCACGAGCTTGGTCAAACTTTTTAAAAAAGTTTGGCCGAACTATTACATATTTCGGCCGAACTTTCTAAAATGTTCGGTCGAACTATTGCCGAAAAAAAATTTCAACCCCCGATTCTCACAAAAGTGTAACCCAGCTTCACGTTTCAACATATATATATATATATATATATATATATATATATATATATATATGTGTGTGTGTTACATAAAGTTTAAAACCAAAGTTTAAAACATATTTAAAATATTCCACGATAAAAAGAATTTAATCGAGGTTAAAACCTTCAATACGTACATTGCCGTAAAATAAAATAAAAACATTAAAAAAAACATTAAATACTTTCCACGTTCCTTTATGCTTTCCGTGGGGTGCTTGGAGAGCATTAACCCCAGCTCTTTTACTCCCCCGGAATCACTTTTGTTTGTTAAGTGGTGGGTCCAGTGGTGAGATGACATCACTCGTTCCGGTGGGTGCTCTCCCCTTTGCTCCTCATGGTTTGCTGCTCCCCTAAAACATTGTTGGTGATGAAGTCAAAAACAGATGTGGTTGCTGGAGAATTTAATGAGGTGGGTGAGTGTTTAAGGCGGGAGGTGACTGGTTGCGTGAATTTTTGAACTGGGGATTGTTGCCCCTACTGCTGTCGTTTACCTTTCCCATCTGCATTTATGTTTTCTCTGATGATGCTATGTGCAACAGTTGGAATTAAATTCCAAAAAATAATGAGTGTACACAAATTATTTCTGAGCTGAACCATCTGGGAATTGCGTTGCAGGTGGGATTTTGGGCAAGACCTGGACTAGAGTTCCCAAGTTGAATAGAGAGCTTGCTATGGCTATAGCAAGTGATTCAGTGAAGTTGGGATCTGCCTTTATCGAAGCCACAAAATCCTACATGATTGACAGATAATTATCCGGTTGGTTGTGATAATACGAAGCCTGGCCCATATCGTTAGGAAATGAATTCAAGTGTTGGAAGCTCCCAGCTGCTGATTGTGTACATTGCAACTGTAATCCTGGTCGATTGTGGTGGTTGTCTGTGATCGAGAGTGATAGGTTGTCGATTGAGGTAGATAGTCTGGCAGTGCAGGGCATAAATTCATTGCGCGCAAAGAAATTTTCTCTATTCATTCCGTCATTAATCAGCTGCTTGGAGGAGAAGTGCATGTCAGACATAGCCATGATTGTGTTCGCCTTTGTAAGTTGTTGTTACAATTGTGGGATTTTGGGTGCATCTTTGAACCTGCTTAAAATCCACCATAATTTTATAAGGTTATATTAGTTTGGGAGTTTATATGTGTTTCCTAGTGAATGAAAGCATCAGTCATAGATTTATTTTTGCAAAAGGACTAGATTGAACCTATTTCCTAACTGGGCAACCGATAGCCATAGCGCGTCTATAATAAGATCTTGGTCACTGATTGTATTTTGTAAAATTTTCCCCATATTTTCGCCATTGGCAGCCATCGCTTATTTGATTAAACTGCATCAGATCAGTTACTTTATACATTATGGGAGAGCGAGAACATATCTAGCTTTTATAATCAGGCAAACAATGCATCCTTGTGTTGATTGCAGAATTCGAGATGGGTATATTCTTAGAATTTAAAATTTATATATACAAGTGTTTTGAATTCGAGATGGGTATATTCTTATAATTTACAATTTATATATATAAGTGTTTTACATATTTGGATTAGGGTTAGTTCATATAGATTTTATTTAAGAAAAATACTACAATTTTATTATTATCTTAATATAATATTCTCAAAATCTACCATCGAAATATATAACACCTCTGGACTTGTTCACGTGGATTCTACATAACCAGAAAGCTACAAATCTATTATTACCATGGCCTTTTCAGATATTTTGTGCACGGACACGACTCTTTGTGGCACGGTCGTCATGTGTTGGCCGAAGCCCTTGGCCGGGCGCACCTGACTCTTCTTGTTTGGCGATAACTCCATCTGCCCAATGCATGAATTCATCAACCCATATTTCTTCCTTTTCTTTGAAGGTAGCTGTTGTTCGTCCATTATTAAGTTGACATTCTTCTCCTCCTTTCCTCCGTCCTATTCACTAACATTCCAAAACTGATCAGGTTGGACTGAAATTGAACACAATAGACCTTGGGCACAATATTTCTTCTCTTCTATGGGCTCGAATGAAATTGAATATCTATAAAATTAGAAGGAAAACAACATTAGCAACTTTGTAGATTCACAAACCCTAATAAACTCAAAGTCAAATCAACTTCCAAAATAGTATGATATACCTGGGTACCTACATCCACTTCCTTCTGCTGTTGGAGCATAGAAGTGATATGCTTATGCTGATGTTTATATCTGCAACAAATGCTCTTGAACATCAACTTGAGCTTCTAATTATCCTCGTTTATGCGATTTATCACGGCCACAAGTACCGTGATCTACACGAATGACAAATTGAACAATATGTAAAAACAGACATAGCATGACAACATGAATAAACTAATAAATAAAGTCATAGATGTGAAAAACCCCTCAAAACACCTTATTCTTGTCACCTTCCATCTCAAACTAATCTTCAATTATCAGTTACTACCTGCGAATTCGCAGTATAGATATACTGAGGTGTCATTGTTTTTCCATTCCTAATAATTTGTTGGGAACTGCATAATCTTCTCCTTTACGGCATTCACCTAGCCATTGGAATTCCTCGTTCCTCAAGTCTTGAGCCTGCAGGTTACGTCCATCCATAAATTTTGGCGTTGCAAATCAAACGGAAGTAAGACTCAAGTCAAGTCAATAAGAGTCATTCAGTAAAGTTTCTTGTCATGTAGAACATGGTCAACTTGGATGTATATGTCACTAATGTGGGCGCATTTTGTGGTGACCGGTGTATATTACCAAAATGTCCTCCATTCCTCTATTTACGTCGTTACATAATGAAGAAAACCGTACATAAACATCTTTAGTATATTCAATAAGCTTTGGACATATTGATCGATATTTGTGAGGTTTCACCCTTTACATTTGCGATTACCATTGTTGGTTTTCCCGCTATGTTAAAATTGTAAATGAAATATAATTTGTTTTGGAAAAATTTTAAAATTGTTGGAAATTAATCCTAACCACCACAGTAAATGAAGTGACAGCAGCCATATCTCAGTTAGTGTTTTGCAAGTTGTTGATTGCGTGTGTAGAGAAGGACAAGTTCTGAGCAAAGGATAATTACCCATTGTGCAACAGATTAAATAATCAAAGTCAAAAAGAATTTAATGCATGGTTATTAAATTTGCATGGGCAAACATTTAATCCACAAGTTTTGTTTAGTTCATGCAACTTCTGTAATGTTTAGAAAATGATGTATGCCCATACTTTATGAATTAAATGTCTTAGATATATATGTTTACATTTTACAAGTAATCTCATGATTGTGAGCAAGTGGAGAGAGTGTTGTGTAATGTGGCTAATTAAGTCTGGAAAGATAAGTGGAGAAGTTTTTTTCTTACTTGTGAAGGAGCCCCAACCTCCATATGTTAATGTATTTTATGTGTTTAATTTTTAATATAAAGTTTGGTTAGTTGCTATATAGTTCTGAAATTTTCACGTATGTGTTTTACCACAACACTCTGTTTTACTATATTTCATCGTGAGTAAAATTAGTTGATCATATTTGCTCCTCTCCATAGTTACAATTTTGATCTTCCCCACTCTGTATTAAAATGAAGATTCATATGAATTTTTTTCCACAACTTTATGGTATGGATTAAGTGAGTTTGAAAACTCTGTGTAAACTTCAGTAGTGTTGTCTTGGTTCAAGTAGTTTCCACAAATTTGTGTGAACTCCGTGTGTTGAGGGAAAACCATTATTCCCTTGTGTCTTTAAAATTTATAACATGGTATGAGAGCCGGTTTAAAATATCAGTAAAAGATAGTGTTTGTACTGAGGAGTTAAAAAGAGTTTTGAATTTTTTTGTGGAAAGTATTCTCCCGAGAAAGTTTTCACACAGTAAAAAAATTTTTACATAGTGAGAAAGTTGTTTACACAGTGAAAATGGTAGAAACAAGCACAAACTTGAATAATCCACAAATACCACTACTTAATGGAAAAAATTATGATTATTGGGCCATTACAATGAGAGCCCTGTTTGCTTCATAAGATATATGGGAGCTGGTGGAACAAGGTTTCCAAGAACCAGTAGATGCAGTAGTAGAAAGAGATGTGTTGATAGATAAAAAGAAGAAGGACAACAAATCCCTCTTCTATCTCTTTCAAGCAGTGCATGAGATTATATTCCCAAATATTTCTACAGCAAAAAGGTCTAAGGAGGCGTGGGATATTCTCAAGACAACCTATAAAGACATGGATAAGGTGAAGACAACAAAGCTACAAATACTGAGGAGAGACTTTGAAACTCTCTGTATGAAAGAGTCTGATAATGTAGACTCATTCTTCACACATGTGATTGGGTTGGTTACCCAGATAAGGTCTCATGGAGAGACACATGAGGAAAGAAGAATAGTAGAGAAAATCTTGAGAAGTCTACCCTCAAGATTTGACGCCATAGTAGTGGCAATAGAAGAGACAAAGGTTCTTTCAATATTTTCATTGGATGAGCTTTATGCATCTCTGATGTTTCATGAACATAGACTGAATAGAACAGTGAACTCCCCATTGGATCATGGAATATGTCTTTTGGTTAAGGTATAGGTCGAGAAAGATCAAACTACCGAGGAAGACGAAGAAGCCTACACAGAGGTGGAAGAAGCAGCCCTCCAAGCACAAGTGGAAGGGGTGGCAATCAGAATCAAAGTGAGGTCTCAAGCCAACACCAAGCACAAGGAAAAAGGTATGAAAAATTCCAAGTCGAATGTCGTCATTGTAAAAATTATGGGCATTATGCAAATGAATGTAGAAAGAAACAAAATGGCATGAATAATAGGCAAAATACAAATTTTGCAAAAGAAGATAAGAACGAGATTAATGTGCTTCTAACATGTACTGTAGAAAAAAAAAAACAAGATGATGTATGGTTTTAGACTCGGGTTGTAGTAACCACATGACTGGAAACATAGTAATGTTTGCTAATCTTGATGAGAATGTGAAGTCTGAAGTGACCATAGGAACTTATAGCAAAGCCTCTATCATGGGAAAAAGAAGAGTGTCAATATTGAGAAGGAAGGGAGAAAAGAAATTTGTGCCAAATGTATATTATGTACCTAGCCTAAAATGTAACCTTCTAAGCATTGGACAGCTCATGAACAAGGGCTACAATATGTTTTTTAAGAATGATGTGTGTACTATCATGGACATACCTCCAAGTAAAAGGGTCATGGCCGAAGTGCACATGACAAAGAATAGGTTGTTTCCTCTCAATATCAGAACAGACTTGAAGGAAGGAGGTGTGGTAGTAGCAGTCACACAAGAGGTCTTTCAAGAAGAAGTGAAAGAAAAAAACAGGTTATGGAATTTGAGATTTGGACATCTCAATTTTGGAGGTTTGAACCTCTTGCATATAAAAGGCCTGGTAAAGGGATTACCACTCATAGAAAAACCATATAGCCTATGTGAAGGATACATCTTGGGCAAAAAACACAGAGAATTATTCCTAGAAGGGAAGAGTATAAGGGCAAAAGCACCCTTAGAGATTGTCCACTCAGATTTGTGTGGACCAATGCAAACGCCATCTTTAGCTGGCATCCATTATGTTTTGACATTCATAGATGATTACACTAGAAAGACATGGGTGTATTTTTTGAAATAGAAGAGTGAAGTGTTTGAATAGTTCTACCACTTCAAAGCTCTTGTTGAGAAGAAGAGTGGGCACTACATCAAAGTGCTGAGAAGTGACAAAGGTGGAGAATATATCTCCAAATACTTCCTACGTTTCTGTAGGGAGAATGGCATACACAAGAAGTTTACCACAAGGTACACACCACAACAAAATGGTGTTGCAGAAAGGAAGAATAGGACCATCATGGACATGGTCAAAATTATGTTGAATGAAAAAAATTTTCCAAATGAGTATTGGGCTCAAGCTATCAATTGTGTAGTGTATATTTTGAATAGATGCCCAACCAAGGCTGTTATGAACAGGGTTCTAGAAGAAGCATGGAGTGGAACAAAGAATTTTTTCACTCACATGAAAATGTTTGGATGTGTGGCATATGCACATGTCCTGGATCAACTAAGGAAGAAATGGGACAGTAAGGGGCAGGAGTGTATCTTTGTTGGATACAGTGATGAGTCCAAGGCATATCAACTCTATAATCCATCCATCATGAAATTTATAATCAACATAGATGTGTAGTTCATTGAAGAAGAAGCTTGGGATGGAAGCCTAGAGAAAACAGTGAACGTGAAGACATGTGTGTTTCACGAAGAGCAAGAGGAATACATAGCAGCAAACAATTCCTCCACGGTGGTTCCTCCTCCACCTACACAAGCACAACAGAGCCACCACAAGCTGGAAACATAATAGCCTTGAGAAATCAAGGAGTTTCTTCTCCAAGCACGCCACAGGGATTAGAAACTCCCTTGAGTTCAAGTGGAACTCCAACCACACCAAGAAGACCAAAATTTAGAATTCTAAGTGAAATATATCAGCAAGATGAAGCTGATAGCAATGCTGGTATAAATTCATTATTTGCATTATTTTGTCATGTAGATGACCCAATCCATTTTGAAGATGTAGTCAAGGAAGAGAAATGGGTTGCAGCAATGAATGAGGAGATAGGAGCAATAGAAAAGAATGACACATGGGAGTTAGTGGACCTTCCACAAGGTAAATAAGTCGTTGGAGTGAAATGGGTCTATAAGATCAAGAGAAATGCTGAAGGCAAGATTGAAAGGCATAAAACAATGCTTGTTGTCAAAGGTTACAAGTAGCAGCATGGAAGAGACTATGTGGAAACATTTGCGTCAGTCGTGAGGATGGAGACAGTGCGTGCAATTTTGTCAATTGTAGCACAACAGAAATGGAAAGTCTATCAGATGGACGTAAAGTAGCATTCTTGAATGGAGTGCTGAAAGAGGAGCTGTATGTTGTGCAACCTCTTGGCTATGAAATAGAAGGCCAAGAACACAAGTTATGTAGGTTGCGGAAATCTCTTTATGGGCTGAAACAAGCACCACATGCATGGTATAGTAGGATATATGCTTAATTGATGGACAATGGATTCTACAAATGTGACAGTGAACCTGAACACTACATCAAAGAAAATGATGGTAAGATTCTTATTGTTGTTTTGTATGTAGATGATTTGATGTTTACAGGAAATGATGATTTTCTCATCGCTAACTTCAAATCAGTCATGAAAAGTGAGTTTGAAATAACTGACTTTGGTTTGTTAAGATATTTTTTGGGCATATAAGTAAAGCAAACAAAAAATGGAATTTTTATTTCTCAAGAAAAGTATGTAATAGAAATTTTGGAGATGTTTAATATGCAGAAAAGCAAGCCATCACCAACTCCAACCATCATGGGGTTGAAGTTGAGCAAGGAAGATTGCAGCAGCAATGTCAATCCGAAATTATACAAGAGCATGGTGGGAAACCTAATGTATTTGACCACAACTAGGCCTGATATAATGTATGCAATGAGTTGGTGTCGAGGTTCATGGAGACACCCAAGGAGACACATTGGCAAGCAGCGAAAATAATTTTAAAATATGTCAATGGGACAAAGGAGTATGGCGTTTTGTACTCCAAAACTGATGATTTTAGGATGGTTGGTTACACTGACAGTGATTGGACAAGAAGTTTTGATGATAAAAAGAGCACATCAGGATATGTTTTTCATTTGGGTTCGAGATCCATTTCAGGGGCTTCCAAGAAGCAGCCAATAGTACCATTGTCAACCATAGAAGATGAGTATGTTTCTGCAACAGTAGTGGCATATCGAGCAGTTTGGATGAGAAGGATGTTGTAGGATTTATGTCATGAAAAATATGGATCAACCAATATTTTATGTGATAGCAGTTTAACAATTGCAGTATCAAATAATTTAGTCTTTCACGAAAGGAAAAAGCATATTTATGCCAAATATCATTTCATAAGAGAATTGGTTAACAACAATGATATTGTGTTGCAGCATTGCAGGTCAGAAGAACAATTTGCAGACATCTTCACAAAGCCATTGGCACATGAAAATTTTGTTTATCTCAGATATTGTCTCGGAATGGCCAATGGCGGCAGTTGCGATTAAGGGGGAGTGTTGGAAATTAATCTCAACCACCACAGTAAATGAACAGCCAGCAACCATACCTTATTTAGTGTTTTGCAGGTTGCAGATTACGTGTGCAAAGAAGCACAAGTTCCGAGCAAAGGACAATTACCCATTTTGCAGCAAATTAAATAATCAAAGTCAAAAATAATTTAATGCATGTTTATTAAATGTTCATCAGCAAACATTTAATCTGCAAGTTTTGTTTAGTTCACGCAAGTTCTGTAATGTTCAGAAAATGATGTCCACCCATAATTTGTATTAAATTTGGTTTCTCATGAATTAAATGTCTTAGGTATATATGTTTATATTTTACAAGTAATCTCATGAGTGTGAGCAAGTGGAGAGAGTGTTGTGTAATATGGGGGATGTAACTTTGGAAAGACAAGTGGAGAAAATCATAGAGCGAATTTTGGTGGGTGCGTGAAAACAAATTTTACTGTGTGTTTCTCCACAACCCTCGTGAATGTAAATCGAAGTAAGAAGGTTTTTTTTACTTGTGAAGAAGCCGCAATCTCTATATGTTAATGTATTTTATGTGTTTAAGTTTTAATAGAAATTTTGGTTAGTTGCAATATAGTTCTAGAATTTTCACGTATGTGTTTTACCGCAACAATCTATTTTACTCTATTTCACCATGAGTAAAATTAGTTGATTATATTTTCTCCTCTCCATAGTTGCAATTTTGATCTCCGCCATTCTGTATTAAAATGAAGATTAATATGAATTGATTTCTGCAACTTTATGGTATGGATTAACTGAGTTCTTCAACTCTGTGTAAACTTCAGTAAATGTGTTGTCTTGGTTAAAGTAATTTCCCCAATTCTGTGTGAACTCTATGTGTTGAGGGAAAATCATTATTCCCCTGTGTCTTTAAAATTTCTAACAAAAATGAGGGGCTTTTGGAACTGATCTCAGGTTGTTTGAGATAATGTGATATACACAAATGGTAAACGAAAAGGAGAAGCAACGATATATGTTTTGGAATAATGTCACTGAGTTTGTCCTTTGGAATTGTAATGTAATTTTTTTCTTGGAATTGTAATATAAGTTTTGGAGGTTTGGGAATAACTTTTTTTTTATTCTTAGAAATATACATTTGTTATTAAGCTATTTGGTAGGTAGTTTTTTTCCACATATAAGTAGTCTTAGTAAGACTAGTTACATTTTTAGTGCAAAAATCTTTTCATTTTAAAAGTCATTCAAAATAATTGGCATATTGTTAAACATTCTCAGAATTATAAAGAAGTTTTTTTTTTATTATAAGTTTTCCTTGTGAACAAAAGCTAATGAGGCGCTAGACACAAATTATTGGTAAATATTTTCTTATAGTTAAGATAAAAATTTTGTATTCATATTTTTCATTATTAATGTAGATTTCTTAATTTTTCACCCATTTCATATTGTTTATTACATGTTATTAATGGATATGGATTACCTTGAGTAATTTAGATTATAAATAATAGATCTTTGATCATATATATGCTTAGAAGAAGTAGAATCTCTTATTGTCTTGTGTGTAGGACATAGATTCTTGGAGTTGAAGCTAGATCTCTGAGAGGCTCAAGAAAGATCTTCTTCACCAACATTAGTAAGGATCATCATCATATTTCTAGATTCAGGTATATTAACTTCCCTCCCAATATATTCTTCACCATATTTCAAGATTAAGTTATATAACTTCCCTCCCAATATCTTCTTTACCAACATTAGTAAGGATCATCATCATATTCAATGTTAAGGTATATTAATTTCCATCCCAATAATATTTCAAGTTTAAGGTATATTAACTTCCCTCCCAATGTTCTTCCTTAACTGCTAAAGAATTTAAGAGATTAGAAGTAGTGAAAATATAGAAATGGTGTATCCCAATTATGTCATAAATATTGGGAATGTTTTTTTGGAGGAATCCACCTATATTTAGGAGGAATTTTCTCACAATAAAAATAGCCACTCTCTTATGGAAGAATTCCTTGATTCTTTCTCATTTTATTTAATTTATTTTTCTAATTTTTGTGTGTGGTTTAATTTTATCTCTCATGCTAGTCTAACCCTTTAGATATAATGGATCTAATAGACCTGATCCAAATTTGAGCAAAAACCTACGCTAGTCCCTTTATTTCTCTATATAGATTAAGACAAAGAAATGCATCACTACTTTCTAGTGTACAAGGAGCTTTCATATGTTCTTACTCAAAGTTAAGGCACGATTATTCATGTGGAGTGAAAAAAAATAGGTTGTATAACACAAAAAAAAATTATTTTTCATTTAAAAATACAAATCTATGGTTTCCTATGTCAACCCTTGGGAGTCTTCTTTTTGCAAAGATACCATTTTTTAAATTCGTTTTTATTGGAGTCAGTCATGATTTTTTCCATCCTATAAAAAGGATAGATAAAAAGTAAGAAAATCTCGTTTTAAGCATTTTCAGGCTCTTTTAAGTGTTGCATTGGAGTGTTGACTGTAAATTTTAGATTTTGATGTTTTTTTTTGTAGTGATTGATATTAATTTAAGTTGTGTGATTGGTTTAGCATCCTTAATTGAGGAAGAGAAACCTCTTATTCCCCACTTTAGATATATTTCATCAAAAGGAAAAACTCATATTTTTGTGTTTCCATATACATATATATATCTATATATATATATATAGAGTCATTAACATGATTTGAGTCTCATCCCCTATTGTATTAAGTAATAAAAAACCACAAATATCACTGCTAATTTAAATTCATTAGAATTGGTTTATATTTGCAACACAACCAACATTAGAATTGGATTTAGGGCCTTGAAATATCATTGGAGAAAAAAAAATTCAAAGGCCACAAAATAGGAAGTAGAAGTCACTAGAGAGAGTAGAACCCGTTAGTAACAATGAGATTTTGTTCAAAAAGCTTCTCTAACAATATGAAAGTCAAGCATGACGTCACATTAAGAGCATGTGGAGTGATATCACCACTCCATTTGTTTCTAGTGTGTGTAGAAATACTATGGGTACACAGATATCTTAGTAGCATTGTTCTCTAAGAACAATCTCATAATGAGACCTTAAGCTTAGTTTCCCTACACTTGCATTGTGTTTGACCCATGACACTTTCCCTTGGTTATTCCATTGTCAAGTGGTATCCATAATGGTCATTATTTATGGAACTTGACTTACATGACTGCATCTAAGAGGTGCCTATGATACCTAAGATAAACATTATATACCATATCAATACTCATAGGGTTGACTCTCCATGCTTCTTAAAAGGACACTTAAGTAAAGGATAATATTGAGAGGTGGTGGTTGTTTTGGATTGGCCAAATATCCAAGATAAAATTTGATGGAATAATTTACACCCTCATTTTTTAAGAGTTGGTACTCCTCTATAATAAATAATTATACATTCAATAAAAAATAAAGAAAGAAACCTAAGACATGACCAGCCCTTAAAAGTTTAGTTTAATATGATACATATAAGCAGAGACATCAAATGAATTGCAACATTTTAAGACTTATGTATTTTCATAGATTTTCCAGCATAATTGTACATAGGAATATCAACTGTTTGGAGTAGAGACAAAAATCATGGCATTATTTTTCAAAGAAATAGAAAATAAATTTACATTAAAACTCATTGGGATGAAGAGAGATACACCCATGCAATCTTGGACTTAGAAATCAAAATTTAGATATCACACTACATATGCACTCTTAAATAATTATCTCGACAACCTTAAAAATATACAACTTTTTTAATGAGTCTATAATATATGAGAAATATAAATGAATTTTTCCATTTAAGGATAGGCATTAGGCTCCTACAAACCATATAAGAAAACTAAACACTTGGAAGAGAAAATAAACATCAATTAAAAATCAACCTTAATTTCTCGAAAGAATCCACAATAAAAAATTGTTGTGTGGTTTGTAAGTGAGAATAAGGATGGGAAAAAACAAAGCTAAACAATATAATTACATTGTTTGAAGAAGTATCTCTTTTTATAATGTTGAATATCATGTTTTTAGATGTTGGGTGCATGCTAGAAGTGGAACAGTCATAATTTTCGATTAGTTATTTCGAGGTATTTACCTTCTCTAAACATTCTTTAAACTAGGGTTTAATGAAATCTTGCAATGTTGCCATGATAAATTCTTTCTTTACTCATAATTCACAAAACTAATCTTCAATATCTTTCAAATTATAACTATCATGATGTACTACATTCATTTACTCTTCACTCCTACCACCAAAATGAATTAACCATTTATCGATCTATTCGATGGGTAAATAAACAAGTTCAATAATGACATTTCCCTATAGTAGGATGAATGCATGAAAATGGGTTACACTTTTGGGAAAAATGTGGTTATGAAATTTCAAACTTTTACTCTTTTATTGAATTGAATCCCTAAAAAGTTATATAAGAATTGTGAAATTTGATTCAGAGTAAAAAGATAATTTTTGGAGAATTATGTTGTTTTCTTAATGTCAAGTTTTGAAAATAAATTAGTGTCATATAATGTGTCAATTTTCCATTAAATGAAATTCATTTCCTCGCAATTTTTCAAACATATTAAGAGCTATGTGTGTGTTCACATAGCATAACTTAGTCTGATATGTATATATATATATATATATATATATATATATATATATATATGTATATCATGCACTGAGATAACTAAGCTTCCTATATCAAATATTTATTTTTTATGCAAAATTATATTTTTTATTATTTTTCGAAGTTGGAAAAGTAATATTTCAATTTCATTTTGCACATGCATGTGTTTGCATAAGGTTTTTTTCGAAATGTTTAAATAAATTGAAAAACCAAGAGTACCCTTTTGAAGAGGACTCATAAAATAAGATAACAATATCTTTTGAAATTTTTTCATTGTGTATATTTTATGTTATTTATTTTTTATTCATCTTCTTTAAAATTGTCCAAAAAAATTTTGAAGCATTATGAGTAAAGGAAATTAGATGAAAAATATCTTATGAATTCAAAAATATCAAACTCATATGTCGTTGGATAGAGGATTACTTCATGAATCCAAAATGATCAGTTTTTTCACCTAAGGACAAATTTTTCCCTAAGTCCGCTAGGGTAGAAAATGGTGTTGCGGAATTTTTTGCAAAAGGGGTGCTGAAATTTTTTATTTTAGGAGCTCAAAAGCTTGAGAGACTGCTTAAAACGCGTAATTTATCGCTTGAATTTTAAATTCAAATAGCTCAATCGAGTGTTTTGTAAACCTTCGATTGAGCACTTAAAACACCCAATCAAGCGCTTAAATTTTATATTCAAATAGCTCGATAGAAAATTTCGTAAACCATCGATCGAATCACTTATGTGGTTAAAAAGGGGTTCTATCAAGCTATCAAGCTTGAATGAGCATTTGTAAAAAAAAATTTAGCTCCCATAATTTAGATTTTAAAATCAATAAAGTTAAAATTAATACATCTATAATTTAACCAAGTTGATATGATATTACTTTACTAAAAATGAAAATTTAATTGGATCTAGGTTATGAAAAACATTAGAAATTTCATTATGTTATTACTTAGAGATGGACATTGTACATCCTAGTATGGGGGCAATGTATAAGTATGTCTATTTATGCTTAAAATATACCCTATCATATACCTTGAAATTGAACGGATCATAAATTTACCTTCGAAAAAAGTTTTTACCACATTAAAATTCCAAATTTTATTATAATTTGTGTCATCATATCATGTACAAACCTTATAAAATTTAATATTATTATTATAAAGTTTTATTATTATTATTTTTACTATATTATTATCATTATTAAATTAAATTATGAAATATGATATTCATATTAAAAATTTAATATATATATATATTTTAATGTTAATATTATTAAATTTATTAATTTTAGATTAATAAAATATTAATTTTAATATAATATAAAAAAAATTATATTATAATATATGCTAGCACACATTACAGAAATTTTGAGGTAAAAAATAAGCCCCAAAACAAAAATGTACAATAAAAAACAACTTTATAAGAACTAATATGATTCAAAATGATGATGTCAACCATGAGGGATGATTCACCATTTTTGGAGTAAAAAAAAGTAAAAATATTAAAAAATAAAAAATAAAAATATTTTTTCAACTCGTATTTTCCACTAATCTCCCTACGGGTTTTCTCAAATTTTGAGTGGGATCACTCGTTGGATTCAAAATTTAATTCCTCATCCAAAGAGTAACCATCTTGCATACTTTTGATGGACCATTCTACACGAAAAATAAGAAATACATGAAAAACGTGTTTGCAATCATGGTTTTCATGTATTTATCACTTTTCGTGTAGTAGGGTCCATCGACAGTATACAACATGGGTAATCCATGTATAAGGACTTAAATTTTCCATGCAACGAGTGTTTCACTCGAAACTTGAGTAAAACTGTCGGAAGGTAAGTTGAAAAAAGAAGTTTAAAAAGTAGTTTTTCTTTTTTCCCTCTAAAATTTGATTATGTAACCTAATCTTATTTTATTAATTCCACTATTATTTTATAACATTCCTTAGGAGGCCCATTTGAGACCTAAAAATTTCCCTTATGACCATATTAATAAATGTGGTTGATATACGTCGTAGACACCAACAAAAGAGTCATTAACACAAAAAGAGTCATACAAGCTAACTCAATATGTAAATTTTATTTAGCCTATTTTTTTTATAAATATAAAATAATAAAATATAATATTTTAAAAATATTGAAGTAAACATAACCTAAATATATTGTAATACCCCTATGTGGTCATGTAATTATTCTTGATCTAGAATGAACTATATTTAGTATCATGAATAGGAAGCCATAGGAAACTTATATTGACATATAGCACGGCGATGTATTAAATCAAATTGAATAATAATTATAAACTAGATTATTACTTGGGAGAGAACTTGAGTTAATGAGATCCATACCCAAAATCTGGAAAGGACAAACTTTCCTTATTTACTCTTAAAAATACCTAGGTGTGGATTAATGTTATTTAATAAGATTGGGAGAAATTTTTTATTAAAACACTCCTTGTGGAAAAAAATTTGAAATTGGATGAATAAAGTGCCATGGGAGAAAAGGGTTCGCTTTATCGAAAAAGGTAAATACTTTTTCTAAAAATAAGAAAAGTGTAGGCAATGGGGTTGATAAACCCTAGAAAGCGGGACACTACTAAGGAAAGTCTCTTAGGGAAGTAAGGTATAAAAATGCCTTGGCTAGAATCACAAGAGGTTGTTGATTCCACGGAAAGGAGATATAAACTAGGGGGGGAACCTATGGTGAAGGTTCATCGTTGGGTGGTGAATTGTTCATCCCAAGGTGTTCCAGTTGGTATTAGAGGTAGAGTTACGATTTGTGGTTGTTTAGAGAATTTTGTATGTCATTTGTCAAATTGAATTTTTTTTGATAATTATGCATGTTTAGTTGACATTATGGTTATGCTACTTAGTATTATCTGAGAATTATGAAAAATGGTAAATTTTACGGTTGCATTAAATATAAATAGTAATTACAGTTTGGAATCATGGATTTGATAGATTGTTTAGAATAGTATAAGAATTTTGACGGTATTTACGCAATAAAAGTGAAGGGGTGTTTTATTTTCATAATTATTAATCTTTTCAGTTATTTATAAAAGAATTACAAGTCGTGTATTGTCATGTTTCACAATAATCTGTTATTTAATTATAGATGTAATGACGTTGTTGAATAATCAAAGGGTAAGGGTAATTAAGTCGGTCTAGTGTAGAAGGTTTGTTTTCTCAAACTGTGTCTAAAGAAAAGAAAAGAAATTTAAATTTTTAATTTTCGTTCTATAGTTGCTTACCTTCATTCGATATGGAGGTTGGAACCTACTATAATCAGCCATGACAAAACTTGGGGAAATACTTTTCTAATATTGTTTGAGATAGGAGAATATAACCATCACTTAGAATATTGGTGTTATTTTATGTACAAGGAGAGTTGAAAATTATAATAATGAATACCTAAGAAAACATGCTGAGGTGTGGGTTTGAATCTTCAATAACTAAGGATAAAATAGAAAGACATTTTTATGAACAAAAAAAAATCTGTGAGGATTTATGCGGCTATAGATAAGTCATATTTAAATTCAAAATTGGAATTTTTATATAAAGGTGTTTGAATAACCTCAGTGTCTTTTGGTATCTATAGTAGCTACAGGTCATAACACAAGAATTATGTTTAGATGGAAGCAGAATACAATGTAGTTGTCATGTTGAAAGAAAATGATCTTCCAGTAATTCAATCCAAAGGAAACGAAAACTAATGAAAAAGGGGCATAGAATCCACTCCATACATGTCAAAGGAGTGAATTAATACTTGTGAAATTATTCCACTAATAAACATACATAAATATATTTTATAGAAATATTGTAATTTGGAAGAATTTATAAACAAGAAAGACTTAGAAGAACAATAATCGTTGCTAACATTATACAAACTTTAACTACAAGAAAAACACAAAAATAATCATATTGATTATAAAAATACCAAAGATAATTTGACACATTAAGTTCCAAGTTTCATATAAATACTAAGTGTATAAAAATCGCAGACCAAGATGACCTCGGTTAATCACGTGTTAAAAAGAATGATTATTTACATAAAAGTAAGGAAAGAATAGACACAGAGACATATATCTATATATATAAATACATATAAACTATAATAAATATATAAAATCCATGAAGTATTCACAACGTCTTGATAATTTTGGGATATATATATATATATATATATATATATATATATATATATATATATATACTAGAAGACTCTTTAGGATATTACCGTCTCACCAACGAAGGAACGTGCTCACCAAGAACAGTATCTCATGAGATGTCTAGAAGAAAGAAAATTGTAGGAAGATATTATTTGGAAGCAAAAATCTAGAATTCGATGGTTCAAAGAAGGGCAGAAAAACACCAAGTTCTTCCATCACTCCAAAATTCAAAGAAGAATGATCAATCACATCTCAGTCCTAAAAAATGAATAGGGAGTTAGCCTTGAAGCCCATGCTGACATAGAGCAAGAACTCTTGAACTACTTCAAGGAAACACTCACAGAGCCTATCATAGATTGGCAGTCAGCAATCACCAACATTAGTCAGCATATTCCCACTCTAATCACAGAAGAACACAATCAAATTATTTCGAGACTAGTCGAGATGTTGGAGGTGGACCAAGAAATGTCACAACTAAAGTCTAGGAAAGCACCTGGACTAGACGGTTTCACCACCAATTTTTTCCACTTTTTCTGGGAGGAAATTAAGATGGAAGCATAGGAAATGGTGGAGGAATCTCATAGCATGCATTGGATTCTCCCTGCTCTCAACGCCACCTTTCTTGCCCTCATTCCCAAGGAATAGAAATATGTCACTCCCAACAAGTACAGACCGATTGCATTATGCAATGTCATATACAAACTCATATCCAAAGTGATTTCCAATAGGCTCAAACCCCTACTCTCGCTGCTAGTTTCCCTGGAGATAACTGGTTATGTGGAAAGGCGACAAATCCTAGATGGTATTATCCTCACGCATGAGGTCATTCACTCATTGAGGACTTGGAAAATACCAAGTATGCTTCTCAAAATTTATCTCTCAAAAGCCTTTGACAAACTTAGTTGGAATTACATCTATCAAATGTTATTGGTGTTTGCTTTCAGCCCCACTTGGGTTTGATGGATAATGAGCTTGATCTCCTCCCCCCTCTTCTCTATTCTTCTTAATGGCTCTCTCTCCCCCCCATTTATTGCCTTAAAGAGGTATTCGTCAAGGTGACCCCCTTTCTCACTTCATCTTTATTCTCATGGCTAAATGATTAGGAAGGCTTACCCGCCATGTTATTAACTCCAAATCTCTCAAAGGTTTGACCATTCATCGTTGTCCTCCCATATCCCCTCTATTCAAGAAACCTGAGCCTTCAAAGCTATCCTCGATGGCTTCTCTACTGTCGTTGGAACTACCATTAATACCGATAAGTCCCAGATATTCTTTTTCAACACCCCTGTCATCACCCAGCATAACATTGCTAGAATATTGGGTATCCCCATATCCACCCTTCCTTCAAAGTATCTTGGGGCCCCCCTCACTGACATAGCCATTAAACATTCTTCCTTGCATGAACTCTTGGATAAAATTGAAGCCAAAATCTCCCTCTGGACCCATCAAGCCCTCAACATTGTTGGGTGTCTTATCCTAATCAAGTCAGTTCTCCAGTCCATGCCGTTATATCTCTTCTCTGTCCTGGCTTCCCCCAAATGGGTTCTCAAATAAATTCGCAATATACAAATGAATTTACTTTGGGGAGGTAAAAAATACAACAAAAAATGGGTGCTTGTCAACTGGACAAAGGTCTACACACCCAAAAGCTCAGGTGGTCTGGGGCTCAGAGGCCCCACCACAACAACATGGTAATGGGAGTGAGAATATGGTGGAAATGGGTCTCCAACCCAGAGGTTCCCTTGGCTCAGCTTTGGATCTCCAAGTACGCAAGAAACTGGCCTCATGAGGAGCTGATTCGATTAAACTCTGAAGAAAATGGATCCCTCATCTGGAAAGTAACAAAATAGCATAGGGCCATCATACAACAACATAGCTTCTAGGAAGTTCGATCGGGCTTGCTTGAAATTTTTTGGGAGCATTCATGGCAACAGATGCCCAAACTTGTGTCTCTATTTCACAATCCTCGGTGGAAAGGGATCCTTAACAACAGGGAGAACACTCAAATAAAACACTTTTCGACTCCCCTCCTTAGCTCGAGCTAATGAAAAAGGATCCCAGTTGATCATTGGAAAAATAACTGGCACCTTGAACTCATGGAAGATATCAACAAGGAACTTCACAAGAGTAAAATCTGATTCAATGTTGGAGAGGACATCTTAAGACGGGGTTACTCCTCCTGTGGTACCTTTACCACTAAAGAAGAATACCACTTGATCTTCCCCAATAATCAGGTTCCTCAAGATGCCATTTGGGCCCAGATCTAGAATCTGAGAATTTGGCCAAAAATTTCCACCTTATTATGGTTGCGTAGCAAGTGACGTATCCTAACCTGAGACAACCTGCTGAAAAAAGGATTTAATGGCCCTTCCCAATGTTTGAATTGGAGGAACTCTGAGGAATCCATAGAGAACTTCCTCAACTCCTATCTTCTGGAAAACGATCTTAGGGACAACGTTTCCTTGCTTAGTAGAAGATCTGATAGATAGAGAGGGGATATTCTCAATACTATCCGCCACTGGCATTCCACTCCTTTCAACAACAGCCTTCTCAACTCCTTATGTTCCATTCTTCCTGGGCACATCCTTTAGATGATCTAGAAGGAATATAATAGGCACAGTTTCAGAGATCAATCCACCCCTCCTGAAATCCTTTGGACCAAATTTTGCAACAATCTCAAGGAATCTCTCACACTGCATCACTGGAAGGAGTTTCACTTCTTGTCTCACCCCCCTGAAAACATCATCTAGGCCAACTGGAATCTCTCTATCCCCTATCATCAGAACAATGAGCCCCCTTAAAACCACTCTCCTAGCTCACCCAGCTCTTGGAGTCCTCTGCCTCTTGGATTATTAAAAATTAACTTTGATGGAGCCTCAAAAGGAAATCCAGGAGATGGTGGCTTCGGTGTTATATTCATAAAATTTGAAGGAGAAGCCCTCCTTATTTATTTTGGTTCTATAGGATGGGATACCAATAATTCACGTAGTTATAAGGCCTATTCCAAGTTCTCCTACTACCTCAGGACAACAACCTTTTTCCTTTACAAATTGAAGGTGACTCTCAAATTATCATCAACATTTCCCATCGCCTCCTCCTAGGCTCTTTGGCCTCCAAATTCTCCACAAGATCAAGGTTGGCAACGCGCTACGATCTCCTTGAGAAATAGCTACTTTGTCACAAATTTGTATCTTTCAAACACATTTGATGAACAACCAATGAATTTGCGGATCTTCTAGTCAATAAGGGAGTTCGCCACATGCTCCTCACACCATTGGTAAAATCCACACTTTTGATGATGAAGTTCTATGTATAGAATGCACTCTTCTAGTGCTAAAATATCTCCAACCCCTGGATGCAGGTGTTAGCTTGTAATAACTATGGGAGCCACCTGGCTATGTGGATGAGGGACACCCATCCTCCTAACGCGAGCACAGATGGGAACCCTATCTTGCTTAAAGCATAGAGCATGGGGAGTTTATTCACCACCCTCAAATTTCCCCCATCGACGTCGTCACTCCACTCTGCCATTAACATTGTCCTATGCTCATTAACTATGTCTTTCACACCTTTTCCCCCCTTCATGGCCTATAAATCCGCTCACCCTACTACTCATTTTGGTATTCAGCTCTCCCTTTGGGTTCGTTCTGTCACTCCTTGCACCTCCACCAAGTCCCTGCTCCATTGTTCGGTTCCCTATGCTCCTTGCTGTGACGTAGTGCACCCTCGCCTCAACCTCACCCTTGTTCCTCGGCCATGCCCCATCTCCACCGCATGCGGTGCCGCAAAAGTGGTGGTCGGGGTCTCCCCTCTAGGGCACCCATTACTTCCACTACTTGTAGAATAGTGAACCTCTCAGTTGACTGGGTAGAACCAGAAGTCCTAGACCCCATTAACCTCACCGCCCATCTATCACTTCACCTTCCTAAGCCTCCCTCTGAAGCCTCTAGCTCCATTCTTCACTCCAGGAAACTATTTTTAAGGTCCACCATCTCTCTCGCCTCCCCCTTCTCCCCTCGCAAGATGGTGGCCTTACCGGTTTAGCAGGCCTCGGAAAATGAATGGATTTGTAGCTTGGGCTTGGGAGGGGATGGCATTAGCACAAATATAGAGGATCATGCGACTTCCTCCCCTCTTCCAAACACCCACGCGGCTCTCCTTCCTCCATCGAATTCCCATGTGTCCAAGCTGGAGGACGATGAGTCTAAGTATGTGTGAAGAATTTTGGAGGAGACATTCCAACCACATGTTCAGGATGATAAGAATGCAACAGCCTAACTTATGGGTTCTTCTTTCTAATTCTAGTCAATTTCCTGATACTTCATTGATTCTTTTTTTCCAATTTTGGTTTAAACATGTTATGTATGATTTTGGTTTCCCAATATGGGTATCATATTCTAAACTTCGTGAACTCATCTCTTGGGTTGGTTTCCCCATCTGGGGCAGCCCCTTTTTTTTTGTTTTGGAAATAGAATTTCCCGCCAAAATTGGCTTGGCAACTCCGAAGTATGATGACTAAAATATTTTGAACTGTATGATATAATAGAAGTAGACCAATTTAGAAAAAAAAAAATTGTTCTTAAAGGGTGCATATATATAAACATTGATTTTTTAAAGAGGATGTAAGGTCATTATAAATGGTGGCATATTTAATGAATCATAAGTGAAGTTTTATAATATTGAATGTTTTATGTCATTTTTTTAAGACCATAAAGTGTATGAGTGGATTAATGAATATCACATGTAGTAATATGATGTGACATATTATATGGTGTGACTATGGTGTGGCCTTAAATTATATTATATGGTGTGTCTATTTGTATGCATAATGAAGAGTGAAATTATTTCATTTACATATTCAATCAACCTTTTATTTAAATAGAAGACATTAAGCAAAGTTGTGATTTGGAATTGAAAACATATAGTATTTTTTATGATGCATTCACTCATATCTATAGTGGGAGTAGTTCTCTGTGGCAAAGAAAACTACCATGAGTGGTCTAGGAAGATAAAACACGCCTTGATTTTTCAGGAGTTGTGGAAAGGAGTTTGTGAAGGAGAAGGAGACAACGCACTGGAAAAGCCCACTTCAAATAAGGAGCTCGCTATTTGGGAAAACAAGAATAGCAAGGCTTATGCTTTGATTGCAACATCAATAAATGAAGAGGTGAGTCGCCAAATTTCTTGATTTTTTTATTTTCAAACTTAAGTGGAAATCTCAACGATATTACCTTTGATTCCCTTAAGAATACGTTTGTTGAAAGAGAGAAGGATTTTGGGAAGAATAAAACTCCTCAATATTTTGAATAAGTTGTGTTCCTTACATAGAAAGAGAAGAATCATGCACAAGATTCTTCTAGAGGAAGAGGTGACCAAAGAGGAAGAGGAAGGAAGAATTTTAGAGGAAGGGGGGTAGACATTTCCAAGGAGAAAGGTTGATCTTCATTGCATATGATACAATAGATATGGATATAATGCATCCACATGTAAATTTCCTTCGGACACAATTGAGCAAGGAATAAATGAAGAAAGAGGTGAAAAAAATGATAAAGTGAAAGGAAAAGCACATGATTCTGCTCATTGTGTTGTGGCATATTGCAACATTGGAGTAACTGAAGACTTATTTAATGCTTCACATGCTTCATCAAAATATTCTTGGTCTCTTGATTCAGGAGCAACTTTCCACATGACTTTCAGAAGAGATTTATTTGAAGAACTCACTCATAATGTTGATGAAGTAGTATAATTTGCAGACAACTCAAAACTGAGGCCATCAAGACTTGGAACGATCAGGCTCAAACTTCTTGTTCTTCCTGACTTTCTTCTACATGATTTCAATATGTCTCAAAGTTGAGAAGAAAATTATTGTATTTGGTCCACACCTGCTAGAAATTACACTCTATCCATATATTTGATGGCAAGGTCGAGTTCATAAAAGCACCAGATCACTCACTTGTCATTACTGGGATAGAGGAAGAAATACTTCTAAAATTGTAATGAACATATTCTCATGCACAAATATTTTCATACAGTTATCACGATGATGAAGGTAAATTTTCATCAGGTATTTTATGGCATGATATATTTGGACACTTGAACTATGATAGCCTCCATTTTTTGAATAAAAATGGTGTTACTAGGTTGCCTACTATTCCTAGGAAACTTAAGAAATGTGATGCTTGTATCTTAGTAAAGCACAACAAACAATATTTATATGATTCTTAGTCGAGAGCACATAGAAAAATTGAACTCATTAAATTTTATTTTTTTGTACCAATGCATGTTCCTTATGAAAATGGTAATAAATATATGATGAAATTTATTGAATACTACACCAGAATGTGTTGGGTTTATTTATTGAAGAAAAAATTTGAAGCTTTTGAAACATTCAAGAATTTTCAAGCATGGATTGAAAATTATGCACAATCTCATATTGGCTCTATCCGCACTGATACTGGAAAATAATACACTTCACATGAATTTTAAAACTATCTTCACCGGCATGGGATCAAACATCAAAAAAAAATTCCTTATAATCCCCAACAAAATGGAGTAGCTGAAAGAATGAACATGGAAATCTTAAATATGGTATGTTCCGTGATGTTTTTCAAGAATGTTAAGATGATGTTTTTGGCTAATGCAGTTATATGTGTTGTGTATATCAAGAATAGGTGTTGATCTCATGCTATCAAAAACAAGACTCCCTACGAAATGTGGTAATTCCACATTCCTTCAGTGAGGCATCTCAAGGTTTTTGGTTTCACCTATTATGCCTTGATACCTAAGCAACAAAGAAAAAAATTTGTTGCAAGGAGTCACAAATGTATTTTCTTGGGGTACTCATATACCTCCAAAGGATATCCTCTCTATGATGAAGTGAATAAAAATTTTATAGTATCTAGAGATGTGATCTTTCTTGAAGCTTCTAAGTTTGGCAATGTTGTTGAGTGGTAGCTTGATCGCTTGGATAAATTCGTACATGAAAATTATTTTCAAGAGTTTCATAATGAGATTCCACGTCTCTAAGGGTGATCTCTATACAATATCAATATGTTGAATATTTTTTTGACGCACTCTATCCACCGCATGAAGCTCCAACCACTGATGACACCTTGACTGATGTGATTGACAAAATTGGGAGACTAAATCTTGATTTAGCCCCATCTCAGTCAATTGAGAAACCTGTGCCATCGCAAAAAGGTCCTCCAAAATAGTTGATAAATAAACTTGAAACTGTTCATCCTAATGAGGTTGGAAAGACATGAACAAGAACCTCAACCATACAAAATGAAGGTGATGTAGAAAATTCTGATTCACTTATTGATATGAATTTTTCTTATGATTGTGAACTGAAATTGTCTACAGATTTTTAACCAGCTTCCTTCAAAAAAATTTCTTATCATAATGAATGAAAAGAAGAGATGTAGAGGGAATATGATGCTTTGATAAATAATGGAACCTAGAATATGGTTGATCCCCCATCGGAAAAAAACCAATAGGATTCAAGTGGGTCTTCAAGAACAAGAATAAAGCAGATGGCTCACTTGACAAGCATAAAGCCAAGATTGTGGCAAAAGGTTTTACACATAAGGAAGAGATTGATTATGAGGATACTTTTTTCACCACAAAAAAATGGGCTACCATCCAGAAAATATTTTCCTTGGCGGCTTTGAATGTTTGGAAAGTCCATCAAATGGATGTAAAACCTGCTTTATTCAATGGATATTTGAAAGAGAATGTCTTTATGTCCCAACTAGAAGGATTTTTTGTGAAGGGTCAGGAACATAAACTATGCAAGCTTGTAAAATCCTTGTATGGCCTAAAGGAAGCACTATGAGCCTGGTACAAGAAGTTAACTGAAAATATTCTGAGACTCAATTTCAAAAATTATGATATTGATGATGCAACTTTGTTTGTCAAGAAAATTTCCAAAACAGTTGTATATATTGTGGTGTAGGTAGATAATCGCCAGATGACATGGAAAAATGAGAGGTACATTTCATCCATAAAGAAAGAACTGATGAAAGGTTTTGAAATGATATATTTGGGCTATGTTCACTACTATCTTGGTATTGAAGTAACTCAACATCTGAAATTTAATTCCTCTCTCATAAGATGTACATTGGAGACATGTTCAACATTTTTGGCATGGATGAGTGCAATCCTTTGAATAATTCAATGGAACATAACTTAAAGCTCACATCCATTGAAGGAAAAGAATTTGATTGTTTAGTCTCGATAATACTAGTGCATCCCCTTACTGTTATCATTAATATATCCCCCTTACTATTATTGTTGTGCCCATATAGTCCCCATATTTTTATTATTGTGCCCCATATAAGCCCACTATTGTTATTGTTGTGTCCTTACATTGTTATTGTTATGTCATCTAGGATTATATTGTACCCCATTAGACTCCTATATATAGAAAGGACATTTCTTCATTTGTATCATCCAATGATTGTTCATTTATGTAATGTAAATGAGGTTTCCCCCTCGAAGAGACATATTTCTAGGTAATTGATCTATATTTTCTTCTATTTTGTGAGTTGGTTTCATAACATTTGGAATTAGAGCTTTGGATTCTAGGGTTTCACTACTGCAAATAGGTCATCATGGCATTTTCATTATAATTTTTTTTCTATAAAGGTTCAGAAGCTGAAAAAACCCATTTGAACCAAAATCTGAAGGAACATCGTGTAAAAAATGTAGATATTGGTTCTCTATAATTTAAGACATATGATTTGAGGAATTTAGGGTTTTTTTAGGCTAATTAATTTCATCTCAAATAGATGACTAAGGGAAAATCGTTATAATTTCTGAAACTTCTGAAAATCATCGTAATTTAAAAAAAAAAAATTGTAGCTTCTGAAACTTCGTAGAAAAAAAATTATATCAAAAATTTGATGATTACCTATTTACAAAAGTGAAACCCTAGAATCTAGAGCTATGATACCAAATATGGATGATTTAAAGAATTGAATGCAAGCTAAGATCGATATGAGGAATTTTGATGGCAGGGATATTATAACATGGATACTACATATGGATCAACTTCCAGTTCAAACAATATTTCCAGAACTTGATTAGGAAGGAAAAATCATATTGGAACCTAAATCAGTCACCGAAACAAGAACTTGACAACTACAAAATTGACCAATTTTAGAGTTTTCATCAAGTGGAAGAACTTACCCACCGAGGATTCCACATGGGAGGATGATAATGTTATACAAAAGCATCTAGAATTAATCAATAATTGAGAATACAACGTTCTGAAGGAGAGGGGCATGTTAGGTCCATATGATACTAGTATATCCTTGTATTTTTATTGTTATTAGAGCCCCCTTACAGTTATTTTTGTGCCCATATAGTTCCAATATTTTTATTATTGTGCCCCATAGAAGCCCACTATTGTTATTGTTACACCCTTACATTGTTATTGTTATGTCGGCTAGGATTATATTGTGACCCATTGGACTCCTATATATATAAAGGAGGTTTTTCATTTGTATCATCCAAGAATTGTTGATTTATGTAATGTAAAGGAGGTTTTCCCCTTGAAGAGGAAGATTTATAAGTTGTTGATCTATATTTTTTTCCATTTTATGAGTTAGTTTCATAACATTGATGATGCAACAATGTACAGACATCTCGTAGGAAGTATCAACTACCTAACTACTACAAGACCAGAAATTTAATTTTTTGTTGGAATACTCTCCATGTTTATGAAAAAGCCTTGTGAGGGTCATTGGTTGCCGACAAATATTAGGGGAATTTTGAGCTTTAAAATGGGCCTCCTAAGGAAATTATAAAATAATAGTGGAAATAATAAAATAAGATTAGATTACGTCATCAAATTTTAGAAGGAAAAGATAAAAAACCATTTTTTCAACTCATATTTTCAACTTATCTCCCTATGAGTTTACTCAAATTTTGAGCGGAAACACTGTAGGATGCATAATTTCATTCCTCTTCCAAGGAGTACACATGTTTCATACTCCTGATGAACCCTTATACATGAAAAATGAGAAATACATGAATAATGTGATTGTAATCACACGTTTTCATGTATTTATCATTTTCGTGTAACAGGGTCCATCAAAAGTATGCAACATGAATACTCCTTGGATGAGGAATTATATTTTTCATCCAAGGAGTTCTCTCACTCGAAATTTGAGTAACAAATTAGGAATATAAGTTGAAAATACAAGTTGAAAAAGTAGTTTTATTATTTTGTTATTTTTTAATATTTTTACCTTTTTACTCCAAAAATGGTGAATCATCCCCCATGGTTGACATAAAAAACTTGAACGCTACTGGTTCTTATAAATTTTATTTTGGTTATACATTTTTATTTATGAAACTAGCTCCCAAAATAGAATAAAAGAGAGATCAACACCTTAGAAATCAGCCACTTTGAGGGGGAAACCTACTTTACATTACATAAATGAAAATTTCTTAGATTATTCAAATGAAAAGACCTCCTTTCTATATATATGACTCCATGGGGTCACAATATAATCCTAGCCGACCTAACAATAATAATGTAAGGACACAACAATAACAATAGTGGGGTTTTATGGGGCACAATAATAACAGTATGGGGAATACAGGGTTACAACAATAACAATAAGGGGGCTACACTGACAACAATAAAGGACTACACTAGTAATATACGGACCTAAAATTCCCCTCTCCTTCAAACAAGTGTTTTCCTCAACGCTTGATTATTTCTTGATGCTTATGTATAAAATTATCATCCTCCCATGTGGAATCTTCAACAAGTAAGTTCTTCCATTTGTTGAGATACTCTGAAATCGATGGATTTCATAGTTGTTGATTTATTTCTTTTGTGATTGTTTTAGAACTTCTTTCACTTCGATGTTGATCTTTCGGTTATTTCATTCTATTCTTCACCAAAGTTAGGTTATCCTTGGAGAGTTGGAGAACTTGTTTTTCATGCTCGATGTGATCTTCCACTACTTTATCATCCATGTTAGCTTTCATTTTATCCTTCAAACCATCCAACTTACTCTTCATTTTTTCTTTTAAATCATCTATGCCATCTTTGATTGCTCTTTGTAAAATTGAAATTTGTTGCACTTGGTACCGTAATTTTGATATATAATACTGCAATTCTTCCTCTTCATGCATCATATTAGAGCTTTCTGAGGGATTAATGGGTGTGGAATTATTTTTTGGATGAATTATATAACTCAATACGAATATATATGCTTCAATATGCCCTTGTAATCACTTAAAACTGATTTTTTAAACAAATGTTATGTAAATTTCTTTAATAAATACACACCTTTTTCTTCCATTTTAGGAGGCCTATATTTAACCTTATTTATCTCTGTTATTTCAGATATTCAAGATCTGAATTTAAATCTTGTATTATACCTATAAGTCTTCTTTCCAATGCCACAGGTTAGACCTGATTTGGATTCTTCAAGGAAAACGTTATGCCCAATCTCTCGCAATGACCTAATTATGGACTAGTTCAATAGAAAAAACTTATACAACGTGCCACATGTCATAATTTCCTCCTTCGGATCTGAAATTGATACACATTAAACTAATGTTTGTGTAATTTCATATAATTTTTACACAATTCTAATCCGATGCTCAGAGAGAGAGTTATGACAATTTTTCCAAAGCCACCTCTTTGAGATGAAATCTGGGAGCCTGCAAAAACCCTAACTTTCACATATCATATCTCCAAAAATGTTGTGAATGAAGATCTGAAATTTTTACAAGACGTTCATCAGGATTTCATCGCAAATGGGTTTTTTTTTAGCTTCAGAACCCTCGCATAAAAAAAAAACATTATAGCAAAAAATCCACGATGACATGTTTGAAGTAGCGAAACACTAGAATCCAAAGCTCTCATACCAAATGTTATGAAACCAGCCCCGAAAATAGAATAAAATAGAGATCAATGACTTAGAAATAAACCACTTAGAAGGGGCAACCTCCTTTACATTACATAAACAAAAATTTCTTGGATTATTCAAACAACAAAACCTCCTTTCTATATATAGGAGTTCATGGGGTCACAATATAATCCTAGTCAACCTAACAATAATAATGTAAGGTCACAAAAATAATAATAGTCGGTTTTATGGGGCATAATAATAACAATATGGGGACTACAAGGGTACAACAATAACAATAATGGGGATACACTAACAATAATAAGGGACTACACTAGTAATATAGGGACCTAACAGTTTTCTTAGGAGGCCCATTTTGGACTTCAAAACTCCCCTAATAAAATTTTCTAAACTACTTGAAGGGAGTTCAAGACTTTCAACTCAAGTATACATAGGTGGATGACTTTAGCTTGATTGGATACTCTGACTGATATTTTGATGGAGATAAAGAAAATGGAGTATCTACTTCAGGATATGTTACGAGTGTTGGATCATGAGTTGTCTCTTGGGGGTCACAAAAATAATAAGTTCCAATAGATTCCACAGTTGAAGTAGAGTATGCGGCAGTAGTTGAAGAAACAAAGGAAATTATGTGGCTTGGGAAAAATTTTGGAATATTTGCAAGGGAAAGAAGTGCATTCAACTCCTCTTTTGATTGAAAATTGTTTTACAATAATGTTCGACAAGAACCCAAAGTTCCAAGATTGAACCAAGTACATCAATAAAAAATACCATCTGATTCAATATCATTTTGAGGCCAAAACAATCCACCTACGACATTATTCCACAAATGAATAGATTCCAGACATCTTCACTAAAGTGCTTGGAAGGCCCAAAAGTTTGAAATATTTAGAATGATGCTTGGAATCACCAACATCCCTTTAGCTTAAGCTGGTGGGGGGGGGGAGTGTGGGGAATGTTGACACTTAATATTTGGGATTAGGTAAACTAAAGTAAGTATTTTAAATAGAAAATATAAAGGAAGTTGGAAGATGAATAGACAAATGGGAGATGAAACCCAATAGTCTCCATCTCCTAGTATATATTCATATTCACCCTTAAATAAAATCAATTCAAATTCATGGAGTTATTCCTGACTCACAAGCACTAACTAAAATTTAGTAGAATTTTTTTGTGTTTGAAACAAACCATTAGAATAGGACTTAGGACCTTGTGATATTATTGGAGGGAAAAGTCTCCAAGGCCACAAAATTGGAAATAGAAGTCAATAGAGAGAGTAGAATCCATTAGTAACAATGAGAAAATTTTGGGAAAATTTCTCTAACATGGAATTCAAACATGAGGACTCATTACGGACACGTGGAGTGATATCCCCACTTCATTTTATTCTAGTGTATGTTGGAATAATATGCGTATAAAGATATATTAGTAGCACAATTTTATAAGAAAAAACTCTTAATGAGGCTCAACGCTTAGTTTCCCTACACATTCATGTGGTCTTGACCCATGAATCTTTCCCTTGATCATTTCATTGTGAAGTGGAATCCATAATCTTCATTCTTTATCGAATTTTACTTACCTAACTGTAGGTGGGAATCACCTATGATACTTGAGATAAACAATATATCACCATATCAATACTCCTAGGGGTGACTCTCCATTATTCTTGCAAGCACACTTGTGTTAATAAAGGTTGATATTGGGAGGTGTTGATCATTGGGATTTACCAAATCTCAAAGATAATATTCGATCGGATAATTTTCCCTTTCGTTTTTTAAGAGTTGGTTCTCTTTTATAATAAAGAATTAGAAATTAAAATAAATAATTAAAGAAACCCA
The DNA here is from genome assembly GCA_034641835.2 of Pinus albicaulis. Taxonomy (NCBI): domain Eukaryota; kingdom Viridiplantae; phylum Streptophyta; class Pinopsida; order Pinales; family Pinaceae; genus Pinus; species Pinus albicaulis. The sequence goes on from MU968450.1 coordinate 19,834,054, forward strand.
AGAAGGGACAAGGCCTACAAAGTTTAGAAAAATATGATACATATGAACAAAAACATCAAATGAATTTATGTTATGAACCTTGCACCCTAAAAATTATAAGAAACCAATAATAATAGCCCTATTCATGGGGGATAACTCCTTTTATAATGAATACAATTTACGAGACAATATTTGATGATCCTAATATTAGGTTCCCTTAGTATATATATAGGAGACAAAGATTACAATAATAATAAAATGGAACCATGAGAGTTTCGATCCTACATAACAATATAAAAATATAAATTTAATCACTAAATATCTAGGGATTAATAAGGGGTTTTAGTGTTCACATGGGGATTATATAGGGCTTAACATGCTCCTCCCCTTCAAAGAATTGTTTTCATCAACACTTGACAATTCATCAGTGTTTATGCATGAAAAACGCATATTTCCATATTGCTTCCTTTACTTGTAGGTTCTTCCATTTAATGAGTTACTCAATAATCTCTTGATATATCTATTTCTTAGTCCTTGTTTCCAACATTGTTTCTAGTTCTAGTATTATTTTCCCTTCTTTATTTATCTCTGGTAAAATAGTTTAGATGGAGATATCATGACCGATTACATTATTTAAGAAAGAAAAATGGAAAATTGGATGTATTAATGAATATGAAATTGAATCCATACTTCCAATCCTTTTTAACACCATATAATCATATGATAATCATTTTCCTCAACTTGATTCCCTTCACTCAAACTAGCATACACACCTTGAAAATCAACATCATGTGGATATTGTTCTATGTAACTCTCATGTACAATAGAATCATTTTTAAGCAAAGTAGAAGCACTTATAACTGGCCTTGAAAGCATATCAACAATGTTATTGAAAATATCTTTCTTGTACCTTATAACCAATTCAAACTGTTGAAGAATTCCCATCCACCTAAAATGTCGTGATTGCTACAATTTTGTTTGTGACTGCAAGTAGTGTAATGGTTGGTTATTGGTATGTATAATTGTCTCTTTACCCATCAAGTAGTGTTTCCACTTCTTGGTGATTTGTACCAACACATACATCTCTTTGTCATATGTAGGATAATTAGTTACAATACCATTGAATGTTTCAGAATGAAAAGCGATAGGCTTACCATGCTGCAAAAGTACTGTGCCCATGGCGTAATCACTAGCATCGGTTTGTATCTCCAATGGGTGTCTCAAATTTGGTAATTCAAGGACCATAACTGAACTAATATTGTATTTTAAAGCTTCAAAATCTTGCTATGTTTGCCTCCCCATTGGAAGCCTTTCTTCACACTTGTCACTACATGCATAGGAGTTGCTATGGCAAAACATTTAGCAATAAACTTTCTCCAATACTGAGTTGCACCTAAGAATATTCTTACCTCGTTTAATGTTTTGGGAGTGGGACAATTCACAATGGCTTCCACTTTAGAAGGATCAATTATCAACTCACCTCCTCCTACAATGTGTCCCAAATAAACCAGAGAAGTCTTTCCGATCTCACACTTAGACATCTTAAGAAATAATTGCTCTTTCTTCGAAACATCAAGCACCCTTTTCACATGCAAGACATGTTATTCTCTTGTTTGAATGAAAATGAGTATATCACCTAAATACACAATCAAAAATTCATCAAGAAATGGAAAAAAAAACATTATCCATAAAACGCATGAAAGTCATTAGTGTATTACACAAACCAAACGAGATAACCAACCACTCAAACTGTCCTTGTTTGGTTTTGAATGCAGTCTTCCATATATCACTTTTTGTAATTATTACTTGATGATATCCACTTCGTAAATCCAATTTATTGAAAATATTTGATTCTTTCAGCTGATCTAGAAAATCATCTATCCTTGGGAGTGGGTATCGATTCTTTACCATTATCTTCTTCAAAGATCTGAAGTCTACACACATGCACCAAGTCTCATATTTCTTCAAAATCAAGACTATGGGTGAACCACATGGTGAAGTGCTTGGCCTTATGAGTCCCTTGTCTAGCATTTCCTTGATTTTCCTCTTTATTTCAACATCCTCCATTCTCAACATGCGATACATGCCAATGTTTGGAAGAGGACAATCTTGTTGCAACTAAATCTCATGTGGAATCTCCCATTTTGGAGGAAATCCTGTTGGCTCTTGAAAAATATCATGATGTGCATCAACTACATCATATAAATATAACTTCAACTTAGGATCACAATCCTCAAATGATTCATGATTATCATCAGCTTTAGGTTTAATCATTAGAAGAACAAAATTCTTACCTGAATTCACCAGCCTCTTTACCTATCCAACATTTACCATTGTAATGTTTGTCTTCTTGCGATGTGCTATAACAATGTAGTCCTTGCCATATTTGAATAAGTGGTATTTGTTATCATGGCGATGGAAGATCTCTTTCCTTTCATACAAGTAAGGAATTCCCAACACAATACCTGTAATATGAATCGGAACCACATCTAATTCAACTATGTCAACAAAATGTGCAGTTATTGCAAAGTGAAATTTGCACTTCTTTGAAACCTGCAAATTTGCATCTGTACAAATCCACCCAAGTTGATATGGTTTTGGATGTGTAATGGTCTCAAGATTAAGTTTCTTGGAAAATACTTCAGAGATTACGTTTTCTTGTGACCCACTATCAAACAGTGTGTCAAAATTGGTATGTTTAGATATGACCCACACATGAAACAGTTCAATTCTCTCTTCTTCATTTGGAGCTTATATGTGATAGTTTTATGTACTAATACAGGTTTTTGTCTCAATTTATTTCCCCTTAATGTTCTTCAATCCCATGGCTATAATTTTAGATTCATCATCTGAATCCTCTCCTAAGTCATGTTGAGTTGTAGCTGCAGTTTTCTGCTTCCCTTTGTTATTGTTATACTTGAGTCTCTTTTCGGGATGTAATTTCCAACAATTTTTATCTTCATGTACTTCTCTTGAACAATGTTTACAGACCATTTTTTATCCCTCTTTCTTGACAAATGAATTATTTTCACCCTTATCTTTTGATTTCTTCTCTTTTTTTTCCCCTTAAAAGGTTTCTTCCTACCCTCATCAGTGATGTTTTTCCCTCTAGCTTCTAGATGTGTGGCCTGAACAAAAAATTTATCTAAGATTGTAGGGTTAAACATGAGAATAGTATGTTTTAGGTAGCTACGTAAGCCTCCTATGTACTTGAGAAAAGTATCTTGGCCCTGCAATTCTACCCATAATAAGAGAGCTCTTCTCCTAAATTCTTGGGTGTATTCTTGCACATTCTTTCCTTTCAATTATCTAAAATTTTGCCAATTCATTTTGGCTTTCTGCATATGAGCTAATGGATAAAACTGTTGTTTTATTGTAATAATGAAATTAGTCCATGATAGAATAATATTACCATACTTCTTGATCTCCTCCTTTGTCCTGGCTTCCCACCAAACAAGTGTTGCACCTTCCATTCTCAATGAAGCTGGTTGGATTTTGGTATCATCATCATGATGGTTCTGAATTCTCAAATAGACCTCCAATTTCCTAATCCAATTATCAAGATTTTCTGCATTGACTTCACCATTAAACATTGGCAATTCAAACTTAACATCAAGTTTTAGAAAAGGACTTTTACCAGTGTTCTTTGACTTGTGTGACTGGTGTACTGAATATGAAGTAGAGGATGATGATGATGGGGGTGAGGATGGTGACTTTCCACTGCCTCCATTTACTCCATGGCCCTTCTTTGATTTATCTTCATCATTTTGACCTCTTGATGATCCCTGAACTTCCTTATAAATTTTGGATCCTTCTCCTTCTAGTCTCTCATTCCTTTCTTCATAAAGGACTCTCACCATCTCAATCATCTCAAGGAATGCTTTCCTAAACACTCTTTCTTCTTCTTTGGGATCCACCTCTTCATGGATTTCTTCTTCATCTGGAGGAATGCTTAATGCTTTTGTTGCTTCTTTTGGAGGTGAAATAGGTGGTGGAGAATGTGGAAATCTTGCCCTCATTTACTGCGGCTCACTTTGAGAACCTCTTGCTTCCACCAATTTTCCTTCTCCTCTCTTAAGCTTGAGCCTGGTAAGGATGTGAACACTTGTAAACAGTTAAAAAAATATTTGTACACAACAACACCAGAGATTAAACTCTAGATTTGATGCCAACCTAATCTGAAAGGAGTGTATTAGTTTGTTGTGATAAGTGTCCTTTCAGTAATAAAAACATGTACAATTTGTCTCCATTTGTTTGCTTAAGGAATGAGCATTTTCACCATGAAACATAGATGAATTTTTGAGTTTTAAGCATGAAAGTAAGCCTAAATAACAATTTACAACACTGTATAATAGAGAAATAACATCACACATACATTTTACACAGTAGGCATGATAAAGTAGTTCACCCCTCCTGGTCTACATCTCATGTTCTAGCTCCCAATGGCACGTCCCTCTTTTTCATTATGCTCAAAATTGAAAATATATGTATTTAAAAGCCTATAATGGATTTTTTCTCTGCACCAGTGGCTCCAGAATGCTCTAATTATTCTAGATAGACTCTTGTTTCACCCAAATTGGTCAAAAATTGACCTCCCTAGCCATTTTCCCAATCTCAACTACAAAACCTCGACTAATTAGGAAGAATTGCAGTTAACGACAGTTAACTTAGCAACAAAACCGAGATTTAGGGGCAGTGCTAATATTCCACCACTGCTAACCGTTTTCACTTAATATTATGGTTAGGGTTGGGGATGGCCACATGCCAACCCTGTTAACCCCCACGGTTAAGGTTTTAAAACTCTGCACAAACAATGGAGCGGAACCACACTTGGAGGCAGAATTATGAACCCATCGGATTAAACATCAGAACTAACATACAACCAAACATGTGCATGTGACAAGCCTTGACATTTATTTCTGGAGGTTACATTTTATGGAACCGTCGCATTATATTTTATGTCACAGGATCACATGTGACCACACCAACAAAGCTATCGGAGTTATGGTTTGAATAGTTGCCAGATAAATGTTAGATGTCGCGGTTTAAAACGTTTCATGTGACCATGATATTTTGACCACTGGTGGTCCAAAACCCCAATGGGATTTGTATTAAACTTTAAATAAAACATCCACCCCTTAGTGGTTAAGACCAAATCATAGTGCAAATAGTGGAAAGATTTGCGCGTCTACTGGAGGTTGCGGGGTTGAACCCCCCGAACCTCAATAAATTTTGGTCGACGGTTTTGGGGACAGATGGCAGCCTCTTGGCTTGCCACGTGTCACCCATCCAATGGTGCCCAAAAAAATTCGTACAAACCATAAAACGGTCGAGAAATAGCCACATGGATAAATCTAATTGGATTTCAGAAAAGGGAATATTTCAAGAATATGCCACCCTTGCTGATTGTACCTACATGCTGATTGGGAATGCTAATCACTCCTGTCGCAAAATTTTAGTTGTTTAGGAAAAGGAATAGAACGTGATATCTTCCTCATACGACATCGTTTTTTAAACTGTTTATGGCGCTGGAATCGCAACGATGAGACCTATTCGGTTTCTCAGGTTTGGTACAGTTTCGAGCACTTTCAATTTTGAGAAAAATACATGATCTCCTGATAATCAAATTACTTACACTAAGCTTCACGAGGAAGCATGAGTCTGGTAGTGGATTTATTGACTACATTGTATGATTGGTGCACAACCTTACTGACAAATTTGAAGAAACAACTGACCTCAATTCAGAAGAATAAGAAAAATCATTTTGGTTATGGAACCATTCTATGTACATTCTTCTTTGAGAGGAATCCAAGGCTTCGCCCCAAGATCATCTCTACGATCAAAAACCCTCATGATATCGAGATAGTTAGGTGGCCAGATCTGATGAAGAGACTGGGGGGTGATGAGGTCCCCTGGACTACTTGGGATGATGATTTATTTCTTTGGTGGGGAGAATAGTTGATCAAAGTATAGGAATATCCCTATTTTGGCATGGATTTTAGGGGAGATCCATATTTTACCCTTCCACCTGGTGAAGCATGGGGGGTGATTGGTAAGACCGCAAAATGATTTTTGATTATATGTTTTTTTTAATTTGAAAATTATTTGAAAATGAAAAATATTTTTGTAAGGACAATATGACTTACAAATTTTATGGATCATGTTGCGAACATGGGACCAGTGAGACCCGAGGGCTTCCCGAGGCATAGGCGTCATGGAAGATAAGCTGTGGATACTACATAAAACCCAGGGAGAACACTCCATGCTATACAGAGAAACTTGGAGAGTTTGACTCACCAAGTTCTTATGGCTGCCATAGAGGATCTCCCAGAGGCTATACAGAGACATGTGGTTGGACTACTACGTGACTAGGTGCGGTTGTTCCATTGTGTGGCAACAGATATAGTGTTCTTCCGGAACACTTATCCTGGGTAGGGCCCACATGGATATATTTTATTTGATCGAATGACTCTAATAATTTTTTATTATGAACATGATCAGGAATAAGCCCTAATTTTGTAGGACATGATTGTCCAATTTTTGTATATTTTGAATACAACTCTGATATATATACAACGATTTTATGTGACGTGATTGTCCCAAATGTACAATGATGAATGATTTTTTTTATATTTAATGTGTTGAATGATTAATATGCCAATCAATTGCTTGATTAGATAATGAGTTTGAAAACCAATTTTCTGAACGAGGAATGTGAATGAATGTAACATATTGAAATGAATGTTGTAACAAACACACTCTCAGAAATAATCGATGTAAAAATGGGTCTTTGATACGATAGGTGTTATTTAATTGTGAAACCACCGGTTGCGAATCCAAGTGTACTACTAATGAATCAACACAAAGAGATATATTGTCTTTGAGAGTAGGTTTACAATTCCAATGTACTCTACCACATTGTTCAAAGCAGGACCAATGCATACACCCCTTGAGACTAGCAACTAACCGTATGGATATCGAATTACCCAAGCTGCGGAAGTAAGGTTCCAGGTATGTCTACTAGCACCATCGGCAAAGCCAAAATGACTCATCTCATCCAAAAAAAATTTCCAAAGAAGATCAAAATCATGAAAGTCACATCAAAAATTGATAAACATCCATGTCCAAAAAATACAATATATACAAACAAAGAAAATTCTAGGCAAAAGCCTAAGCATAATACTTCCTCAGATAGAGCCCATTTTTGGGCTCAACCAACTCGTTTTCGTCGAAATAAACCAAGGAATAAGCTCCCTTTTTCAAGACCTTTTCGAAAATAAAAGGGCCATATCACATGGATTTGAACTTGCCTACCCCCAAGGCATCCTTTTCTTGAAAATAAACCAAAACAAGGTCACCTTCAGAGAAAACCCTATGTTTGAATGCCTTATCATATTGAACCTTCACTGGTTGCTTATGAGCGTCGTTCATCGTAGCTACATCTTGGCATTTCTCATTGAGATCTTTTATATGGACAAGGTGCTCTTTGAGACTTGAAGTGTCAGGAAAAATCTCAACTGCCAGCTGAAGGGAAGGAATCTCACATTCAATATGAAATATTGATTCCTGCCCATTAGCTAGTTGGAACAGAGTGAATAAAGTTGTAGTATTTAGAGACATTTGATATGCCCAGAGTGCAGGATACAACATGATGTACCATTTGGAGCTGGTTTTATCAATTTTCTGTTGAAGGATAACCTTTAAGGAATTATTTATGGTTTCAACCTTCCCATTGGCCTGAGGATAATACAGAGATGAATTCTCCTATCGAAAACCCAATTTCAGAGCCAATTCAGCCATCATGGTGTTCTGAAAATGACTGCCATGGTCAGTGACAATCTCTTTGGGGATACCGAAGCGAGAAATGACTTGGTTTAATAGAAACAGGGTTGTTGTTTCACCATCGTTCCCAAAAGTAGGCATAGGCTTAGCCCACTTTGTAAAGTATTCGACTGCTATGATAATGTACTTATGACCCTTTGTTGCAAGTAGGTTACAAGTAGTTTAATCAATACCCCACTTTCTAAACGGTTCGATGGTGACAACAGGAAAGAGTAGAGCTCAATGAGCATGCATCTTCCGAGTATATACTTGACAAGGATGACATTTTTTCACTCCGCATCAACACAACCTTTGTAAATGGAGGGCCAAAAATATCCTGCACGCAATATATTTTGGGTTGTAGCAAGCCCAGATAAATGAAAACAACAAGCTCCACTGTGGCAATCATTTAGCACAATGTCAACTTCTGCAAGAGTCAAGAAAATTCTAAGGATCGAATCAACCCCACGACGATATAGAGTGTCAACGATAATAAGATAACTTTTCTCTAATTGACACAACTTTCGACACTCGTCTTTCTAAAAAGATAAGGGAAACTTTGAATTCTGGAGATAAACAATTAGATATCCATACCAAGGATCCTGCAATGAAATGAAAAAAAGATGTTCATCAAGGAATGACTCTTCATAAAAAATCTCATCTCCACAGGGAAATTCAGAGATCAACTCTGAAAATACCAAATATTTCTTGGATTTAGCAGATAGGAATTCGAGATCAAACTCTTGAAAAATGACAATCCATCGATTGTATTTGCCCCCAATCACTCGCATACTGAGAAAAAATTTCAATTTATTAACTGCTTCCAAAACATAAGTTTTGCGAAGAAGGATATAATTCCTGAGCTGCTAGACAACATGGAAAGCTGCCAAAGCTAATTTCTTAATGGGAGAATACCAGAGTTCACGACCCACCAAGCCTCGGTTAAGAAAGTAAAAAACATGCTCACAAAGACCATCATCTTCCTAAACTATAAGCATATTGATATTAGATTCTGGTGTAGCAATCTACAAAAGGAAGTCTACTATAATTAGGTGCACTAAATAATGAAGAAAAGGTCAATGCATTTTTCAAAGCATCGAATGAGTGTTGAGCAAAGTCATCCCAAGATAATGGAACTCCTTTATTTAACAACCTCATAAATCCGTTCATCACCTTGGCATAATTAATGGTAAATATACTTCTAGAATTAGCCTTACCTTGTAGACTTTGAAGGTGAAGAATAGAAGATGGTGGAGGAAATTTAAGTATTGCCTCAACCTTGAAGGGATCTACCTGAATCCCTTCCATAGACATTATGAATCCCAACAATTGGTCGGATGTGATGGAAAAAAATTTCTTTTAGGGTTCAACCTAATTTTATAATAATGACATCGTTCAAAAAATTGTCAAAGGTGTGAAGGATGATCAATTATATTTTGAGAATGAGCAGCTAAATCATCCAAATATGCTTCGATAATATGCTTGATGTCATGGAAATCATAGGACATGGCCCACTGGAAAGTAGCTCCATCATTTTTAAGGCCGAAAGGCATCTTTTTGTATGGAAATGTACCCTAGGGGAAAATAAAAGTAGTCTTATGTTGATCTTCAAGACAGATAGTAAGCCGATTGTATCCCAAGAAACTGTCTATGAAGGAGAAAATCTCATTCTCCACACACTCATCAATAATATGATCAATAAATGATGTGGGGTAATTATCTTTTGGACATAACTTATTCAAATCCCTAAAATCAATGAAAACTCAGATTGTTCCTTGTTTGTTGTCCAAAGGAAATGGATTCGGAACCCACTCAGTTAACAAAATGAGATATATGAAACATACCTTTAGCAGCTTCTCAACCTTCACCTTGATAGTTGCTGCCTTCCTAGGGTTGACCGGATGAAGCTTCTTCCATATAGGCTTAGAATTTTCGTAAGTATTGATCTCATGTTGGATAATATATGGATCTATTCCATGAATTTCCTCATAATACCAAGTGAACACATCCCAAAATCATTTAAAGAGATCAGTGTAAGTCTAAATCTCTTTAGAGGAACATTCAGCTCCAATGAAGACATTCTCAATAACTTTGGGATCTCTGGAAATGTTCACCGGGGTAGTCTCATAAATGAAAACCATCTTCCCTTTAACAAAAACTTGTGTTGGATCTAAGGGTTTCAAGAACGGGTGAACAAGACCAGAAGATTGAGGGCTAGACAATATTCTTTCCACTTCTCGCAAGTCTGGTAGAAAATAGGACCGATGATGAAAATCATCCGATGGTATTTCCATGCCAGTCATTGCTTCAAGGATATCATGTTTAGATGGAAGAGAGATATCAAGGCAATGCTGAGAATAATATTAACTAAGAGTCCAATCCAGAGCCACATCTTCATCCAAATCCTCTGGTGAAAGAGAGTTTGGAACGGAGTCTGCAGAGTCAACACTAGATTGATAGGTAATCTTTGTTGTAGACATAGAGAATTCCATTCCACTCGACCTTCCTCTATTGTGGAGGTAGGAGAAGGCACGGTCCAAGGATTTGAAAAATAATGAGTTCAAAAGAACTCTCTTTGAGTGGGAACCTTGGAGGATGAGATAGCACTAATATGAAACGATGGAGGCGAAAGATAAAAAATACCCATCAATGATGTATACATTCCAACCCCCAAATTCTCAACATGTTGCTTCGCATCATTCACCAAGGGTACAGTAGATTCAGCAGATGAATTTGGATCTATAGGAGAAAATTCCATCTGCTCAATAGTGACAATCCTCCCTTCATTGAAAAAACACAAGATGAGAAATAATGATGAAGCAATAGCATCCATCTCATAAATCCAATTCTGCCCCAACAGAAGGTTGTAGTCTAAATTTGCATCAACTATATCGACCTCAATATTGATACTTTTACCCCCAACAAATATGGGTAAGGCTAGAAAAATGCCACGTGGCCTGTGAGAATGATCATCAAATGCAGTAAAAAGAGTAGGTGAAGGGACAACTGAAGGAGATCCAATGGATTTTCATCATGAGATAGACATGACACATGTGGAAGCACCCTCATCGACTATTGTTCGAAAAATATCAATCTTTCGATATGTAGAATTAATCTCAAAATCCATGTGATGAGGGAGTCTCTTCTTAATATTATACATGTCAAATGTGATCATAAGAGATTTTTTTGGATCAACAACCCTAATTGTAGTCAGCAATGAACTCCTTTGTGCTGGGCACGACTAGAGTACCTATAACGCAGACATGGCACAAGGACTTTGGGTCGGATCTTCTTCAATGGAGTAGTTTTGGGTAGCCTTGGCATTAGGATTAATCATTGTACGATTTTTACACCCTTTCGGCATTCGAGGTATAGGCTCGACTTCAAGCCGCTCTATATGGAGTGGCTCAAAAATAGTAGGATCACCCTTATCTTTTGAAGACTCAGCTTCACCATAATCATGAGATCTCATAGCTATATCAGTGTGAGCACTCATCATATATACATTTGACGAATTTTCACCTTCTTGATTGCCCCCTGTGGGATATCCAATATCAACATTCGCACTAGCAAGCAGCTGTTGCCCTTGGGGAAAAGGGTTTGTCAGTACAATATGGGAGCTAGAGGAACCCTGCTAAGCTAACAAGTGTTGAGCATCCTGAATTTTCGAGCAGAGGTGAGTAAGATGGTCTCTGGTGCATAACTTGCATGGAAACTTAACCTTCTTATTATTGTACCTCTTACCCTCTCCATCATTACCATTGGATATGTTCACATTACCCTTACAATTCTTGTCTTCCTTCTTATTATTCTATCCCTTATTCTTCACATCAGATTGTTGATTTCCTTTGGGGTTAGAAGCCTGCACAACATTAATATCCAAGGGTTGAGAAGGAGTCGTCACTGATGGCGTAGCCTGAACATAAGGATTAGGTTGTAAAGACAACAACTCCAATTGATATAGGAGGTTAGCCATGCCACTATCAATCGAACCAGTAAGCCCGTCAGCATGAGCACCTGTCTTCGTTTTAGCTAAATCCACTTTGGAATGAGGAGCATCCGAAAAAATATTATTCGGGACCCCAGACTGAGAATAGATCAGTTCTAACTAATAATCCCTAATGTCATGTCTCCCAATTCACAATTTTTTTGTTTTTTTTTGTTTTTCATATATACTTTTCTTCACCCAATGGTAATAATGCATACAAGGCTTTCGTCTAATACCCCAGATACTCATATGGTGACTATATATATTTTTTTTCCTCAACATATTTTTTTCCACTTATCATTTCTATTAAGAGGTAACCTATGTGTTTATAGATATATATATGTTATGGTTATAAATATGTATTGCACAATCATAACGTGAGTATGGTATAAACCATATGATGTTAATTTGTTTTTCCTTATAACCATCGTATTATCAATTCGTAAGAGTTTTTATGGCGTTCTCACGCTACTTCTTGGTCTTAGACGACCCTATACATGTTATGTTTGTTTAAATAATGAACCATGGCATTTACACTTGACGTGTGAGTCGATTTCGTATAGATCGATTTGGCACCTCTAAACTGACTACATTAAATTGGTAGTACCTTCCTATCGTTTGATGGTTATTTATTCTCAGGTTTCCTACCTCATTCTTTACGCTTCTGTGTTGTTAATTGTTCTTTCTAACCCTTTTGCATACATTTATGTCCTCCTCATTTATGGCATTAACTCTCTCGTGTTAATTCTCGTTGGCCTCCACTTGACATTTCTTGATTTCCCAGCCATGAGTCATCGATCCATTGTATGGTGCTCCGATGCGTGCCACCTGTAGGGTCGAGATGTCTGAGGGTTTCGCTCCGACTCATGATACTTATGGTTTACATTCTCTGGCGTAGTGTTCATTTGCTCCTCTACTGAGCGGTGGTTGCTCTAGTCTTATGCTCCCGGTTTGTTCATCTGGCATCCATGCAACTCTCTACGAGTTCTTCCACGATGCAGACTTACACCACATCTTGTTCTCTTGGTAAGACTTACCTCTACTATTTTTTTTTCCATCGTTATAGTGCGTATAGTTTCTTGGAAAGGCCGAGCTCTGTTTTAATTGTATACCTGAATGTACGTGAGTTTTACATGGTTGGTTCTCATTTCCTGATAGAAGAATTTGCATTCTAACTTGCACTCGAACGCCTATCCATTTCGCCTCTCTTGTTTACAGTCCATAGAACTCATTCATATCATTCGTTTGACTTGTCTTATGATCTGAGTTTGTAATAAAATATCAATTTGTTGACTGATACAATTTTCTTATGCCTTATACCTCCTCGTCGTGACTAAGGGAACCATTTTGATTCGTCCTGAATCAACCTTCCCATCGTCAGCTTTGCGAATGAGTTTTTTTCAAAGGTAAATTCCTCTCTAATTCACATTTTGCTAGATGTATGTTTACTAACAATAAAATTCCTCAGAGTTTAATTCCAAATCGTTAAATTTTTATTTTATTAGGCCCCCTGGTTATGTTGGCGTTTGGATTCGATCTGACCAGGTAACTATTTGCTTTTACATTCAAAGGTATCAAGTCGTTCCTCTTGGAAGTTGTATAACACATAATGTATTTTTGTCGTGTTTTTTACTTGTACAGGTATCGTCACATTTTGACTCTGCTCACGAGTTTATCTTTCCAGCTATTCAAGTTTTTCAGGAAGGTGGTCTGATTTAGTTTTTGTTCTGGTATATCAGGACCTTGAAATTCCTTGGAAGTTCTGCGAGGGTTTTGGCATTTACCACTCGTATTCAGATCTTGCCTGTGTTTTATGGGAAATTTATGAGTTTACCCTAGCATTTTTTTATGAACGTTATGCTTATTTGTACGAGGAATCGTGGACGTTGTTATGACAATAACCATATATTTTAATTCATGTTGTTATTTGCTTTAACTTACAAAGTCGAATCAGATTTGGTTTATAATGAAGACTAGTCTCTCGTTGGTTTCCATACTAGGAGTATTTATTTCTAGTAGTGATTTTTATTATTATAGATTAGACTGTGGTGATGTATCTCCTTGTGACTTCAGAAATGGTTTGACTATATATACCTATTGTGTCTATGTGCTAGAGGTATACTTTGTTTGATAACACCGCTCCTTCTCTAAATTTTTTAATAATGCTCCCCAAGAGCTGATTACTTAATTTCATGAGCAATTAACATTAACTCTTCTCCTTTTTCACTATAATATGAATATTTAGTTAAGAGCTTGGAATTTTGAAATAGTTTTTACTTGCAGCAGTTAACTGATCCTGTAACTACTTCAGAGTCTACTTTCAGTTTTCATAATTGCTTTTACTCCTTTCTATTTAATCTATACCCTGTTCATGCACTGTCTAAAATACAACACATGTATTTAAAACACATATATAGGCATAAAATTATATGTGCACTTGATGAGGATCTTTACATTTGTTCAGGCATATGCATACTTTATCGAAATTCTGGAAGGATGTACTACCACTGAAATACATAGGTGTACCTAATGTTTTTCCCTTAATTTTTTTCTAGTAAAATCTTTCATTAACATATACTATAATAACATGAATGTCTGATTTAGAGCTTCTAAATTTCTTTACACTCTGTACAGATATAAAATGTCACCTGTTAATTTTCATTTTATATTTCTGTTCTATGACACATGATTTTAGTCTTATTAACTGACAGCCTCTGAATGAAATTTATCTTCTAATTTCAATGTACTTATCATGCATATGTGTGTTAGTCATACATGATCGTTTTTCAATTATCTTTCTTCAAATCTACTGTCCATAGTGCATATATAAAATGTATCTGGTCACAATTAACTTGCAACCTTTTATTAAATACACCCATTTGCATGCAGATTTGTAGAAGAATATTCTACTTGTTTTAACACTGTGCATTATGCTTTCAAGGCATGTTTACATCACTGTAGCCCTTAGTTACATTGTCACTATTATTAAATTAATTTCTGAATACTGTAGTCAAATGTATACTTTCATTGGTATATTTTTTTTTTTTATAACACATGAACTTATTTAATTATATCATTTCCCACAGGGAACAGGTTTGAAGTATGTCTAGTTTCAGTTATAATTGTTACCTATGAGGTTATCATGCTTTCTTTTCCTATATGCAACAGTTATTTTATTAACTCAGAAGAATATTAAAGTTAAACAACCAAATCATTTTTGGGGATAAAATGTATCCTCAGATTTAAACCACATTGGTTTAGAGTCTCTGCTGGATTCTCCCCACAGATTTTATTCCTACTACTATACAGAGATGAGAGGATTAATTTCTTATACATACTTCTGTTAAATGTAGGAATTAACAACTTCATGATTTTAATCTCACATAATACTTATGACCATTAACCATCTTGCACAATATCAGATACTTTAACCATTCATAAATTTATAAACATACCACTTCTGCAACTGACCAACCTCCCAAACTTAGAGTTCTTCTGTCCTCCAGAACTCACCCCCGAGCTCAGATCATCTGCTAGAACAGACCAACCTCAATCTGTTCTGGAGTAGCTTATTTAAGCTTATGCCCCTTGAAGCCTATTTCTAATTGTGCGTCCAGAATTACAGGATGCTTTTCTTCCTGTTTGCCTAGGCTTCCATTGTTTAGGGAATTTTAAGGCTGCTTTCTGCTTTTCCAGCTTTTTACCTCTTCCCAACTACTCTCCACCTCATTGGGGAAAATCTAGATTTTTCCTCAAAAATATAATTTAGAAATAAATTCTTTCAAGGATTTTTGAAAGATTTTTTGGGAAAGTCTTAGCCTCTTTCCACACCTCATTGATTTAGCAAGTGATCTCAAAATTATCATTTGGTCAATATGCACAGAATTATTTTATTTATTTTTCATAATTAATAATTAATTACATCCACACAATACTTATCCATTGGGGTCCACTCCCCTTTGGATTAAAGTTCAAATGTCTAACTTGAAAGGAAAACATAAAACTAGGGGTGTTACATATTCCCCCCCTGAAAGCAAACATTGTCCTCGGTGTTGACAACTAACTAATAGAGTTCATTTTGAAAATAGATATGAATATTTTTCCATCATCTCAGCTTCTCTTTCCCATGTAGCTTCTTCAGCAGTAAAGTGCTTCCACTGCACCTTTTCTCTTGCTACTGTTCGGTTCCTCAATTCAATTTCTTCCCGCTCCAATATTTGAAGCAGCTTTGGAAGGAACTCCCCTTCTAGTTCCACCTGTATCACATTCCAATCAACAATGTGAGAAGCATCATGCACATATCTTTTTAATAACGAAACATGAAACACATCATGCACTTTAACATGGGGCGGTAAGGCCAGCTTATAAGCCACTGGTCCCACCCTTTCTAACACCTCAAAAGACCAACAGTATTTGGGAGCCAATTTTGCACAACTTCCAGCATAAAGTGTGCTCCTTTTGGGCTTAATACGCAGGTACATATGATCACCCACTTTGAACTCTCAATGTACCCTCTTCTTATCAGCATAGTTTTTATGTCGATCTTGTGCTGTCTTGATGTTTCTTTGTATTTGTTTGAAAATCCTTTCCATTTCTTGTAAAGTATCTAGTCCCAATACTAGCTTACTTCTGGTTGGCTCCAAATCAAAGGAGTACGAAACTTTCTTTCGTAGAGTGCTTCAAATGGACTCATTTTGATGGAGGATTGATAGTTGTTCTTATAAGCAAATTCGGCTAAATGCAAGTAGTCTTCCCATTTTGATGGCCTATCCATCACATACATTCTCAGCATATCCTCCAAAATTTTATTTTTTCTCTCTGTTTGACTGTCTGTCTGAGGGTGAGAGGCAGTACTAAAATTCAGTTTAGTGCCCATACCCCCAAACAGACCTTTCCAAAATTCAGCTGTGAATTTAGCATCTCTATCTGAAATAATCATCTTTGGGACCCCGTGTAGCCTTACTATTTCTTTTAGGAACACATCTGCCACTTGGGTTGTCCCAAAAGTAGATTTTACAGGTATGAAGTGTGCAACCTTTGTTAAGGTGTCTACCACTACCATTACTGAGTCATGTTGGTACTTTGTTCTGGGTAACCCCATTATAAAATCTATAGAAACAATCTCCCATTTCCATTCTGCAATTGGCAAGGGATTTAGAAGATCAGCTGGGTGATGATGCTCAAATTTAACTAGTTGGCATTCCATGCATCTAGCTAAATATTCTTCTACATATTTTTTCATTCCTGTCAAAAAAAAATTCTTTTTCAAGGCTGTTAGAATTTTCTGATATCCAGGATGTCCTGCATATGGTTGTATATGATACTAATCTAGGATCTCTTTTTTCAAGGACTCTACACTAGGGATATACAATCTATTTTTATAGTAGATTAGCCCTTTCTTGTTTTGGGTGTACTCAGCCATTTCCTTTTTCTACATTTTTAATTGCAGACTTTCATAATTGGGATCTCGATCTGCTACCCTTTTAACTAGTTCTTCTAAATCAATACTAGCACTACCCCCAATGCTACTTATGTGTTGGCAAGCATTTTTGCTTAGTGTATCAACAATTTTGTTTTCTTTCCCTTTCATATGTTTTATGTCCATATTAAATTCACTTAGAAGAGACAACCATCTGGCTTGTCGAGCATTTAAATCTGTTTGAGAAAAGAAATACTTGAGACTAATATGATCAGTCATCAGTGTAATTTTTTTTCCAAGAAGATAGTGTCGCCACATCTTCAACGCATGAATTACAGTAGCCAATTCTAAATCATATACACTGTAGTTATATTCATGTTTCTTAAGTTTCCTAGACTCATATGCAATAATAGAATTTTCCTGTAACAGAACTCCTCCCAATCCCTCTCTGCATGCATCAGTGCATACAACAAACTCTTTGTCAGGATCTGCAGTTTTCAGTATAGGGGCTGTAGTGAGTTTTAGTTTTAGTTGGTCAAAGATGTTTTGGCATTTTTCAGTCCACTCAAATTTGGTGCCTTTTCTCTGTAATGAAGTTATGGGATATTCTATTGCAGATAATCTTTCCACAAATATTCGATAATAACCTGTAATTCCCATAAATGATCTCACTGTTAAAACATCAGTTGGCACCGGCCATTCTCTAATAGCTTTTATTTTCTCAGGGTCAACAGCCAATCCTTGTTCAGAAATAATATGCCCCATGTACTGAATCTTGTCTTTATAAAATTCACATTTACTGAATTTGGCATATAACTGGTTTTCCTTCAAATTTTGCAAAACTATTCTTAAGTGTTCTTGGTGCTCTTCCTCACTTTTTTTAATAAACCAGAATATCATCTATGAACACTAGTACAGATTTATCTAAGTACTTTTTCAAAACGCTATTCATTAAGCACATAAATGTGGCAGGAGAATTTGTCAACCCAAAAGGTAGGACTACAAATTCGTAGTGACCATACCTGGTTCGAAAAGCTATTTTACTAATGTCTTCCTCCTTAATTCTGAGTTGGTGATAACCAGTTCTCAGACCAATCTTAGAAAATACATAAGCCCCTCTTACCTGATCAAAAAGGTCATCAATTCTGGGCAATGGGTATCTATTTTTTATTTTCAAATTATTCAGTTGACGATAGTCAATGCACATTCTAAAGGTTCCATCCTTCTTTTTCACGAAAAACACCGATGCTCCCCAAGGAGACAAAATCAGTCTGATATACCCTTTATCCAAAAATTCTTGCTACTGCATTTTCAGTTCCATGAGTTCGGGGGGCTCATCCGATAAGGGGCTTTGGAAACAGGTGTTGCTCCAGGAACCAAATCGATTGAAAATTCAATCTCTCTTTTGGGGGGAAGATGAGGAATCTCATCTGGAAAAACTTCCTTAAACTCTCTTACCACTGGGAGAGTTTCCAGCAGATTTTCTTCAAGTTGCTGTCCTAATTCTTCAACGTGTAAAACATATACTTGATATCCATTCCTAGTTGTCCTCTTTAATTGTAGAGCTGATATTTGTCTTACAGAAATTGGTTTTGGTTTTCCTTTGAGTATAAAGGGTCTCCCTTTTTCATCTACGCAATGTAGAGTTTTATCCCAACAGTTCATCATAGCCTTTCTCTTTTCTAAACAGTCCATTCCTATCAGCAAGTCATATGAGCCTAAGGGAATAATGTTTAAGTTTACTTCTATCTGAAAATAATTCAATTTAATTGTTGTTGTAGGTAACTTATGAGTTACCTTTCGCTTGGTGTCAGTGGCTAGCTGGACCAACCAAGACTGCTGAAAATTTTCAGTTTTGAGATTACACTTCTCTACCACTTGTGGACTAATGTAACTCAAAGAAGCACCTGGATCAATTAAAATTGTAACAGGTTGGTCAGCAACCTTACCTTCCATCTCGACCATGGTAGCCTGGTGTTCTGCTTGTCGGTTCTCCAAGGCTACACTAATGGTAGGTATGTTTCTGGCTATATCATTCACTGTGGTAGCTTCTCGATCCCTCATAATCATCTAAATGTTTCGGTGTGGACAATCCCTCAACAGATGAGGTTCTCCACAACCCCAACATTTCAAAGGTTCACGTATTTTGACTCCTCCCTCCTTCTTATTATCTCCATCTATTTTTTTTGAACCAACTTGGGACTGAGCAGTTTGACTTTCCTTGGGTTTGTTAAATTTCTTCCGCTGATGGTCCCTGCCAAAGTTCTTCAAGTAAGCTGGTTTCTGTTTCTTTCCTTTGAATTCACCCTTGTTTACCCAACTTTTCCCATGCTCACCCTTTATTTTAAACTGCTGGTAGCATAATCTGGCTTTCCGTACTGCTTCGTCCATAGTTTTTGGATTATCGAATTCTATTTTCTCCTTGTACATAGCAGGCAAACAGTTCAAAAACCTTTGCACCTTTGCCTTCTCTTCACGAATATAAGGAACATACCTTAGAAGATTCTTAAACTTGGTGACAAACTCATCGATAGTGATCTGTCCCAACTTGAGTTCATCGAATTCCTTTGCTTTATCATCATAATAACGTTCGTTCAAATAGCGGTTTTTAAATTTCAATTGGAAATCTTCCCAAGTCGTTGTCTTTTCATCAATGGCATGGACCATTTTCGTCTCCTCCCACCACAAGGTAGCCTTACCCTGCAATTGGTAAATAGCTAATCTAGCCTTCAGGTTACTTTCATATTCATAGACTTGGAAATATTCAATCATATTCAACAACCAAGCCTCAGCATCTTCCTCCTTCTCCCCATCATAGGAGGGAGGTTTGATCTTTCGTAATTCCCCCTGTAATTCTTTTCTCTGTTTAGACTGATGTATAGTAGTGTCATATTCCTCAGAATCATCATAGAACTTGCCTTTCTTCCTCTTTCCAGAACCTTCACCTTCTTAGCTGTTCCGTGAAGTCAATTCTCTGATGAGATTTTCCTGCTCCTCACTGGCTAATGACAACCTGTCATTTTGGCTTCTTAGCTCAGCCATTGCCCATTGCAACCTATGCAACATAGTCATCAAAGGAGCATTGGGATCTGGCGTGTTATCTTCATCACACAGATCAACATAAATTTCATCACCTTCAGCAATTGACTTTTCTGTTTCAGTACCATTGTACACTAAACAAAACAACATCAGTATAAAAAAAAAAAAAAATTCAACAAGAAATAATTTACATAGTGAACACAACAATAGCCCAATTTTGCTGACATGGGCTCTGATACCATTTTTCATGTCTCCCAATTCATAACAAATTTTTCTTTTTTTTTATATATACTTTACTTCACCCAATGGTAATAATGCATACAAGGATTTCATCTAATACCCCACATACTCATAGGGTGACTATATATATATTTTTTTTCCTCAACATAGTTTTTTCCCCTTATCATTTCTATTAAGAGGTAACCTATGTGTTTATAGATATATATATGTTATGGTTATAAATATGTATTGCACAATCATAACGTGAGTATGGTATAAACCATACGATGTTCATTCGTTTTGCCTTATAACCATCATATTATCAATTCGTAAGAGTTCTTATGGAATTCTCACGCTACTTCTTGGTCTTACACGACCCTATACATGTTATGTTTGTTTAAATAATGAACCATGGAATTTACACTTGACATGTGAGTTGATTTCGTATAGATCGCTTTGGCACCTATGAACTGACTACATTAAATTGGTAGTACCTTTGTATCATTTGATGTTGATTTATTCTCAGTTTTCCCGCCTCATTCTTTACGCTTCCATGTTGTTGATTGTTCTTTCTAACCCTTTTTCATACGCTTATGTCCTCCTAATTTATGGCATTAACTCTCTGGTGTTAATTCTTGTCGGCCTCCACTTGACATTTCTTTATTTCCCAGCCATGAGTCATCGATCCGTTGTATGGTGCTCCGATGCGTGCCACCTGTAGGGTTCGAGATGTCTGTGGGTTTCTCTTCGACTCATGATACTTATGGCTTACATTCTCTGGTGTAGTATTCATTTGCTCCTCTGCTGAGCGGTGGTTGCTCTAGTCTTATGCTCCTCGTTTGTTCATCTGGTGTCCATGCAACTCTCTATGAGTTCTTCCATGACGCAGACTTACACCACGTCTTGTTCTCTTGGTAAGACTTACCTCTGCTATTTTTTTTTTCCATCGTTATAGTGCGTATAGTTTCTTGGAAAGGCCGAGCTCTGGTTTAATTGTATACCTGAATGTATGTGAGTTTTACATTGTTGGTTCTCATATCCTGATAGAATAATTTGCATTCGAACTTGCACTTGAACGCCTATCCATTTCGCCTCTCTTGTTTACAGTCCATAGAACTCATTCGTATCATTCGTTTGACTTTTCTTATGTTCTAAGTTTGTAATAAAAGATCGATTTGTTGACCGATACAATTTTCTTATGCCTTATACCTCCTCGTCGTGACTAAGGGAACCATTTCAATTCGTCCTGAATTGACCTTCCCATCGTCAGCTTTGCGAATGAGTTTTTTTCAGAGGTAAATTCCTCTCTAATTCACATTTTTCTAGATGTATGTTTACTAACAATAGAATTCCTCAGAGTTTAATGCCGAATCGTTAAATTTTTATTTTATCAGGCCCCCTGTTTATGTTGGCGTTTGGATTCGATCTGACCAAGTAACTATTTTCTTTCACATTAAAATGTATCAAGTCGTTCCTCTTGGAAGTTGTATAACGCATAATTTATTTTTGTCGTGTTTTTGACTTGTACAGGTATCGTCATGTTTTGACTCTGCTCACGAACTTATCCTTCCGACTATTCGAGTTTTTCAGGTAGGTGATCTGATTTAGTTTTTCTTCTGGTATATCAGGACCTCGGACTTCCTTTGAAGTCCTGCGAGGGTTTTAGCATTTACCACTCGTATTCAAATCTCGCCAGTGTATTATGGGAAATTTATGAGTTTTCCCTAGCATTGTTTTTATGACTCTTATGCTTGTTTTTACGAGGACTCGTGGATGTTGTTATGGCAGTAACCATATATTTTAATTCATGTTGTTATTTTCTTTGACTCACAAAGTCGGATCAGATTTGGTTTATAATGAAGACTAGTCTCTTGTTGGTTTCCATACCAGGAGTATTTATTTGTAGTAGCGATTTTTATTATTATAGATTGGACTGTGGTGATGTATCTCCTTGTTACTTCAGAAATGGTTTCACTGTCTATACCTATTGTTTCTACGTGCTAGAGGTATACTTTGTGTGATAACACTGCTCCTTCTCTAAATTTTTAAATAATGCTCCCCAAGAGCTGATTACTTAATTTCATGAGAAATTAACATTAAATCTTCTCCTTTTTCACTATAATATGAATATTTAGTTAAGAGTTTGGAATTTTGTAACAATTTTTACTTGCAGCAGTTAACTGATCCTGTAACTGCTTCAGAGTCTACTTTTAGTTTTCATAATTGCTTTTACTCCTTTCTATTTAATCTATACCCTGTTCATGCACTATCTAAAATACAACACATGTATTTAAAACACATCTATAGGGATAAAATTATATGTGCACTTGATGAGGATCTTTACATTTATTCAGGCATATGCATACTTTATTGAAATTTTGGAAGGATGTATTACCACTGAAATACATAGGTGTACCTAAGGTTTTTCCCTTACTTGTTTTCTAGTAAAATATTTCATTAACATCTACTATAATAACATGAATGTTTGATTTAGAGCTTCTAAATTTCTTTACACTCTGTACAGATATAAAATGTCACCTGTTAAGTTTCATGTTATATTTCTGTTCTATGACACAAGATTTTAGTCTTATTAACTGAGAGCCTCTAAATGAAATTTATCTTCTAATTTCAAAGTACTTATCATGCATATGTGTGTCAGTCATACAGGAGCATTTTTCAATTATATTTCTTCAAATATGTTGTCCATAGTGCAGATATAAAATGTATCTGTTCACAATTAACTTGCAGCCTTTTATTAAATACACCCATTTACATGCCGATTTCTAGAAGAATATTCTACTTGTTTTAACACTGTGCAGTATGCTTTCAGGCCATGTTTACATCAATGTAGCCCTTAGTTACATTGTGACTGTTATTAAATTAATTTCTGAATACTGTAGTCAAATTTATACTTTTATTGGTATATTTTTTTTTTATAAGAAATGAACTTATTTAATTATATCATTTCCCACAGGGAACAAGTTTGAAGTATGTCTAGTTTCAGTTATATATGTTATATATGAGGTTATCATGCTTTATTTTCCTATATGCAATAGTTATTTTATTAACTCAGAAGCATATTAAAGTTAAACAACCAAATCATTTTTGGGGATAAAATGTATCCTCAGATTTAAACCACATTGGTTTAGAGTCTCTGCTGGATTCTCCCCACAGATTTTATTCCTACTACTATACAGAGCAGAGAGGATTAATTTCTTCTACATAATTCTGTTAAATGCAGAAATTAACAACTTCATGATTTTAATCTCACATAATACTTATGACCATTAACCATCTTGCACAATATCAGATACTTTAACCATTCATAAATTTATAAAAATACCACTTTTGCAATTTACCAACCTCCCAACCTTAGAGTTCTTCTGTCCTCCAAAACTCACCCCCGAGCTGAGATCATCCCCTAGAACAGACCAACCTCAATCTGTTCTGGAGTAGCTTATTTAAGCTTATGCTCCCCAAAGCCTATTTCTAATTCTGCGTCCAGAATTACAGGATGCTTTTCTTCCTGTTTTTCGTGCTTCTTCTCATTTTACAAAGATCTTGGTTTGGGTTCAAAAAATTTTCTTCAAAGTTTGGGTTTAAGAGCATTTCTTGGTTGATTTTACAATTTTGGGATTTAAAGAATTTTTTTGGAAGACATTTCTTAGAGGCGGCGTGTTTTTGGAAAAAATTGTAAAAAATTTCTTGGACGTACATTCAAAATACATTTCTTGGAGGTATGTACGTGTTTTGAGTTGAAGTAAATCTTTTTAGCTTCGTTTCATTTTTATAAGACATTTTTCTCTCGAATTTTTTAAAGTGTGTGTTTTGGATTGGAATATGTAATTTTTGCAAAAAATTTACACTGAATTTTTTTAAATTAAATCTTTTGTGATATTTTTTGTAATTGAGTTATTGTCTATTTTTTTTGAAGGAAATTTTTTGAAATTCATACCCTATTAGCATGGGAAATCGAAGAACTTGTGTGAGAAAATATGATCGAAAAAGAGACCCTGAGGCACGTAGAGAAGAGACTAGACAATCTCTCAAAAGAAAGTTAGAAGCCCTCTCAAATATTGAAGAGGAAAATCAACCTCAAGTAGAAATTGAAGAAGGTATGTAAATGGAAATATTATGATCTATTGATATATATTTAAAATTTTCCCAATGTAAAATGTGAAGCTTAATTTTTATTTGATGAACTAGTTTGAAAAATATTTTGTTTAATGTAAACAGACAGAGATATTCCTCAAAATCTTGAAGAAGAAAATCAACCTCAAGCAGAAATTGAAGCAGGTATGTAAATGTAAATATTATGATCTATTGATATATTTTTAAAATTTTCCCAATGTAAATTGTGAAGCTTAATTTTTATTTGATGAACTAGTTTGAAAAATATTTTGTTTAATGTAAACAGACAGAGATACTCCTCAAAATATTGAAGAAGAAAATCAACCTCAAACAGAAATTGAAGCGGGTATGTAAATGTAAATATTATGATCTATTGATATATTTAAAATTTTCCTAATGTAAAATGTGAAGCTTAATTTTTATTTGATGAACTAGTTTGAAAAATATTTTGTTTAATGTAAACAGACAGAGATACTCCTCAAAATATTGAAGAAGAAAATCAACCTCAAGCAGAAATTGAAGCGGGTATGTAAATGTATATACTATGATCTATTGATATATTTAAAATTTTCCTAATATTTATTGACATATTTATTAATTTAGTGATTTATTGAATATGTACTATTTTTCGAATATGTACAAATGAAATCACTATCGATAATGAGATGTTAGAAAATGTTGACACTCACACATATGGAGATAAAAAACCTGACCATATTATACGATATCGTGTCGACCGCATTTTTGAAAAGTATTTCTTAAATGAGCAAGTGACAGTTCAGGCTCAAATGTTGAAAGGTCTCCTATCATCAAGGAAATTAAAAGAAGCGACGAAACTATTGGGTATTCGAAAATCAGCCAAAGATAAAAAAATATGAAGGAAGAGGTGATAAAAAATATGAGTAGTGCTATAAAGTCAATTAAGAGATCTAGAGATAAAGATGTTTCAAATGTACGTAGAGGAATACAGATGGCAATGGTTTCACCAAGTACTCAAGAGAATCGTTTGATAACATCTATGGCACGAGCACTGGGAACCTCGCGAAAAACTCTGCACAAACATCAAAAATTTTGACTGCAAATAGATGTAAATGATGAACTAGCTTGTTGGAGAGCTATTTGTAGGCAACCATAAAAAGATAGACTTGTAGAAAATGTGAAAAAAATAATATATGAATATTGGAAGAACAATTCGCGTGTTTCACCAACCGCAAGACATGTGATGCGAAGAAGAATAGCATGAAATCAGTACGAAGAACATGAAAAACATCTCTTGGAAACCACTTAGATAGAGTTATTCAAAAAGTTCAAAGAAGAGAATCGTCAAATTCAAGTTTCACTCAGTGCTTTTGTTCAACAAAAACCATGGGTATGTAAAACCTATCATCGTATGCGACACTTGTTGTTGTCGTTATCATGTGGAATTTGAGTTATATTATGACACATTCCTTGATTTCGGTAGAACATTATGGAAGGATTCACCTCCTCCTTCCACTATCCGTGAATTCATATCTCAAATTCTATGTGAAAGAGAAAGCGATGAACTATTTTACAAAAGGAAATGTGTTGGTGGTAAAAAATGCGATGATTGTGGAAATTTGACTAAATTTCAAAACAAATATCGTATTGATATAAATTATCAATCATTTTCCAACATGAAAGTGAAATGGAAGAGATATGAATATATCGATACATCGATTCAAGGTGCAAATAGTGTTAAAATAATTGAATTACTAGAAGACAAAATTTTTCTGATAGACTTTTTGAGAAAGTTTGAGCCAGAAATTTACAAATACACGAAGCATTCCCATAGAGCTTGATGGCAAGAATTGCAATTCAAAAAATCTCGTGAAGTTTTTCCACCAGGGACCATTTTGTCAGTGATTGATTTTGCAGAAAACTACACATTTGTTCCACAAAAAGAAATTCAGAGTGAATACTATCATTCTGACCAAGTCTCCATGCTCGTCCATATTCTATATAGACATGCTGAACAAAATGTTGATCATATAGAAAGCATGAGTGAAAATCGACATATCATTAAAGAATATCACTTTTATATCAGTGACGATCGTACACATGATACATGTTTTGTACAACATTGTTTTGGAAAAATTTATGATTCATTGAAAAATCATGGAATAACATTCAATGAACATTGGATATGGTTAGACGGATGCGCAGGTCAATTCAAATATGCACGATCATTCTTTTGGTTGTGTTGTCTTCATAAGAAAACCTGCATTAAACATTGTTGGAATTTCTTTGAGACTAGCCATGGAAAAGGAGAACATGACGGTGCAAGAGCATGCATAAAATGAGTACTTCGAATATATCAAATGAACCACTTTTCACGCCGACTTGTGAACGCTAAAGAAGTTCTTCAATGGTGCATCACTGCTCTAAGCCATGAGAAAAACCCATCAAGAGAAGTGCGAAGGTACATTCAATTTAATTTATATTGGAAATATAATTTCAAACATTGTACATTTATCATGCAATGATTATTTTTAATTGTATTTTGATATCATATTTACAAATTATTTTTCTAATTTTCCATATAAAGGTTTTTCTGGCATATTGGAGTCAAAGACGTAGATAGATCAATTGGAAATGACATTGAAACAATAAAAGGGACTCGAAAATTACATTCAATTCAAACAAAATTGTCCAGAAATGTGTTTGCATTGGATAAAAGAAAATATTCTTGTTTTTGTGATGTTTGCGTAGACAACACAAAATCCAATGACGTTTGTGAAAACAAAATGTATGTGAACGATTGGAAACATACAGAGTTAAATACAAAGGGGAAAATGTCTGTTGCAATGTTTGAAGAAATGCAATAAGAGGAAACTACAATATCATCTGATGGTGATCGAGTTTCTGATCTTATTAGAGAAGGTAACATTTGAATTACTTTCTAATGATTTAAAGATCTAGAAATAAATTTAAATATGCATAATTAAATGTTAAATTTATTTTATTGTGCAGGAGATTTTTTTGCTGTAATTGCACCTATATACAACGATGAAAATGTGAAGTATTATTTGATGCGTTGAACTGAACAAAAAATTAAATTATTACAAGACTATAATGATCACGGATTTCAGTATGATAGAGGGTCTATTATACTGAAAGGTTATTTTTTCAGACAAACTCATCAAAGTGGAAACTTTGTTTACTTTGAAGACTATGAACCTGATTCCATAAGTTGTCAATATAGTCACTTGGTGTGTGCATCACGCATAAAGTTGATAGAAGTTCAATCAAAGAAAAAATCGAAAATTAAGAAATGGAAAATGTCAAAATCCGATCATGAACGGATTATTGAGGATTGAATTCCATTAGAATTTTTTTTAGTGAAGTGTCCAACAATTTATTATCTTTGGATTAAATATGTTTTATAACTTCCAGTACTCAACTAAAAATTGAGCTGCTTATGTTATTTGTGGTTTTCACATGTTACAAATTGTTTGGGTACAAGCACGTGCTCTAGTATCAACTGAAAGTAGTTTTTCTATACATGTGCATTGATGAAAAATGTTATATGTATTGGATATATATCAATTCTAGAATGAAATTAATTGTTCTTGTATATGTTTTCCGACCATATGGTACAAATTATTTCACTTTATTTTGTAAGGTCAGATTCGATCCCCATATGGCCTAGCCTCCAAGGGACGAGATAACAAGTGGTTGTCCCCACTTGCCCGAATCTTAGCTTTTAAGTACAATTTTACTGTTTATGGTAGGCATCTTACATGATTTCTTAGCCAAGGATAGATTCTCTTTGTTTCAAGTTTTCAGTAAAAGTTGTCACCGAATGACCTACTAGGATATTATAAATACTAGCTTTGTAAGATCATTTGGCATTCGGAAAAATTCGAAAGTCTTAGACTGTCAATCAATTTAAAGTATCATTCACCCTATGGAGTGTAAAATATTCAATGAAGGTTGGTGATGATGCTCACTCCTAGCTTGAAGCAGCTCCAATGACCAATTCTTTAATGAATTCCAATGCACTAGACCAAAGTTGGTGACCTACTTGGTTTTTCACCCAAGAAATTCCAAGGTACTCTTCTTACCTTTGGCCCCCAAAGATACAATGGAGTTATAGGAAGGTGAAGAATTTTTTTTTCACTGATAGGAATTTGGTCACATCCCTAATCTCCCCTTATCAAAAAGTTCCTATCTACTACATTATCCAGCATGTACTCAAGATCACTATTTCGTAATTAGAATATCAAAATATCATAAATTCTCACAAAAATACATGGAATGCCATTACGACACTCATCTAACAATGGGGAGCTCAAAACCTAGAAAGCTCCTCGTCCCCTTAATAATAATGTGTTTAATTTAGTCTTTTAGGTGAGGATTAGGTGTGAATCTTGTTTTCACATACAAAAATAATAAAACAAAAATAATTAATTGTTTAATTCCATAAATTTGATTATTCACCAAAATACATGTCATATCCACTATTTGTCTCTCCTACAAATTCCCATTATTTTATTAAAATATGATTTTATCTCACCCAACTATCACATTTTCCTAAATTTACTCCTAATTGTTCCCTATGCCCTAAATCTACTCCTAATTGTTCCCTATGCTACTTTTCCGTTACTTATTTTTAGAAAGTTATTTTCCTAGATCCATCATAACTATGGATCTATCAAGCGCCGAGAGGGATCAAATATCTTACACCTAGTTGGCTATCACGCTATGTTAAATACTTGGCCACTGAGAGGAATAAGAGTTCCATTTTGTGTTATTTTATTTTCTTCCGTAGTTGAAAATACAACTAGGAGTGTGAAGTTAGAGAGAAAAATGTACGAAGTTAAGTTTTTATAGCAGCCTTACACGCTAAAATTATTAGCTAACTCTAGAGAGATTACCTCTTTCTTTGTACTCACATATTTTCCATACCAGAAAAGAGAGAGTAGAGCATGTTTACATTTTAGTGTTGTTTTTCTTCCATAAGGATTTCCTAGGGAAAAAGGAGTCTAGAGCATCATTACTTTTTAGGGTTGCTTGTCTCCCATATAAGCATTTCCTAGGAAAATAATTGTGTTGATTGTCTAGAGATATGTATGTGTGTTTCATTATGTTCTCTATTTCTTATGTTTTGTTTCATTATGTTTTATATTTCTTACATTTCTGCCCTCTTATTTTTCTTTCCAATCAAGGTTTATAAAATAACATGAGAAGCAACATGAGACTTGGAACAATCATTTTCATTATCTATATGGAAGGCAAGAAGGATTATATCTCCTTAAGCTTAAGCTTATGTAGTTTGTCAATTTTTATCATATATTTTTTGGTAAGGGTAAATGTTTTTTATCTATAGTACAAGTCATGAGTTCCCCAATTTTACCTTATGTAAAGCATGATTCTAGGATTACTACAATTTGTACTTGGTTTTTTATTGTGATGATGCCCTGTCTCAATCACTTGGCCATCTCTCGATGGGTAGTTAAATCATTATAACAATACTTCAAGTAAAATTTATCTATTTGTATTATGTGAAATTATGTAAAAAATGTTATACTATTTTCCATAAAATTGGGTTGAGTTTATCATATATTTCAATGAAAGTTGATTAAATATGTTTTCTTTAAAAGGATCTAACAATTTTGTTAAGGTATGAATTTGTAATTTTGTGTGGCTCTCTATCAACCTTCACTTCCTCATTTCTAGAAAAAATCTACTTGCTCATTCGTATACCCACTTTCTATTCAAATGCATGAGTTTTGAACTCTTGGTAACTATGTTTTTCCACGCAGGAAAATTATGTCACATTTTATACTAACTCTAAATATTATTTTGAAGTTTGGATTACTGTTATTCTTTTATATAATTTAACATTAGATATAAGTTTAAATTGAAAGCTACTTGGATGAAATATAGCTTAGATATGGCATTTGAAAATTATTATCTATTTATTGAACTAAAGGACATAATTATTACACATGTTTAATTTACATTCAAATGCTTCTTTGATTTATCTCCTATAGCTTAATGTAATGATAGATATATAATTTAAGTAGAAGGCCCATGAGATAAATATGACTAATATGTGACATTTGTATTGAATCATCTATTTGTTGTGTTATATGAACATAATTGGTACGCATATCTAATTTGCATTACTAATATGTCATGCTTCTTTAATTTATCTTTTATAAATGATCGGAGCATCCCATTTTAATCTATCCTTTTTGACTTCAGATATGTGGGCAATACTCATCCGAATATTTTTCTATCATAAAGGAGTGAGTAAAATTGTATTCCATTTGTGTCAATGTTAAGGTTAAGCACATGGATTAAATTTTTATATAAGATACATTTCCACAGTGTAAATTTATATCTAAAGAGTCCAAAACCTCATTCAAGACCATATGTTTTGTTGATGTAGTTTGATTGGTTATATTGCATTGCTTTTGTAGTTGTTGCTGTGGGCCTCACCATCTAGTGATTTTAGGTAAAAAAATATTTACATGGAATTTTGAAGTATCCTAGAATGTTTATTATTTATCACTACTAGCCTTGGTGATTTAGTTGTTTGTTTTGATGCTTCTTCGTTGCCCATATTTAATAGTTGTTCATGTTTATTTCATTGTTAAGGATTTTTATTGGCCTATCAGGATGTATTTTTCTCAAATCCATAATGGCTAAAAGAATGAAATTTATCTATGAAAAAGAGAGGTCATATGGAAAACAAATTGTTTGCAAGTGTTCTTTTGAACCCATAGAACTTGCAACCCCGATATGGATACAATACTAAGTAATACATAGCCTCCTCATCTAACTTAACCAGGGATTTGCAATACTATATTTGAGTTGGCTAGCTCCATTTCAAGATATTATAATGTTAGATTATTATTTCTATAGATTTTGATTATGGTAGTAAAATGTTACAAAAAATCGGAAACTACAAATAATATTATTTTAGATATATGGAAAAAGGACATGGTAGAGAAAATAAAACAATATTAAACTTTTCATAAATAGTTTAGATATAAATACAAATTTTCTAATTTTGATTGTAAATTCCAAGGCTTAAAGAAATATCTTTTCTAATAGTTTTTTTTTAATTAATAAATAAAAAAGAAACATTTTCAATCAAAATCACATCCAACATATAATAAAAATAATAATAAAAATTTCAAAATTCATACACTATGACATTATTATGGCAAAGAGCATACAAATATACAAGCAAAAAATCCTTTTATATAATAATGGAGAGCTTCAAATATACAAGAAAAAAAATCTTTCAGCCTTCTTGTATCCAAGAGAAAAGAGTTACTAAACAATCATATTTTAAACAATTTTAAAACTTGGAGAAAATCATTTGTTTTTGAATTCCAATTATATAAAAAATTAGTCAAATATTTCAAATCTATTTTTTGGCTAGTTGCAGAGTGTAGGTACAATTCTAGCTAGAGAGAGACTCCAAGAATATGTTTCAAGACAAAACAGGTTTCCAACATTCCAGTCAAGAAGGGAGGCAAATATCTCCAACAAAAGAGGCAAGAACAAGTTCCCTAGTGGTAGTGCTATGCAACCCAGTTAGTCAGTGCATGTTGCAGGCAAGAGTGCGAGTAGATGGTAGTCTCAAAAGAGAGTTTCTAGAGGTAGAACGAGTTTCCCAAAAGAATTACTACACATTTTATTAGGTAGGACTGCATCTAGCATGGAGAAAATCATATGTTTTTTAATTTAAATTATATAAAAAATTAGTCAAATATTTCAAATCTGTTTTTTGGCTAGTTGTAGAGTGTAGGTGCAATTCTAGCTAGAGAGAGACTCCAACAAAGGGTTTCAAGACAACAGGTTTCCAACATTCCAGTCAATAAGGGAGGCAAATATTTCCAACAAAAGAGGCAAGAACAAGTTCCCTAGTGGTAGTGCCATGCAACCCAGTTAGTCAGTGCATGTTGCAAGCAAGAGTGCGAGTAGCTGGGAGGCTGCAAAGAGAGTTTCTAGAGGTAGAACGAGTTTCCCAAAAGCAGTACTACACATTTTATTAGGTAGGACTGCATCTAGCATGGAGAAAATCATCTGTTTTTGAATTTCAATTATATAAAAAGTTAGTCAAATATTTTAAATCTTTTTTTTGGCTAGTTGCAGAGTGTAGGTGCAGTTGTAAGACAGAGCAGGTTTCAAGACAGAGCAGGTTTCCAAAATTCCAGTCAAGAAGGGAAGAAAATATTTCCTATAGATGTTTCACCCTTATTACCGTGGTGCTTCTTAACCTCCTGCTACGGGTGCTGCTAATGATCCTGCTGGTGGTTCTTAGTAAAAGTTAAAACTTAGAAATATGACGCTGTAATGTATAGCGTTTAAATTTTAAAATTTTAATACAAAACAATGACAAATTCAATGTAATTCACATATAAGATGATTTTTCCATGTCAAAATTGAAAATAAGGTCAGTTCCAAAGAAAATCACGCACAATGTCACACATATTTAGTGGCTAATGAGAAACCCAGCACGCACAATGTCACACAGATTTAGCGGCTAATGAGAAACCCGCACAACGAACTTACAAACTGTCATATCAGAGTTTTGAAATTTTTAGAAAACTTAAAAGTTAAAAGGGATACAAATCGGTGTAAGTCCCAATTGAGCTCATTTCCCTTCCACAAGCTCCCATAGAAAAAATTCACAACTACATACTTGGAATCATCAATGCTAGAGTTTAAAAATTTAAACTTTAATGCAGCAATGGAGGGGGATACCAGATAACTTGATAACTGACAACCCATTCAATAAAAAAATTAGAAATACAGAGTGAGGAGAAGTTTCAGACGGTCGACACAGAGTGAGCAGATTGATTAGAATTTCAGAGTTCACAGCCATAGAACAAGAAAAATTTTAAAATTAAAATTCGATGGAGTGCAGTGAAGTGCAGAAAAATTTTAAAATTAAAATTCGATCGAGATTCTAAGAGGGGGATTCAGCAGGACGAGGGTAACTGGAGGATCAGATAACATCAAGATGGTGATACCACTGAATACTTTCATCCATCTTTATTTGACTGAGAGGCTATTGTTTTCCTAGTTTGGCCTGTCAACAAATAGCCAACTGAACGCAAAATCATGGTGTGCGTTTTTCTCAACAGTTTTATGTGATGAGGGCTGTGAATTATCACTGTTTTGTTTTACAAGCTCGATGGGCTGTCTACATTAGGCAGGAACTTATTAACGGGTTTTGACATCTAAATTTTTGGGCTAATTACACTTTGGTGGGCGGTTCACAACATTTTTTGTGTTGGTGGCTACGCATCCACAGTTTTTTGATGGTTTATTCTTTACCAGAATAGGCTACTACAGCGTGAGGTTCACACATTAAAGTGACACACATTGAATATGATGGTGCTACATCACAGTTTTATGATGTGTTTTCGCTTTGGTGCATCCCAAAGGATTTTAAGACTGTCTGGGCTTTGATTAGCGATGTGATGAACATTAGAATCTTTCTTCAGGGTAGTGTTTTTTTTCCTCTGAATGAACTCTTTCGGGACTGTTAAGAGCAGACAACATTTTTTTTCTTATTATGAACATCATGTCTTCTAGCTTGAACAGGGTAAAAGCCAGAAACTGGTTCTGCACTGGAGTGCCTTTCTCTGTGTATGTTTTTCATACAAATTTTGGGTCTGTCTTCTTTGATCACACTTCTTATGTGATTTCAATGTAATTTTATACTCACCTGCAGTAATAAAATTACGCTATTTTCTTGAGGAAAAAAATAACAAGAAAAATTTTAAAATTAAAATTTGATGGAGTGCAGTGAAGTGCACAATTTGGATTTTTCCTTTCTACATTTCAACCACACTGCTCTACTTTTTTATACTCAATTTTCCTAATACTTTAATTTAAAAAACTATGATATAACTTATAAATTAGAGCATCGGTGTGAAAACACTTAAATTTTACAACGTTAATGCATTCGAGGATAGATTTTATGTCTTTCAAAACATAAAATATCATTCTATTCACACCCATTTGTCTTCAAACTGGTTTATCGCTTATCAAAATTTCCAACATGAAAACGATAAAAGATATTTTCATACCCGGAGTCGACGAGCGTGGACAGCAGGAGCACCAGCACGGGCGGGAGCAGTAGCAGTGCCAACAGAGCGAAAACAGACAACGCGTGAACAATGAAAACTGTAAACTATTATCTTTCGTGGGTGATTTATTTATAGAAAATAGTTCGGCCGAACTATTTTAAAAGTAAAAGTTCGGCTGAACTCACAGTTCGGCCGAAATTTTTTAACAGTTCGGCCGAACTTTCGTTTCCAGTTTTCCAATCTCCGGCAAAAATTTTGTTTGCCCACACCGTCAGTGTGCCGTTAATTCAAATAGAATTACGAGTTCGGCCGAACTTTGTAAAATTTTCGGCCAAACTATTGTTGAAAAAAAATTTCAGCCCCCGATTCTCACAAAAGTGTAACCCAGCTTCACGTTTCCGCCCCTAGACTTCCCTTATTTAGGGACTTTTAAAGATGCTTTCTAATTTTCCAGCTTTTTACCTCTTCCCAACTACTCTACACCTCATTGGGTAAAATCTAGATTTTTCCTCAAAAATCTAATTTAGAAATAAATTCTTTCAAGGATTTTTGAAAGATTTTTGGGGAAAGTATTAGCCTCTTTCCACACCTCATGGATTTGGCAAGTGATATCAAAATTCTCATTTGTTCAATATGCACAAAATTATTTTATTTATTTTTCATAATTAATAATTAGTTACATCCACACAATACTTATACATTGGGGTCCACTCCCCTTTGGATTAAATTTCAAATGTCTAACTTGAAAGGAAAACATAAAACTAGGGGTGTTACACCTAAAGATAGCCTCTTCCTCAGATAATACCCCAGAAAGGGATATATCCTTCTATATTTTTGGCTCTAATAATTTAAGAAACCATTAGAGAATGAAATCATTCGGAATTTGGCCTTTGATGAGCCTCTTCCTTCTCCTCCATTCCTGAATATGATCATAAATGAATGTTGCCTTGTCCTACTTAGATTTTTCTAGGATATTAGTCTCAGCATCATAACGAATATGCAACTAGAAATGGTTCATAAACATAGTAGCCAACTCACCAAAAGTAGCAAAATTTCCCCCCTGTCAGCTCAATGTACCATTTGGTAGTGTTTCCAATTAGGGTGCGTTGAAATAGCCTCAAACTAATCGAATCATTGATAAGGGAGTTCGATGAACACCATAAGTGGAAAGTGGTAGCATGGTCAGCCAGATTCTCACTAATATTCCGTTCAAATTTTGGAATATCAAACGGAAGTTTAGTAGGGACCGGAGACCAACCCAGGCTATATCGAATAGGATCATTTGTTAATTTCGATAAATCTAGCAATTTTAAAGTTGTGAGGAAAGGTAACCACTGAGGAGCTTCAGAATTCCCTGCCCCAAAGGAATGATTCCCAACATTTCGAAAATAATACCCTGGATTTGTTGAGGCACAAGGTTGCCAGAGATTGTTCATAGAAAAGGATGAGCCATAAGAGAAACATTTTGGCCCAGAAGCATTCAGAGAAGGACCCCCTCCCATCATAGGATTACCATAAAGAGGGATATTTCCTCCAATTGAATTTTTAAAATAAGAAGAAACCCCTTGGTAAGGGTTCCAAGCGTTAGCGAATGGAGAGAAACCCTGATAAGCACCTACAGAAGGGAAATGTACATTCCCTTTCTGACCATAGAAAAAATGATTCCCATCTCCCAACCGTGTAAAAGAAGCATTCCAACCTTGAAAATAATTATAGCGTTGACCTCCAAGGGAAGGATTAAAACTTTTACTTTTAGAGGTGAAAGGAAAATATCCTAAGGAAGGGTTCGAATCAGGAATGTGACCACTTTCGAAGGGGAAACCTTGAAAAGAAGTTGAACCACTAGCCATAGAAGGCATAGGTGTGGAGATAGCATAAGCAACAGTGAAGGAAACAAAAGGAATTGAACTAGATGGCATTCTAAAAGAAAATGGACCAAAATGGGAAGAAAATGATTTGGTGCCCCCACTCGTAGATGGAATAGAGGTAGAGCCAAACATTGAAGCACTGAGACTGATAGTACAAATAGCAATAGTACACCCTCCTTCAACTAAAAGAGGCTTATGGACACTCACGGTGCTCATAGACGAAGTTATGTTCCCAATCGTGGCCATTGAAAGAAACAAATAAGGATGGGGGCCAATTGGTCTCTCAGACGCATGCCCAACATATAAAAGAATGTCTAAAAAAATAGTAGGAATAGGAGAGGAAGGAATACCTGGAGGTTAAAGAACTTCTTCAACTTCTACTTCTTCTACAGGAAACAAGACTCTAGAGATGAGTGGAGTAATCCTCTCTACAATACCACCAGTAATAAGACCATCAG
This sequence comes from Pinus albicaulis, assembly GCA_034641835.2. Taxonomy (NCBI): domain Eukaryota; kingdom Viridiplantae; phylum Streptophyta; class Pinopsida; order Pinales; family Pinaceae; genus Pinus; species Pinus albicaulis. Next base: position 19,871,058 of record MU968450.1, read on the forward strand.
CAAAAACAAAAACCCCAGTCGGTGGATAACTCTCCGATACGTTCACAACTACTGGATGAAAATCACTAGCAGAATTTCTCCTACACCTTCTTGAAAAAGGCTCGGGACTTGCAGGAGAAAGCACATGAAGCCTCCTTGATTAACGAGGTGATAAGTCAACCACTTTTAATGATTATGATATTAATTAGACTCAAAAAATTATGAATCTATGTAAATCTAAGAGCAAAGAGCACACTTTATCAAAAGTCCCTAATATACAACCATCAAGCAGCCTTCAGGTATTTCCGCTGCGAGTTGTTAGGACCGGACACCAAAATACAAGAAAAGGAATAAAAGGACCTTCCGAAAATAATCTAGGGTAATTTCGCCCCAGGCCTACTAGCGAAGGTAACAGAAATAATTACGATGACCTCCTAACAAAAGCCTTTGTTAGTGAAAGTACCCGAGATTTTCAAGGGCACCCTCTAGTAGTACTAATGAAAGTGATACAATGTCTGCCTCAAGTACCACGGGTATTCCACCCCCACAGTCACCTGTGTGATACCTAGTAAACGCAACTAAGGGCAACAGTTGGTATCGATAGCTGAGAGAAATGGTCTTATGTCAAGATTCAACAAATAGGAGAGGGGGTATCTCTCTTTTCTACCTTCACTACCCCTCGCGCTTAACTCTCTAGAGGTAGATATTTCCCGATCCACTTAACAAATTTGGATTTCAACCATTAATAAATTTCTACATTTGACAGTTTTGAGTGGCCATGGAGAGTTATCTCTTCACTCACCTATTCCTATGACCTAGAATAGTTGGTGTATGATTAATGACAAGAAAAAACTTCTAGTTTATTTTAGTTAATGTCTTGATTTTAAATGGATGTTATTTAAGTCACGGGTAGATGGAGAATGCAACTTATGATATTTTTGACGCAAAAAGATAATTCAATAGAAAACCTACTACATGAATATGCAATTTTTTCCTTTTGATGAAAATATATTTCTACTTGGGTTCTATGAAGCAACTAATAAATAAGAAACACTTCTTTTTTCTTTTCAATATCGCTCTTCACACACTTCAAAAGATATCGAAAAGACTAGAATGCTAAACGATGAAACTAATGCAAAAACTACCAATGACCAATGATAAATGAAAATCCTGGGAATACTCACAAAGGGAAGAAAAGTAGTTTTTGAATAAGATTGGTCTAATCACTTTGACAAAAAATCTGAGACAAGCCCCAACGGGAACTTCTATGCACAAAATAATGCCAAAAAAATCTTGATATAAAAGAGACAAATCCAAACAAGGACTCCTCTCAGAACAAAGCAATTGGACCAAAAATGAGAAACTAGAAAATTGCTCCAAAATGGATGAAAACCATGAAAATAAAACCAAAGAAAAAGCAACGGAAAACAAAAATGGTTTTTAGCTTTTAAATTTTTAAGGAACAAAAAATTTCATTGAGACAAGCACAAAACTACCAAAGGTCCCAAATCAAGAAATTGAGCCAACAGGGCAACTTCCAATTACAGAAGCCAACTATGTGACTTTAGTAGCCAGAATCAAACAAACAAAAAGAAGTAACCAACTCAAGAAACTGATTCAAAACAATAGTATAAACATCCAAGAAACAAAAAATTTAAGAAACCGATGAATGTCATCTTCAAGATTCACTAGAAAGCTAATCTCAAGAAACAAGAAAACCAAGAAAGTTAAAAAGGAAAAAACCAAGAAGTGAAGAAATGCTCAGGGAAAACATGAGCAAACTGACAAAGGTTCACTGTCTTGAAAGGCCAGAAAAGCCAAGAACTTCATAAAGAAGTCCTGGTGCTATAGCCACAACTCAAACTTCATCGAAAAGGTAAAACCCTAGAATGGATAGGTTTTCACATAAAAAGGAGAGAAACTAACATACAGCAAGAAGAATCACAGTCCAGACACCTAAGAGTTTCCACTGGATGACCAACAACAAGCAAGAAAGACATACAAGGTCCCAAAATTCAATTTTTCAAATTTTACTGGGCATACACGGATCCACTCTGTGAAACAAGCATGTATATGCGATTGTACCTAAATAAACTCACGTATACATGGGTCCCTATGGAACAAATAGAAGGTATATGCGACTGTGTACACACCAAGAAGCATATAGAAATTGTAATAAAGAAAATATAAAAAACTCAGGCCTGATTCAGAAGATCAAGAATTCTTGCTGGATGGGAAAAGAACCTACGAGACTGAAAAAGTGATCAAACTACCAATGAACTTAAAATACATAGAATAACAATGAAAACTAGAAATTACATGGATTTAATCCCGAGTGGAGTCACTAGTTCTGTTACAGGCAAAGCTGCCTAAAGTTGTGGGTTGAGGGACCTAATAGATCTGAAGGCATATGATAACAAGAAGCACTCTAATTATGAGTTCTAATTCTTGAACTAGAAAAATGAGGATAGACGACCTTACCCGTTTGTCCTACGTATGAGGTCGATCCCATAGGGTTCAAACCCTATGATACTCCTCGTGCTCTAGAACCCGCAGATGAATCAAGATAAAGCACACAAACTAGTTTCACAACATATATGTTCTAGATGTTATCATTTTATCATATATAATCTCATAGAAATAACATGAAATAAACCATTAGAAGATCATTCAACATGTATAGTAGACATATAGCACAAAGCCATCACGAACGAGACAAAGCTTATTTTATTGATAGTATGTAAAGAGAAAGTGGAGAGATCACTTGAGATCTGCCATGGCTCCAAGAAAACTATCATCGAGATCTATCCAACCCTAGCCTCACAAAGCTTCTTCCATAAAGGGTAAAAAAATAATGTCAAATAAAGTGGGGGTGAACATCACAAGGAAGCAAGGGTTTCCTGAACCTTGGAAGTGTGGGAGGCACAAGGAAATATCATACTTGATCAAGGCTATAACAAGTTATAATATAAATAACATTCTCTCTCCTCCCTTATTCCATTCCCTTGAGGTGTATTTATACTTCCTCAAATCATTTTTTTCGGTTGGGAAATATTGGCCACAGTTTGAGGTAGTTAAGTTATAGGAAAACCCTTTAAACCCCACCCAATTAATAAGGAGTTTATTAATTTTTTAATACTTTAAATAGTATATGTGGGTCAGACATGGGTGGACCCGCGTATGCATGCATAAAAGTCTAGGCACAGTCACGTATGGAATTCAAAATACTCTTTTTTAAGAATTTTGACCAAGTTTGAATGGAAGGGCTACCCAAGGTCAATGCATAAGTCATCAAGTATATATAGGTGATAAATGATGCTATAACAGAATGACCCTCCTATCGAAAAGGAAGCAACATGTAACATGAAAATTATTTGGGTAAAGTAAAAGCAATTATCTATAATGAGCGAGAATCGAATAGAAGGAAGAGACCCGATTATGAGAGGTATTCCTAAAGCCATCGAACAAAAAGTTAGGGTGCGAACAACTGGAGAAAGAAGGTGACCCAGAAAATAAAATGAAATAGGGTGTGAACAAAAAGAACTCCTCCTAGGAATGCAACATAAGAAGATCACCATGACTCAACCAATAAAAAATTGTGACCTGTGGAATAAGGAAGAATGAAGAGTGGAGGGAGACTGAAGTTTCCATTACCTCCATGAAATTTGTACATTTATAGGAAACCCTGCGCTGACAAAAGATTCCAAAATAGAGTTGCAAAGACACCAATCAAGGAAGGTGGCAAGGAAAGTGACATAATGACCATTTTTTACCAAATTGAGGGATTGTTGTTAATCCAATAGATCTCAACCCTTGATTGATGAATGCTCAATGTCACCACCATTGAAAACATGCCCAATAGTCACATGCGTGCATGTGAAGGAGGAAAACATGTCAAATGTGGAGTGAACCCTTTCAAAGCCCAAGGCAAAGCATGAAAAAAAAAAACTAAAATAAAATACACAGTTCATATAGTTACATACCCTAAATGCATACAATACACCTACAATTATTTATGAAAGGCCATGTGTCAGTTGTTGGAAATGCCACACTAAGTATACAAGTAACCAAACTTTTAGAAAAGCGCACCCACAAAATCTCTAAACATTAACCCATAAATATGGTATCGGAACTATAATAAATCCAAGGAAATACATTAAAATGAGCATCCCAATATTACTTTGGATAAGTCGATTTGAACATAGGGTAAAGTGTTAAGGGTCGGTTAAAATACAATTGCTAAACCTACTACAAAAAATACTCTGAATAAGCTTGCAAAGGGAGATATACCATTTAAATTTTGAATGAGGAAGGGTTCTCAGAATTAAGGATTAAAACAATATACACTATATCTTCAATAAAAAAATGAATGAAATCCGTTAGATGATAGGAGCGATGTTGTGATGAAAACATAGGAAAAAAATTTCTATTGTTCTTGAATTATTAGAGTTGAGACACAACATGCCATGAAAATTAAGGTGGTCATAGCTTTGATTCCAAAGATATCTTGTTGTCATGGTAGTGTATGGCAAGACATGATGAATTTTTTTGGTCACATCAGGTTTGTATAAGCCTCCCATTCTCATTACTCTTGCTATTATGTGGTAGATATCTTGTATATCCTTGGCAACACAATCTGACTTAAGAAATTCAACTTTGATATTTTGATCTGCAATGGTGAACAGAAAGATTATATTATTCTTGATTCCATGAACATACATCACATTTTTTATTTTTAATACATGGCCATTTGTTAAGGTTTCACATACATCACCATAAGCTTTGATTTAATGAGCTTGATTATCCACTAGATATATGTTAGTGCCACTATTATTTCCATGATAGCTATCAAATGATTCCCTTTTGCATGTCATATGAATTGAAGCACCAAAGTCAATACACCATACATTACCATTATTAATTTATGTTGATAGGGAAACTTTTGAAATCAATAATTTGAGATTATTGAAGTTATCACTAAGCAAGGCTTCTTGATAAACAAATTTACATGAATTCCTTCTATTCTTAGACTCATTAAATTTATTTTTATAGAAATCTTTAGCAAAGTGTCCACGCTTATCACACTAGAAGCATACATCCTTCCATCATATAGGTATTTTCCCTTGGTGGTGTTATACCTTCATATGGTTTTAGATATGACTTGTCTCCTTTGTTCTTGTCCCGTGGCTTTCATGTTTATGGTTGCTTCCCTCTTTTCACCAGTGTTAAATTTGATCTTTGATATCTTCCATTAATATCCTTCCTTCTCTCTTCTTCTCGTAACATAATACGAGTTAATTCATCAAAGGTAAGATATTTTTCCCTAACTGAAAGTCCAGTGATAAACATGTGATAATCATCTAACATCCCATTCAATGTAATTGTCATTAAACCAATGTTTGAAATCTTTTCACCAATAGAACCAAACTTATCATAAATTTCTTTTATTCTAAAAAGAAAATTACTAATAGTTTGATTTACCTCCATCTTAATTGAGAATTTTTGTTTCTTCAAAAATAATACTCTATTAGTATTGCAAGTTTCATAGAACTTTTTAAGTGCCTCCGGTTTCTTAGGATGTATCACAAAACTTATGAAATATCTTTTTCACCTTTTTAAACTAACCCAATCTCAAAAAATAATTAATTATTAATGTTTTTTTATCGAAACCATATACCATTAGAACTCAAATCTCCTCTGGGTAAAGTTTATAAAACTTATTTTTTACCCATTAAAACAACCACACATAGAACTTACTTTCCTCCCAAACCTTCTTTTCATAAAATAAAAAAAATAAAAACAAAATCACCACTTTTTTGAAATGTGAATTTTGCATGACTTTGTTGAACCAAGTGGCTTATTCTACAACAGGTTAAGTGTAAGTTTGTTCGTGAGTCCATCAATATTTTATTTTATTTTCTCTTTTTCTATTTTTTATTTATTTATTTATTTATGTCAATTATACATATACTAGCAATTGCACCATATGTTGCAAAAGAAATTACGTAAGGCTATAGCATAAGAAAGAGTAACCTAGAAGAAATAAATTGTTGCAGAGAAGGAGCCACCATGAAGGAATGAAAGGAAAATTTACTTACATGGAAGCAGGTCATGGAGGTTTCAAATATATTGATTATAAGAGTTATCAACCACAAAATTTTGTTATAGATATTGAAATAGGCAATTGTGGGTGAAAACATATATGTAAACCAACGTAATGAAATAAGTTGTTGCAGAGAAGGAGCCATAATGAAGGAATGAAAGGCAAATTTTTCTTCCATGGAAGCAAGTCATGGAGGTTTCAAAGATATTGATTATAAGAGTTAAATTTTGTTATAGATATTGAAATAGGAAATTGTGGGTGAAAACATATATGTAAACCAACATAAATTGTACACATATATAAAAATTTTGTTATAGATATTGAAATAAGAAATTGGGGTGAAAATATTTTGGTGATTAATAATCCTGCGAAAACAATTGAAATAAATACTATCAGTTGGTTTTCAATACATTTATGTAATTAAAATAGAGCTAGGAACTTTTGAGGACTAATTCATTGAAAATTAGAAGCACCTTCATTCCTATTTTTCCAAGCTGGTCGTGAATACCTCTCTGGATCACTTGGATTAGCACTGTATTTGTTTCACCATTATCTAGTAATCTTGAGAAAAAATGAGTAAGAAATTTATGAATGGAAACACTTACAGACGTGTCACAAACATTAGTTAATTTGCAATATCAATTTATTCTATGAGTTGTTGTGATTTTTTTTCTTGTGGTAAAACTTAGTTTGGTTGTCACCTAGTTATCATGATTAAAAACTTTGTTATCACCTTAGATCCTTATAGCATTAGATATATTTTGTGAGCTAATGTGATGTTTTTTTGTCACGATGATTTAAAAATTAGTTATTATACCGCAATATTGACTTTCTCATTGTCTATTTTGTTTATGAACCCTTTAAAAATACCATAGGAACATATGATTTTACACTATCATCTCCCCTGCATTGCTGGGGGTTTAAAAAATTGGAGAGTAAATTGAGCAGTTATTGTTAGAAATTGTTGTATAAGATAGCAAATTTGGATGGTTTGTAGAAAATATGGATGTCATAATAGATATCTATTTTAAATTTTTTAATGTCTCTGGCCACCATGCATCTAATAGGATCCATTTCAACTGAGAACTTCAATATCTATTTTGAATTTTTTAGTGTCTCTCACCACCGTGCATCTAATAGGATCCATTTCAGCTAAGAACTTAAATAAATCGTTGTGCGAATGATAACTTGTGACATCCCTAGCCATTTTCTTTGATTGTAGATCGAGTTACAAACTAATAACTTGTGAAATCCCTAGCCATTTTCTTTCATTTTGGATCAGGTTATAAACTAGAATGCACTCTCTCTTCAGAAGACTCTACAATATATATTGGATGGAGGGAAATGTTATGATAAAACATGTACAAGAAAACACTTTAGGGTTGTCTCAACTTACTCGATTGTTAATCACATAGTGTCAATTTTGTAAAACTATAATCTATAGTAAGGATTGAGTTAGTTTTTTCTTTTGTAAGTTTTGTTTGGAATTGAAAAATAAAAAATTTATAAAAGCTAAAATTATGTAGTGAAAAAATTTCTTTAAAATTTCAGAATAAAAACTTGAGTATGTTTGACATCATATAATTTGAAATTAGTTTATGATTATAAAGTAAAAAACATGTAATTTTTTTAGCCACAGTTAGGTAATTAAGGATATGTATATAGTTTTTTTTAACACATGAAATTTGATATTCATTAACAACAACAAAAACTCGAAAGAGTATGTATGTAGTTACAAATTGTTATGTAGTTACAAAATATTATAATTATGCAATTAAAGGTAAATTTAGTGTTAATTAAGAAATGAGAATTATGAAAATTCATCATTATTGCAAGATAAATCATGTCGTGTGAAATAATTCGGAAATTAAAAAAATCACATATTTTAAAATTTTTCATTATTAATTTAATTTTTAATATATTAAGAAATACTAGTCATGAATAATAAAACAATTGTAACATAATTAATATATAACAAAAAACCCATGTATTTTTGGAATAATAAAATAGTTGTAACAAAAATAATATAGAACAAGAAAAACTATGTATATTTGAATGTATGAAAATTTAGATACATTTTATTAAGTAAAATTTTAAAAGAATAATGGTTATAAAAAATTAAAAATAATTTTATTAAATAGTTGGTTTAGATAAATAGTTGGCTTGGATATATATTATTTATTAGAGAGATCAATTCTCTTTTCACTCTAAAAGAGGTTTGCATATCAAGACATTTGATTCCTCTTGGCTCTTGGTAGATCTATAGTTAAAATTGATCTAGGCCATCTTAATTTCCCCTTTTAAATAAACTATATTCCATTGGTGAATACCATCGGTTTTTATAGTTTATTATTATTTTATTTTATTACCTAAATTCAATTTAACTTATTAAAAGGAAAAAAATATATACTATACAAAAACGTATATAAAACTATTTACATTTACATATAAAAATATAACAAATTTTTAATAACAACATTTTAACTTGAAAGTCACAAAAACCTAAATTCATTCTAACTTATTAAAAAGAAAAAAACTAACATTATAAAATATATATATATATAGCTATTTTCTTGTGAATCTAATGGCCTAAAGCATTTCAACTGTCTAACATTTGATCCAATGGCTAAGACATGGAAAGAGTGGCAGCTAAGGGAATTTTTTTGAAATAAGAATGCCTTACGACATAATTATATACCATTTTAAAAACATTATTTATATATCATCAAAAAAAAATTATGGTTAAATTTATTTATTTAGTTATATGTAACCCTATATAGCATTTAAAAATATTATTTAGACAACGAAAAATAACAAATTGTATTTTACAATCTAAAAGAATTCAAAATTTAGATGTGACTAAATTTGATCCGTCCTTAATTAAAATGGATCTACTCTAATAACAATTAAACAAAATTATTTCATTCACATTTGAAAATTTCACCAATTTTTTATTTTTCAGAACCCTAGAAGAAAAAGGTACTATTCAAAAAAACAAGTGTCTCAACTTGAAGGGAAGGGCTCTGTAATGTAGCAGATAGGATTTGACTGATAAGCTATAAATGTCAACAATACTTACGGGATTATAGAACGGCTACTCCTGCAGACATCAGCAATGGTTGCTAGGTAATTTCAGTAAGTAACCACACTCTCCTCCTCCCGTGGCTTGAATACCTCATATGCTTTCAACAATCTTTATGCAGGAACGATTCATCACAAAAGAAATTCAGTGACACCACAAACTTAGCTCGAACCTTAATTCCAAATTAATAAAGAACGACCGTACTCTCCTCCTCCCATGGCTTGGATACCTCATACGCTTTCAACAATATTTACGCAGGAACGATCCATCACAAAATAAATTTAGTGACACCACAAACTTAGCTCGAACCTTAATACCAAATTAAATAAAGAACCATAATAGAAATATGATAAAACAAATAAGAGATTTTATTAATGCAGGGAAAATCTCAAAACGGATTGCACAATATATGATCGCATTTCTTAATAACAGATATGTCCTCAACTGTAACTGACTCATCATCTACTTAATGACAAGTGATTCATATTGAACACAATGAATTTAACATACTCTAGTATTCAAGACTACAATTCTACTAAATCTGGAGAGTTCTACACAATCTGGGTCAATCTCATGAGTTCTACATAAAAGAGAACATTTTATTTCTCCATTAGCTCAAAGTATCATGTGAGTTGATATGTGGTTGCCTTGAACTTAATTCAATTGTCAATTTTGGAAATTCGACCAATAAAAATGAATTGAAAAATTTTCAAAATATTACCTCATTCTTTCTGTTCTTCCGATTTCAATTTCAAAAATATTTTCAAAATCGGCAGTCGATATAAGGATGACTTTTCAAAATCTTCAATCAATATAACAATGATTTTTAAACCCTATGAAAGCCTCCGAGGAAAGCTTCACACTGAACGTCCTCCTGAAAATGCACCCCTTGCCACCTTTCATGTCCACCCTTCATGTCGTGGAAGATGTTCTTGACCACAGGCATCAAGAACAATCTAAACACTTCAAAGCCTTCCTAATAAGCTTGGGCTCCCCGCAATTTAAAAAAATTTGCATATTTTGCAAGTACATCCCCGAGATTTTTATTTTTATTTTTTATATTTTTATTCGGTAGAAAAAAAAAGCTACTTTTTCATATTAAAATATAAAAAAGATAGTACATGTTCTTTGTATCTTTTTCGATTTTACCATCCTCTATCTCTATTGATTCTTAATATGAGTGTGGCCCTAATTATCTATTGATACTAACTGTTTATACAAATTCTCCCTATTGGATCCATTTTAAATTTTAAGGCTTCTATTCTATAAGCCCCTACATATATACTCACAAAAATTGTAAATATGCTCTTATAAGTTCCCAAAATTGATACATTTTCTTCTATGAGTAGTTAATGCTACTTTCATTGACCATTATTCCTTATTTAAAAATTTAAGAGAAGAATTTACCTGTTTCCTTAGCAAACTCTCTCTTAGACAACAAATCATGTATCCAGTTTTTTTTTTTTTTTTGTATATGTGATCAAAATTAACACATTGGGAGGTTCTTATGAGATTTCGGATATGACTCATCTAGTTGTTATGAATTAGAGAATTGAAACTAGTGTTGTCTCGCACCCATTCTCTGATGCCTTTAGCATCTCTGAATATCTGAATACACTCCATCCTTGACCATTTTGTCGCTTTGAAAACTCCCTATAAATCAATGAGCTCTGCCTTACTGTTTATACCTTGTCCGCCTTCCCACCAAAAATGAAAAAACTTTCCTAGATTAATGACAGTAACAACCACACATCAAACGACCACTAAATTAAACCCTGAAAGTGCGAGATGGAAACTTTGAGGTGGGAGGGTGTTAATGTACCAATACACGGAATCATTAATTTCAAGAATAGAATGCTCTGAAGAATGACAATTCTGCCAGTTTCGGGGTCGTGTGAGGCCATTCTTTCGTGGATGTCAAGAATTTAAAGTTTCCAAACTCCTTGCCTTACGTTTAGCTGTCAAGACCTTCATTGAGACCATTCTTTTAAATTTTAAATATTTTTTTCTAATAAAAACACTCTAAATTTTCTATATATAGAAGGAGAGAAACAATTTTAAATATAGGTCAATAATTACTTTTAATTTGAAAATATTAATATAAAAATCTTAACTTATAATTCTCTAAGATAAATTAAATTTATTTACTCTGTAACATACCCTAAAACATTATAAAAAAACATTTAAACCTTTATCCCCTACCTTAATTCCATAATTTTAATTATAAAAAAAAATATATTCTATCAATAATCATCATATAATAAATTAAGCTGCATACATATGTTTTCATTATACTGAAATATAATAAACTAGCGCAATCACATTTACCAATGTGATTGATATACGCCGATACCCTTAACAGATTTACAACCACATTCACCAATGTGGTTGATATACTTCGATAAGCCTATATCCATTACCCACCACATATATTTCACCAAAATAAATATTATATATTTATGACTAAAATCACCAAAATATTTTATATGTAATATTTACTTATAATATATTAATAATATTAACTATATACATACTATATATTAACTTGAAATATATATATATATATATATATATATATATATATATATATATAATATTATATTATTCAATAGTAAAATATATAATAAAAATATATTATTAAATTATTTCAATACATTAATAGTTTTAACTCAAACTATAATATAATTCTATTATAACATAATAAAAATATTTTATTAATATTATAATAAGTTTATATCTCTTACAAATATCTCAAGGGATTATTAATATTTTACACCAAAAGAACTAATAAATCCAAGGGTTGAATATTATAAACCGGAGTAATTGGTGAAGAAAAGGGTAAATAAAAAACCCTAAGAATAAATAATTTAAGCTCAAGAGATTAAAAGGCTTTCAGAAATAATAATACTTTAAACCAAAAAATATAACAAAGTAATAAACTCTAAGAATTAATATATTAAACTAAATAGATTAATAAAGCATATGAAATAATATTTAAAAACAAAAAGCCTAAGAACAAATAAACCCAAGGGTTTAATATTATAAATTGGAGTAATTGGTGAAGCTAAGGATAAATATTAATATTGTAAACCAAGAAATTAAAAAAAAAAACCCTAAGAATAAATAATTTAATCTCAAGATATTGGAAAACCCTCAGAAATAATACTTTAAACCCAAAAACATAAGAAAGTAATAAACTCTAAGAATTAATATATTAAACTCAAGAGATTAATAAAGCATATGAAATAATATTTAAAAACAAAAAACCTAAGAAATTAATAGACCCTAACAATTAATATTTTAAACTCAAGATAATGATTAACCCAAGAGATTATTAATAATGCAAACCAAAAGAACTCATGAACCAAAGGTTTTAATATTATAAATCAAAGGAATTAGTGAACCCAAGAGATAAATATTATAAACATAAGGGATCAATATAAAAATCACAAGAGATTAATAAACCCTAGAAATTGATATTTTAAACTAAAAAACCAAATAAATTAATAAACCATAAGAATCAGTATTTTAAACATAATATATTAATAAACCAATGGGATTATTAGCATTATCAACCAAAAGAACTAATAAACCCAAGGGTTTAATATTATAAACCAAAGGAATCAGCGAACCCAACTCATCAATACTAAAAACACAAGAGATTAATAAACCCTAATAATTAATATTTGAAACTCAAAAACCTAAGAAATTAATAAACCCTAAGAAATAATATTTTAAACTCAAGAGATTAAGAAATTCAACGGATTATTAATGTTGTAAACCAAAATAAGTAATATTATAAACCAAAGGAACTATTAAAATTATAAAGTTAAGGAACAAATAAACAGAAGCATTTAATATTATAAACCCATGAAATTAGTAAACCCAACGGAAAAATGTTATAAACCTAAGGGATAAATATTAGTATTATAAACGAAGAAATTCATAAACCCTAAGAAGTAATATTTTAAACTCAAGAGAGTAATATACCCTAATAATAAATAGTTTAAACCCAAAAACCATAGTATTTAATATTTTAAACTCAAGAGATTAGTAAACCCAAGGGATTATTAATAATATAAACAAAAAAAAAATAACAAACCAAGGGTTTAATATTATAAACCAAAGAAATTGGTGAACCCAAGGGAAAATTATTAAAAACATAAGGGATCAATAAGGGCAACGGATCAATACTAAAAACACAAGAGAGTAACAAACTCTAAGAATAAATATTTTAAATTCAAAAACCTAAGAAATTAATACACCATAAGAATCAATATTTTAAAATCTAGTAATTAATAAACACAAGAGATTATTAATATTATAAACCAAAAGAACTAATAAACCCGAAGGTTTAATATTATAAACCAAAGGAACTTGGAAACCCAAGGGGAAAATATTAAAAATATAAGAGATCAACAAGGCCAAGGGATATGTATAAAAACAAAAAAGATTAGTAAAGGCTAGGAATAAATATTTTAAATGCAAATAAATGAGAAACTCACATGATTAATAAAGAGATTAATAAATCTTAGGAATCAATTTTATAAATAAAAATCTTTGATAAAGTCACATGATTATTAATATTATAAACCAAGGGGAATAAACATGGTTTACCATGCTTGATTTAAACATTGAGACAATTTTTGTCACAATGCGACGTTGGACCAACGATGACCATGGTTGGCCATGAGCGATTTTCATATTGAGACAATTTTTGTCAGAATGTGACATTTGATCATGGATGACATTGATCAACTATGGGTAATGCAAATTAACAATGGTTTCCCATGGTTGATTTTCATATTGAGTTAGTGTTTTTCATAATGTGAAATTGGACCATGCATTAGTATTAAACTCGAGGAATAATATTTAAACCCCAATATTTGGATTTAATAAACTTAAGGGAATAATATTACGAACTGAAAAAATCTAAAAAATTAAGAGATCAATAAGGCCAAGAGATCAATATTAAAAACACAAGAGAGTAACAAACCCTAAGAATAAATATTTAAAATTCAAAAACCTAAGAAATTAATAAACCATAAGAATCAATATTTTAAAATCAACTAATTAATAAACACAAGGGATTATTAATATTATAAACCAAAAGAACTAATAAACCCAAGGGTTTAATATTATAAACCAAAGGAATTGGGGAACCCAAGGGAAAAATATTAAAAACATAAGAGATCAACAAGGCCAAGGGATACATATAAAAAACAAAAAAGATTAAAGTAAAGGCTAGGAATAAATATCTTAAATGCAAATGAATGAGAAGCTCACATGAGTAATAAAGAGATTCATAATTCTTATGAATCATTTTTTAAATAAAAATCATTGATAAAGTCACATGATTATTAATATTACAAATCGAGGGGAATAAACATGGTTTACCATGCTCATTTAAACATTAAGACAATTGTTGTAACAATGCGACCTTGGACCAATTATGACCATGGTTGGCCATGGGTGATTTTCATATTGAGACAATATTTGTCAGAATGTGACATTTGATCATGGATGACATTGATCGAATATGGCTAAAGAAATTAATAAACACTAATAATTAACCCAACGTATTATTCATATTATAAACCAAAAGAACTAATAACCCAAGGGTTTAATATTAGAAACCAAAGGAATTGGTGAACCCAAGGGAAAAATATTAATAACCTAAGGGACCAATAAGGCGAAGGATCAATAAAATTAATAAAAAAATACTCAAGTTGAAGAAATTAATAAACATTAATAATTAACCCAAGGGGTTTAATATTGAAACCAATTTATTGAACCCAAGGAAAAATATTACCCAACAAATTAGTATTAGAAATAAAATTATTAATAAACTCGAAGTGATTAATAAAGTCGAAGGATCAATAAAATTAATAATATATATATTTATATATATATATATATATATATATATATATATATATATATATATATATATATATATATATATATAAACCACAAAAATTAATAACACTAATAATTAACCCCAGCATTATTATTCATATTATAAACCAAAAGAACTAATAACCCAAGGGTTTAATATTAGAAACCAAAGGAATTGGTGAACCCAAGGGAAAAATATTAATAACGTAAGGGACCAATAAGGTGAAGGGAACAATATTAAAAACACAATAGATTAATAAAGAATACGACTCAATATTTTAAATAGAGAGGAATTTTAAAGTCACATTATTATTATTATGATAAACCGCAAGTGATCAATCAACCTTACTGATTGTTAATATTATAAACTGATTGAATTAATAAACTAAAGTGATATTAAATTCCACCATGAGTGAAACAAAAAAAATAACATTGAAATTAACATAGTTTAAATCCAAAACCTAAGAATTTAATAAATGATAGCATTTAATATTTGAAACTCAAGAGATTAATAAACCTGAGGGATTATTAATAATATAAACCAAAAGAAGTAATAAACCCAAGGGTTTAATATTATAAACCAAAGGAATTGGTGAACCCAAGGGAAAATTATTAAAAATAAAAGTTATCAATAAGGCCAAGGGATCAATATTAAAAACACAAGAGAGTAATAAACCCTAAGAATAAATATTTAAAATTCAAAAAACCTAAGAAATTAATAAACCATCAGAATCAATATTTTAAAATCAACTAATTAATAAACACAAGGGATTATTAATATTATAAACCAAAAGAACTAATAAAACCAAGGGTTTAATATTATAAATCAAAGAAATTGGGGAACCCAAGGGAAAAATATTAAAACATAAGAGATCAACAAGGCCGAGGGATACATATAAAAAACAAAAAATATTAAAGTAAAGACTAGGAATAAATATTTTAAATGTAAATGAATGAGAAACTCACATGATTAATAAAGAGATTATTAAATCTTAGGAATCATTTTTTTAAATAAAAATCATTGATAAAGTCACGTGATTATTAATATTATAAACCGAGGGGAATAAACATGGTTCTTGATGCATGATTTAAACATTGAGAAAATTGTTGTCACAATGCGACATTGGACCAACTATGACCATGGTTGGCCATGGGTGATTTTCATATTGAGACAATATTTGTTAGAATGTGACATTTGATCATGGAAGACATTGATCGACTATGGCTAAAGAAATTAATAAACACTAATAATCAACCCAACGTATTATTTATATTATAAACCAAAAGAACTAATAACCCAAGGGTTTAATATTAGAAACCAAACGAATTGATGAACCCAAGGGAAAAATATTAATAACCTAAGGGACCAATAAGGCGAAAGATCAATAAGATTAATAAAAAAATACTCAAGTTGAAGAAATTAATAAACCCTAATAATTAACCCAAGGGATTATTCATATTATAAACCAAAAGAACTAATAAACCCAAGGATTTGATATTACAAACCAAAGAAATTGGTGAACCCAAGGGAAAAATATTACCCAACAAATTAGTATTAGAAATAAAAATTATTAATAAACTCAAGTGATTAATAAAGTCGGAGGATCAATAAAATTAATAAAAAAAAATATAAAAACCAAAGAAATTAATAAACACTAATAATTAACGCAACGTATTATTCATATTATAAAACAAAAGAACTAATAAACATAGGGTTTAATATTAGAAACCAAAGGAATTGGTGAACCAAAGGGAAAAATATTAATAACATAAGGGACCAATAAGGCGAAGGGAAAAATATTAAAAACACAATAGATTAATAAAGAATACGAACCAATATTTTAAATAGAGAGGAATTTTAAATTCACATGATTATCATTATCATAAACCGCAAGTGATCAATCAACCTTACTGATTGTTAATATTATAAACCGATTGAATTAATAAACTAAAGTGATATTAAATTCCGCCATCACTGAAACCAAAAAAATAACATTGAAATTAACATAGTTTATACCCAAAACCTAAGAATTTAATAAACAATAGTATTTAATATTTGAAACTCAAGAGATTAATAAACCCGAGGGATTATTAATAATATAAACCAAAATAAATAATAAACCCAAGGGTTTAATATTATAAACCAAAAGAATTGGTGAACCCAAGGGAAACTTATTAAAAACATAAGTTATCAATAAGGCCAAGGGATCAATATTAAAAACACAAGAGAGTAACAAACCCTAAGAATAAATATTTTAAATTCAAAGAGCTAAGAAATTAATAAACCATAAGAATCAATATTTTAAAATCAACTAATTAATAAACACAATGGATTATTAATATTATAAACCAAAATAACTAATAAACTCAAGGGTTTAATATTATAAACCAAAGGAATTGGGGAACCCAAGGGAAAAATATTAAAACTAGCACAATCACGTTTACCAATGTGATTGATATACGCCAATAATCCTATATAAAATATATGTACAACCACATTTACCAATGTCTTTGCCATAGACATATATACACCACCATCACATGTGTATTTGGTATCACATGTGTATTTGGTTAAAGACAAATATTTGTAATTATTAATAACTATACAAATAACAATAGCCCTATTATTTTATATTTATATAATTATATTTATTATATAATTGAAATTGTTGGTATAAGGATTTATGCTATTTTGAAATTGACGAATTTCTTATTGTGTATCATTATTTAATAAATTGGAAAAAATGATTTCTCAATCATTTTTGGATATTCAATAATTTTTATAGTTAAAGAATTTTAACTTTTATTATAAAAAAAAAAAATGTGAGGATTCAATCGTTTCATATATATATATATAGAAGAATACTATATTAATATTAAAACATAGTTTTAAAAATATATTTTAAAAGCTATTATTAAAACCTAATATATATCATTATAATATAACAATATTAGTATAAACTGAAATATTACTATAATATAAGTGATTGAAGTAATTAAAAAAGAATATGATGGTTTACCATATTAATTGTCTACTTATAAATGAATGTGAAACAAAGATAGTCTCCTTTATCTATAGATTCCTAATTAAAGTTTTATGAATTAGTGCTTTAAACTTCACTTCATCTTGTTCCTAATTTTTTTCACAAATTACTTAGTGTCTAAGTTTCAATTTGTTTTTTTGGTTCATGATATTAAATTTGACAAATGACATAGTAAATTGGTAGAATTTAAAAGGAGTTTGTTAATCTAATGTGGAATTGTTTATTATTTTCTATAAATTTTTTCACTATTATTGATTATACAATGTTAATCTTCCAACATTTTGAAAATGAATTTAGTGCTTCGATGATGAAAGAGATAACCAAATACATTGTTTTAATATTTACATAGAGTGTTTGATAATACACACTTAAGTCTTTTATTAAAAAAATTCATGATGATTGTTTATATTAAATTTAATATTAAAATATAATATTTTTAAAAAATTATAAATTAATATTATATAAACTATATTAAAATTTAGAACCTAAAATATATAGTTTATATTAGAATTTAAAATTGAAAAGCAGATTATAACTTAAGACCATTATTTTCTTTTATAAAATGATGTTAATATTTTGGCAATTTGATAAAAATGCAACGCTCTTTTAGACAACAATTCATGTATCTAGTTTTGTTTTGTGTATGTGATCAAAATTAACAGATTGGATGGTTCTCATTAGATTTCGGATATGACTCATCTAGTTGTTAAGAATTAGAGGATTGAAACTAGTGTTGTCTCGCACCCATTATATGATGCCTTTTGCATCTCTGAATATCTGAATTCACTCCATCCTCAACCATTTCGTCGCTTTGAGAACTCCCTATAAATCAATAAGCTCTGCCTTACTGTTTATACCTTGTCCGCCTTCCCACCAAAAATGAAAATACTTTCCTAAATTAATGACAATAACAACCACACATCAAACGACCACTAAATTAAACCCTGAAAGTGCGAGATGGCAACTTTGTGGGGAGAGGGTGTTAATGTACCAATACACGGAATCATTAATTTCAAGAATGGAATGCTCTAAAGAATGACAATTCTTCCAATTTCGGGGTCGTGTGAGGCCATTCTTTTCTGGATGTCAAGAATTTAAAGCTTCCAAACGCCTTGCCTTACGTTTAGCCGTCAGGACCTTCATTGAGACCATTCTTTTAAATTTTAAATATTTTTTTCTAATAAAAACACTCTAAATGTTCTATATATAAAGAAAAACACAATTTTAAATATAGGTCAATAATTACTTTTAATTTAAAAATATTAATATAAAAATCTTAAAATTCTCTAAGATAAATTATTTATTTATTCTCTAGCATACCCTAAAACATTTAAACCTTTATCCCCTACCTTAATTCCATAATTTTAATTATAAAAAAATATATATTCTATCAATAATCATCATATAATAAATTAAGCTGCCTACATACGTTTTCATTATACTGAAATATAATAAATTAACCTAAGCACGTGTATTGTCTATCAAATTGAAAATCTCACGCTAAGAAAGTAAAAAAATATATCATTATTTCCATGGTTATTTTCTAGAGTCCAATTCCACCTAAACCTAAATCATGGCATTGGCATTCTTTTACCAACAATAATTTGAGATATATCTAAGATCCAACCCAAAGATGGTCCCGCATTCGCTAAAGAATGTTGTTGCCATCCGCCGATCACGCCTAATAAGGCCAAATTAATGATATAACTTTTTCCCATAATTAATAATCAGTTATTTACATTTCTTATGTGAAACGTTTGTTTTTATTTTTGTGTAAACACGACAAAATATGCCAAGACTCTAGTCTCTTTTTATACACATAAAATATGAGCGCAGGAAGGCGAAATTGCGTTTCATGGTTTTGACTAAATAGTTCTGATTGATCCTAGTTTTGGACCAACACAGCGATGTGATTTGACAATGACAGCGTGCTACTTAGTACAATAAGCAAAAAGCATTTACAATTCGGATCGCAACCTGATGTAGACAGGACACAACACATTCACTGAGAATTTTGGCTCGACATGACTCGAGACTTAAACAAAGCGCGTACCAAGTCAATGAGACGACTAGGTAGAGAATGCAGTGGTGGTTGTTGAGTGAGGAACGCCAAACCCGTGACACCATTCCGGCAAGATTTTGACGATTTCGCTGCCAAAAGAATGGTTTTTCCTTCGCTATTTTGACAAAATTTGGTTCAAAATTTTGGATATTACAGCCGTCGAATTTCAAAATTTTCGGTGTTCAAGGATTTTTTAAAGTGATCAATCTATTTAAAAATAAAAATAAAAGATAAGCCATTTTCAGATTTTTTTTGGAAAAAAATCACTAAATTCCGAAAAGAAAATCACCCTCCACAGGAAATAGCCACCTGATTGCAGAAGTACTTACTATTAATACATAAGTTATATCATAGTGTACCTGATGTACTCCGCGGTATGAAGGTGCTGTCTATCTGGCTGTATCTAACTCTGTTAAGCAATATTTAATGTTGTGCTCAGGTGATATACATGTTATTTGAATGGTTCAATAACATAGATAACATATATATGCTGCAATTCAAACTGTGTTGTTTATACGCTGTAATTTGAATTGAACGATCTGTATATCAGTAATAGAAATAGCCTTTTAATACTTCTAAACCCCACAATCTATATATAATTTAATAATTTATATATCATTCACAATACATTATTTAAAAGTTTTCGCATTTTCATGCGCAATAACATTGAATATATTGCATAGCTAAATTTTCATCCAGAGCAAAGTTGAATAATGCATAGTTAAGTAAATGGACATATGCAACATTCAATAATGGATTGGTAGATTGGTAGGTAAATGAAAGTAGTAAAGGCTAACTTGACTTTGGAATTATTAGGCTTCGTCAGTGTCAAAATTTTTACTGTGGTTTGCATTACAACATAGTCAATCGATATCATTACAACATAGACATGTTGTGTCCAAGGTCCATTATTGTCAAGCCCAGCAGTAAAGTGCCGCCCGCAGCTTCAAATTTTGACTTCATTGTCTGAACGATATGGTTTAGGTTTTGGACTTTAATTACATCCGATTGGATTATAATTCATCAACTTTAACATCCGGTTGGATTATAATTCATCAAACGTACCGGGTTGTGTATTGGATTATGGGACTTTTAATTACTTTTATAATTGGTTAGAGAGATAACCAAAAGAGTGCTCATTTATTTGTTAGCTCATGGTTCTCAGGGGAAGTCGTGAATTGTCTTGTACCATAAATGCTAGTACAATGATTGGTTCTTAGGGGAACTTGTGAATTTTGTTGTGCCATATATGTTAATCCAATCATGCATGTGTATGAAATTGTAGTAACTATGATTGTGATAATTTAAGCTGTAATTTTGTTTTACAAGTCACTATGTAATACAAATCAAACCACACTTGTAAGATTGTGAAGACACATTTTATGATCCATGTTGCACGAAAGTAAATTACACGATCTAAAAGTGACTTGCTCAATTAGTAAGGTGATCTTGGTTGCTATAATTTAATATGTAGTTGCACGTGCAATGAAATGCATTTAATCAAAAATCATTAATGAACATTTTTTTATAAATAAAATCTAATCATTAACGAAGTGCTTAATAAGATATCTAATCCAAACTATTTAGGAAAGAAAAAAAAAACAAAGAAATGCAACACTACATTAGAGTTATTGCAACTAGATTTGCAACAACAATCTTAACTTCATAAAAGTTGTAAATACTTTTAGGAAACAATTAGTAAGTAATTGAAAATAACATTAACACTATGAAAACAACAATAAACTTACAATTTAGAGCTATAGCAATGCGATATATCAAATTTGCAGCAATTAGTGATTTAGAGTTGTAGTAATAAAAAAACAGAGTAAACATAGAAATAAATAAAAACATAAATTATGGTTATGTCTACACTATGGATATAGAGAATACTTAAGTAGGGAGGGGGGTCTACCTCCTCAAGCGAGGCACTAGTTAGAAAAGATAGAAAAGAAACACAATGTGAATGCTCAACACACTATTTCTCAAATCCATTACTCTAATTGGAGTAGAAAGGAAACTAAAAACTACAATAGATTGTTCCTCTATTACTATTGTAATAGTTACTAGTGACAAGCTACCCAACTCAAGGAAAGGAGGGAGTCTTTAATGTCATATATATATATATATATATATAATGGATGAACAACCATGAGAGTTGTGATGTTCATTATCTTTCATCAATTTCATCAAAACATGGTAAAAGAAGGCATCCACTAAATTAATTCATCTATGTGGTAGTTGGTGGCTAATTCATCTTCTTTTGTGGATATCCACTTACTGTGCTTGTTTTCTTGGATGATATTTTTTTTATTACCTAATTGGTCTAAAAATAATAACTAGATGGTTAATTGTTGCATTGGTACAACAGGTGTAGAATTTTATCACTATCACTATAGTTGCACCAAGAGGAAAAATAGGGACTCACAGTAACACAACATTAGCAAGTGAAACATGAGTTACAAAAATGATGTTAGGGGAAGCACAAGTAGTAGCAACAAGAATTGAAACACCAAAAGTTGTAGCAACGATGACAATGATCAGAGTTGCATATCTTTGCAGTTGCATCCTAGAGTTGTAGTGACAGGGAAGAGTTGTGGCAATAGTGAAGAGTTGTCTCAATAGTGAAGAGTTATAACAACAATGAATATTTATAGAAATTGAAATTTTCTCGAGTAGAGAGAGTTATAGCACACACTACTAGGCATTTGTACCACCAATAGTGAGTTGCAACACCTATACGGAGTTAAAACCACTATTGAAACATCTCTGTTGAGTGGTACTTGTGTATTCTTTGTATTGTGCATACTACTTTTAGTAAAAAAAGGAAACCATTTCTTGAAAAATAAATAAGTATTAAAATTGGACATAGAAGGATATCCATACCTTAACAAAAAATTTATTTATATGGATGGAAAACGTAATAAGAAAGGATGGAAAGTATAAAAATGGTGGACAAAAAGATATTAGACGAGGGCTAATAATATGCCAATTTAGGAACTTGTAATTTTCAGAGAGTCAAATTTGTTGCATCCAATAATTAGTGCAAATATAAGAAGGCGTTTAATGAGGTTGTAGCTAATCATTCCCACCTCATTTGCATGAAAATATTCCCTTCTTTACTGAATTTCCGTACAATTAGCCAATTCTTCCTTCTTGGTCAACTTATAATCCTTTATGTATTCTTTGGTTGGAAGTTAAATCATAAGATAGTGAAAGTTCAATCCAATCCAATTATTTCCACAACTCTCCATGCATTTAATGTATTTGTGCAATCTTTCCAATGCTATCTTAATATTTCTAGGATTGAATGGGTCTTTTCTTTGAGTGCCTTTTCTAGTTTGTTTCCACCTTTCCACACATTCTTCCATGGATTTTTTCTCCCTTACCTCAATTTGATCCCTATAATGTGTGATGGATACCTATCTGTTATTATCTATAAATTATACACGTTGGGTAGAGGAAGTTCATTGCTTATGAATGTTAATGGCCTATAAGGGCATGTGGTACTCTCGCCAAACCAAAAAATTACTTTCCAAATTTGTTGTGAATTTTTATGGGATGCTTCCCATTCAACATGGTTACTCGGGTTGGACACAAACATTCTCAACTATACATCACCACAAAATAATTGGCGTTTGAATCGGATCATGAAATTATATGACATTATGTTGATAAAACTAATAGAGTTTGTCCTTCTCCTCATTGTTATAAGCATAGTAGGCCTCTCGAAATGTGGTTTGGCTTGTGATTTCCAATGGGTTACTAGTCATGGTGGATTTTCTTTAGAAAATTAGGAATTTATCTTACAAAAATATGTTTTAATGTAGAGAAGGGCCTCTGCAAATAAGGGTGGATTCTACAAACAAGCCAAGTTGTATTTTCCTTATTTCCAACATGTTGACCTATTTCTCTAGATGAAACAACTTATTCTTTTCTTCTTTTTCTTCCTCCCATACATTCTTGTAGGCTTCCTAGAATTCTTCCCACTTTTCTCTCATTTCTTTGAAAATTTGGTGATTCTACATAATGGACATCACTCCCTCCTCATATGAGGTTACCAATTGGTTCCATTTGTATTTCTTGGAGTTTACCAACTTATGTGTATGTCCTTATCTTCCATTAACTTCTTCTCATTATGATTGGTCATGTTAATTAAAGTAAGTATGGAGTATTTGTTTGGAAATAACAATGAAATTTGGTTCACATGCCAAAATTTCAAAAAATTGTAGGGATAACATTTGGATGGTGGGTTGATGATGACGTCGATAAAATAAGACAAACTCCACATCGGAAACAATGAATTGATTGATTTATTAACCAAATCAATGGTAGATGAATGGTTGAAGCCACTAAACTTCTAATATTTGTATAGAAAATTATATACACACAAATAACCAAGGCACCTTTGGCCTCTAAGTAAATATTGTGGTGGATAGAGGCACTAGACTTCCTTATTGTCATAGAAATCCAAGTCTTAGGTCTTCTAGTAGTTGGTAAGAATATTGTAGCTTTAACATAAGAGTTCTATGGATTAGTGAGGAGTTGAGAACCTTCAAAGAATAACTTTGCTTAATATAATGGATGCAAGAGCTTGAGCAATTTGGTTAATAAAACTTGTAGAGTTATGGTGTGGTTTTAGTTCTATGTAATTACTTGTTTGCTGATTATGGTGTATATTATGTGATGAATTAGTATTATAGTGACTTATGAAATTGGAGTGGTTTTGTTTGGATGTTTTTTTACTCTAAAAGGAAATGATACTTAGTCTTTTACATCACATACTCAATGCTAAATATAGGGGTCATGTAAGCCAAACTCAGTATCTCGATTGATTTCCATCTTTGTTGATTTTCATCTAGTTACTTCTATTCTAAGCTGAGATGCTATCCATAAACTTGGGGAAGCATCCCTAGGATTTACCCACATGTCTTGTTGAGTGTGTTGATCATTAATTATGTGTGCATATATTTCACATTCAATATCATTCTATGTGTTCACCCATGATTTATGAGCTAGTTATTGCATGGATTTTTCCTTAGTATGAATTGGTGCTAGTTGTCTAATATATTTGTTATTTGATATTTCCATGCATAGTTGTGTGTTGGTACTAAATCTCGAGAAAGAAAAATTTGAAACAAATGACTCAAGAGAAAATGTTTGAAGGCATGCAACAATATTTTAAATATCTAATGACAATTCAGAAACATTAAATTTAATTTTAAAATTATAAATTATAAATATTTTTGAATTTACTCAATTTTATTCCAAATTATTTTAATAATTCTATAAACTCAAATTTCACATCCTTTAAAAGTAACTAAGATAAATAAAATGATAAAAATGAATTAGTAATTAATTTTCTAATATTCAATGATTACTATTATTATAAAGACTATTTAATAATAATTGTAGAATCCAACCATTTAAATAAAGAGAATGATAAAAAAAAGGCCTTCATATAAGTTATAAAGTGTTTTTGACTTTACTCAATTCTTTTCCAATCTTATTAATCATCTTGTAAAATAAGTATATCAATTTTCCGATCACAATGATTATATTTAAAATACTTCTAGTCACATTTTAACTGAAATTTATATTTAATACTTATAAAATTACATTTTTCATATAAATTTTAATTTTAATTTTTTTTAATAATTTAACAAACCAACTATTTATTAATTAGATTTTTTGAAAAAAAATCTAGTTTATTTTAGGATATAATTTGTCTAGAATCACTTATATGTTTGACATATTTGACTCGTGAAATCTTCACAATTGAAGTGCCCCATAGATTTTGGAGAGTGTTGAATTTATATATAGTTAAAAAAACCACTTTAGAAAATACAAATAAAATTTTCAACATAATTTTTTAGTAGAATTATGACCAAAAAACCACCAAAACCTCTAACATAGAAACAACACAAAGGCGGGTTTTAAGACAATATTTAAGACAATTTCTGGGAAAATTGTCTTATCTTGAGAAAAAAGAAAACTTGTGTATTGTCTTAAATATTGTATTTAAGTAGGTGTCTCAAATTGAATTGTCTTAAAAGATTGTCTCTATAAAGACAATATATAACACACACATTTTTGTCTCTCGAAAGTCAATTTTAGTTTTGTGTCTCTAGAGACAATAGTTGGGATCAAATACATATTGTCTTTAAAGAGACAATGTCTTTGATCCTTATTATTGTCTCTCTAGAGACAAAAAAAAATTGCATTCAAAGATAATACAACAACACTTTTGTCTCTTTAGAGACAATATAAAAGAATGAATCTAGAAAATATCTCACCATTAAAATAAACTACAATATCATTGATTAATTCATATTAGGATACATTGGAATCGAACCACTGACCTCCTGCTTATAAAGTAGGTGCTCTTCCACTGAGCTAGCACCCTTTAAATAATTATGAGTTATGGTAGTCCTTGAAATTACATATATAGGCATTGATTTTCAAGTAGAATTTTCACCCTTCGAATATATACATAATAACATTTGAAATAGAAGGGTTTCTAATGTATCACTAGATGTGGGGATCTATTGGTCGAAGAGGCTCGAAGTTTAGGTATCTCTTCAAAGATCCAGTTTGCCCAATGCATTTCCTTAGTATATTTCCACACCTTTTTATCAACTTGAGCTCAACCATGCCTTGGTCCCTCAAAGGTTCCATGGATATAATGAGTTATTCAAATTGCTCTTTATTTATTGGATTCCTTGCTTCCATACATGCAACAATCCCTGAAATCATAATTTTCAGTTAATGAGTATGACATTTAGCTAAAGGTGAAATTTAAGTAATGTCAAGGAAATTTTAGGACACATATACAAGAAATATTAGGAAAACGATTGTATAGATTACGACATTCGATGACATCTTACAAGACTATTAGATAAACTTACAATCTATCTTAAGAACCCGCTTCCCTTCCAAGATTGACATTAAAAAACTTTGTGTTCTTCTACAAGTACCATCCGCATCGGTAGATGCAACCACATGCATTACAGCAGGACTCCATGTTTTTGATACCATTGCACCAGTGAACCTTGAAAAAGTATTAAGTTGCTCCTTCATTGAAAATGACAATTGTTGAGGACCTATAGCAGATGATTTTAATTAGTAGGTATATTTGAAGTTAAAAATACACGCTTTAAAGGCGAACACATGAAATACCTTCTAAGCAGAATCCAATGCAGAACCACAAAGAACCCATTTGCATGGTTGTCCAAACGGTCATGTCCAAGCTTGCATTTCTTTGAAACCTTCCTCATCGTGTTGTATACTAGGGCTTTTGTCTCCTTTGAAATTTTTGAAGGGGTGAAAAGACAATAAATGAAATCCAATATAGGATTGAGGTTTAAAAATCAAATGCATAACTTAAGAGCAGGTTTACAATATAACCTCGCCAGTGTTACCTTATGAGCAAAGTGTTATCCCCTTCTTGGTATCGAAAATTGTTGCGCTTTGAGCTTGTGGATGATCTCCTTTCATTTGGAAACTTGTGTGATGAATGATCAGGGTAGAGCATTACAAATTATCCTACAGAAAACATGGTAAACAAAAATTGACAAACCCCTCTCAATTTCCATTTGTAATACCTGAAGAATTTTCCTCAAGACAACTTAAGAGACAAGGTTTTAAAATCTTATGACATCCCATCCGCATTATGGAGTATAAAGGGCACATGGGACATGAAATATCTTGTGAAACTTTGTGAAACAACACCCCAGAGCAGCCCCCTTGAGTCCAAAGAGAGTGCATTTGATTTTGGTACCTCTTGCTACCTATGCTTCCAGATTCATTACACAATCATCTTCGAAATAGACATCTGGTGCCCCGAATTCATCCAATTTTTTATAGAATATAAAAACATGCTAAATTTGAAGGCATTAAACACAAGAAACATAGAATATGTAAACAATAATCATTCTAAAGGGTATTATGGAATGGCTTCTTTATATTAATATTTAATGACAAAGATAATTTTAATCGAATATAAATCCATGTTGAATTTTAAAGAAAGCATTAAACATAATCAACATAGATTATGTAAACAATAATCATTCTGAAGGGTATGCTCGAATTTCTTTCCTATATTAAAATTTAATAGTAAGAATGAATTGAACACTCAGAAATAAAGAATTGCAAAAATAAATGGAACTTTATTTTATAATTTCATCCTATTCAGCACAAGGCTTACACACATGTATAACATTTTACGGCATTACTTTTTTCTTTTTTATAGAACTCCCATTGTTGTAATGCATCATCTGCCCTGCAGTCTAAAGAATGCATTATTACTTAGCAACCTAGACACAATTTCAAATCTATCCACACTAGAAACAAAATTCAATCTAACATCACCTCTGAGCTTCTAGAAGCTCGACAAAAAGGGATACAAATCACAGAATAATTCATCCTTTGATGTACTAGGTTCAATTCTGCAACAATTTCTAGGGATCTGTGGGTACATCTCAAAAATTCCAGCTTCTGTAGTTGGCTCAAGACTACCAATATTGTTAATAGTTTTGATATCATGTTTATGTTTTGGTGTTAGGTCAATAGAAGAGCATGTCATGTCACTATTTTGAAAAGTTTTGTGAAAATCCACAGGATACTAGTGTTGCTTGTCTATTAATTTAGTAGCAATTTGGGACTTCACTTCTGTAGAATTATTTTTTGTAGTTTTATCAATAGGTAAGACAAACATGGCACTAAATATATCATTTTTTGTGAAAATCATCTCCTTGTTTGTGTCCTTAGGATTTATCTTGTTACTTTCACAACCAACAATAGTACCACTGACAGGAGAAACTATTTATCTGATCACTTTTTGATTTGGACTTCATTTATGTCTCCCTTTTGCAAGCTCTTTATACATCCTTTGTTCCTCCTGTAGACTTGGGCCCCCTCTTTCTACGTGGATTTCTTCTAAAAAGGTTAGATGGAATCTCAGAGCCTAATGGCTAGGTATAGCCCCTTTCAAAGACAACTCACTTCTATAGTATACATCTGGGTGCAATTTTGTTAAATCAATACAAATCTATCAGTTTCCATGAAAAAAATCATCTCGTCAAGCTACTCATCACACATCCATGATTCACTAGCTAAATATATGAATTTGGTTTATCTAAATGAGTTTCGTTGTATGTAGTTAGTAAATAGTAAACAGTGGCTCCGCTTATCCATCACGACAACCTTCAACTGTGATTTTGTTTTGGTAACATCTTTGCAACCTGTGACAAATCAAATTTAAAAACATGGTTCCACAAGCTCATAATTGTACAACTATATGCAAAGCTAGGATTACATAAAATGACACTAGGAATATTAAAATAAATCACACCATATTATTACAGAAAATATAATGTTCAAGATTATTTTAGCCAACTTTACACCACTCCTTGATCCAAATTTCAATTGATGACTTTTCACTTGTGACTGCTAACAAAACAAAGAATGTGGCTATGAAAGATGTGTTTCTTTACCATTATAGAGCTAAAAGAATTTACTTCATTCAATGCCATCTATCAAGACTTGTCATATCTATACTCGTGAACCTGTAAGTATAAATTCAGGCAACAATCTTTGCTTCAGTATGCCACAGAAAGGACATGAAGGTTTTGGAAATCCACATAGAAGAAAGTGCTCAGATAAATATTTAACATCTTGCAATGATTATATATAGAAGAAAATATCAGGGGATTTTTTGAGAACCCATCTCTCACAGCAAATGCAAAACCATAAAAAACTAGCAGGACAAACCTACATGGAAACTGCACAATGGTGGAGTTTGTGATTTTGGCTATCTGAATCACAACACCTAGCCTAACATTAGGAAAGTTTAGGATATTTAAATTGCAAAGGTTCATTGAAAAAGGTACAACACTGTGAGGCAACATATTCACTGATGCTGGAAACTCTGCCAAATGAGACAAAGAATCAACAATTTTTTAGACAAGTAAACCTTTTGTGGATATAATGACACCAATAACATAATTTCTACTAGATGAGGCTAGATTATAGTAATCATGGAGGAAAAAAGTTAGTAATTTTTGATGTTACAGAAACATCAAAAGCGTCCATGATACAACGATAACTGGGAATACTCAACAAAAGAGATTGAAGGTTCAAACTGATGATGAAGGACACATAAAAGTTGATATATTTGTGCCTTAGACTTATAATAGATCCATGAACACAGTTTTTGTGCATCCTTGATACTACTTCAAAGAACCATGCCATCCAAAAAAACACTCGAAGAAAACAAAGAAAATAACAACTTGCTCCATAAAATGAGTTCATATACAATCGAGACCTTAGCTCTTTCACCCAAGTTCCCAGATCTGTCCTACAATTTTCTTAAGAGGATCAGGTACTTTTTCACTATTCAAAGAAACAATATTCTCTATCTGTGGAGCTCCTACGAGCATCCAGGTTATTTTCCTAGACAACAAACTCGTTGCACATAAGAAGCACGACATGATATAGCTGACAGAGTAAAGTATACAAGTCTTTCTCTAAGATCATGTTCACTGCTCTGCAGTAACTTGGTCCAACCTTTCAACTTCTCACACCTATCAATGATTTCTTTCTTCTAGACCTTTCTTCTAGACCTCACATAGCCAAGAACTTACAGACTTTGTCTTCATGCCTGATAGCATAAAACACCTGTAGATAATTAATAGCAGATGAATTCGGCGACAACTTGCCTTTGACAGTAACCTTGGTAAATGAATTAGACACCTATCCAAAGAGCACATCTGACGACTCCATGAGAACCAACTAGAGAGCCATTTAGAGAGTATTGTTTCAAACAAGTTTAATGCTAGAATGTTTAGAGCCAACAGTGCCATTAGAACATCCCAAAGAACTAGTGGATTTGAGACATCCTAGAAATCCTTCAAAGACCATAGCACATCTAACTCCCAAAAAACAACATCCTTCTTTGAAAAGCCACCATACATTTCAGACCTACACTGTGATAAGTTTCCTAGAGATGATTTCAACTATTGACCACCTCTCCAGAAGAACTATGCAGCTACCTTCTGGGACCTAAATGCAAGCTAAGCCCACAGTCAAGTTTCAAGAGACAGATCATTAGATTCATATTATGGGATAATAGTAGCATATTTTTTCATCCACTATCTCCTACAACCAATTGGAAAATGGAACCAACAACATTTAAATTAACATCTTAGAGGCTTCATTCAGCATTGTATCTTCTAAGATGACTATTAGCACCTATGAAGAACACATCTCACGTTAAACTCGATTGATACATGGGATCCACCAAATCAGTATCAATGCTTTGTATCTAAAATGTAAATGCAAGAGGATTATTTCAATAAGGAAAATTGAATCATTAATTTCAATCTGTTCCAAGCAACTCTATCCTGACATCAAAAAACTCCTAATTAATCCTAAAATCTAACGTGAAAGAAATACATTTATCAAAGTAGATTCTAAACCTGTTTTAATACCATATACACAGATAGCAGTGCATGGCTACAGAAAGGTTCAATACCAATTTCTTAAGCAAGCAACGATACCATATCTATAACTACCATTCCTCGATTCGAATGCATTAATAAGAGTGTTGTAAGTCAACCATCAACACTTTCAAGGAGCCATAGAGTAGCTCTTCAAAAAATCAATGAATTAGGAAAATTAAAAAACTGTGGAGTTCTTAGTGCACAAGAAATGAACACATTGAACATTATATGGGCACAATATTAATTCACTAACCCAAGAAAATCATTAGTTTAATTAGAAATTGACTAAACAGTTAACAAAGAAATTGAAATAAGTGTTGTAGCTTCAAAAGCATCGATTCAATTAAATATGGAATCAATCCCAACGCTTAGGGAAATAATGGCAACATTTAAGGAAGCATTCATGTGATTGCTACTATATGTGCTCTCACAACAATTAATGCACCATGAACAACATAATTCACCCAAGAAACCCAACTTGGAAAAACGAGCATTTGATGGCTTCTATTCATGTTTGGGGATATACCCTCTCCATCAGATATTTCATATATTCTTACTCACTGGAAATATTTTGTAGGCAATGGCTTTGAGTCTTTGACTGGGAGAGAATCCTTGTTCACCATGGGCAACCCCTTTTTTTTCCCAAGCTTCAATTTTTTAATCTCTTGCGATGTTATTATATCAAACATGCATCCTATATTATAAAGATGACTTAAAATGACAACCATAAAATGATATGTTTCATCTTCTTGTGTCCTTTGGCCTTTGGTATTCAAGGTGACCATTGACATCACACTTTTGCAAGAATTTTCTTTTTTTCTATGTTTGGAGTTATTCAGATCCATTTCAGACAAGAGATGGAAAACAAAAGCATTATGTTTATGGATAAATGATACTTCATCTATAAATGAATGTACAAAAGAAATCCGACAACCACTCTAGAAACCATTTCAGAGAACCCATTTCAACCATAGCAGATGACCTTCAAAGACATACATACTAGAAATCCATTCATGGGAAGGCTTATGCATACATAGAGCACATTCAAAGGCATACATTCAAGGTTGAACGATCTTCCCAACCACAAAACACAACCAAGAATAAATCATGTCTGACTTCCTCTTAAAAGGAAAACATGAACATTACATTCATTTAATCTAAAAGATAAAATAATTTCGAGACAATTTTCCTTTAATTTAAATGAATTTAAATAAAAATTTAAATGGTATTTTATGGCAATAGGATTCATTCAATTGAGTGGAATTTAATTGTGAAGTTTGAATGAATTTATTCACCATCCCTTTTAATTCAGAAAATTTTGAGCATAACCACTAAAAGCAGCCAAACATGATGAATCAATTCATCTATCATGTTAACAGTGAAACTCACTACTTGAAAAATTTGTGTTAAGGATTGAACGCATTCGAGAGGATGTAGTTTGGGTAACATAGTCTGACATGGAGACACCCTCTTGACACCTTTAGTTAGCCTAAGTTCTCTGTTTGTAGGGCTTGGCCATTCTTTCTGTGTGATATTTTAAGCTAAAGATCGGCACCATAATCAGTACCTCTATCATGCTTTCTATCTACTATTATGTACTGAAAATATAAAATTTTCTTGAGAGGTTTCATTTGCTATTTTTGAAGAATTTTCTATATATGGATTTTTTCCTTGAGACAGATAACATACCTCATCTAGATTTTCTTTTGGCTACATTTATGGTGCTATTTTAGAGAGGCTCAAAACACCTTCCTTAATGCCTTCAATGTCCTGGGATGATAAAACCAATCACCTTATACTTTTCTTGTTGATCTGTCAAATTGGGCAACTAATGGTCGAAAGTGATCCAAATTGCACCAGAAAACATAATGGTGAAAGTCTAGGTTTCTCCTCATCCAACCCCCCCCCCTCCCCAACCGCAAGGAGGGTAACCAATATTATCGAGATCGGTTCACAGGTATTGCTTCATACATCAGGACGCACATTCTCATATCGTTAGAAAGATTAACTCTACCCATCAGGCTAGTTCCCAACCCCAGAGGACCAACAAGAGATCCATTCAGAGTTTCCTTCCTTTTACCTCAAATGCTAAAAGTATTGCCCACTGGTAAGTTCCCCCCAAGATCATACAACTGGAACCCCTGATGGCTTCAAAATTCAAAGGACTCCAACACTAAGAAAATCCTTGTTTGTCACCCTTGCACTCAGCCATTATACTAAAAAGACTTTGTAATCATCAACCTCGTTGTCCGAACTCTCTCTCCCTCTTGAGAGGTTCTTGAGTTGTCCAAACTCACTTAGTGTTTTTTATCACCCTACCTTTGTCACAGTTGTATAAATATGTTTTGATGTTATGTAGGCTTATTTATCTATGTTATTTTTGACATTTCTATGAGTTTTTCTTGCAATCCCACATTATTGTACTCTTGAGTCCCACTTACATACTTTTGTGTTCATTCGCGAGACATTAATATAGTTATATTATCTTATGATTTCAAAAAGGGGGACCAACAGCAAAGTTGAGGATGTATAAATAGTGTCTGTCCCAATTGTTGATTCACAAAAATCAACAAGCACAGATTCAGATTATCCATTGTCCAATACAACCATACAAATATTTTTACCTTATAGGACAACTAGGAAGGCATAGCATAAAAAACTTTCCCAAAAATTGTGTTTATAATTCGTGCTGATTTTGGGCCTTGCATGCCTACAAGGGTGATTGGATGGAGAACTATTTCATTCTAGTATTGAAATATTCTTGTCAGGGAATGTTTTAGGGACTCCATTGTTTTATCTGGAATTCTAGCATGTCCTTGTACTTTTCAAGTACTCTGATCACTAGAGTAAGTTATATAATTTCAACTTGAATTACCATTTTAAATAGAAAAAATCTCACTCATGTTATTTCTACTCATTTTAACTCATACTCTTTATAGTTTCCTTAATAAAAAATGGCTATTAATTGACAAAATTTTGTGTTCAAACTTCAAACTTCCTCTTAGTTAAATAAAAACTATCTCTAAAGGCCCAATATTCAATAAGTACTTTTACAAGCTCTAGAATAAAAAATCACAATAACAGGCTTATGTATAAGTTCAAATATAGCCCTTTGGGTTCGTCTTTTGAGCTTGTCCAATTTCTTTTTCACATCCATACGAAGGTACCAATTTGGCTTTTTGGGGGCTATGATGATAATTGGATCCTACAAATCATTTGAATCAGCAGCAATTTTGGAAAACGTATGTTGAAAACCATTGAATATCATATAGTGAAGTTCATTTGTCAAAATTCCCTCTAAAATATGAATATAAAGGATAAAAGAGCATTAACTCTATCCCATTTGTTGTTGATGGAGCAGTAGCCATAGGATAATCTAATTTAGGTATGGTTGGTGGAGCTACTCTATTTTGTTTAAGGTTCTTATCTCTAGGGAGATAATTAAGGAATTTCATGTCTTTTTGTCTGCAGATAGGTTAAGTGAATCAACAATTGTGATAAAGGCAACATAAATTCCCACCTAAGAAAAATGCATACATAACAGGTTTAAAAAAACATTAATTTCAATTATTTGTATCAACATCTGTCCTTTATATCTTACAAAATATGTAACAATTAAATATTCATTTCATTCATGGATCAAATAGGATGTCAATCATTTTCATCGATAACACATGGATGCAACTGGTGTACAGTTGTATTAATGTGTTTATAATTATGACAAGCTCAATCTTTAGCAATTGTATATTGATAGTTAGTTCTTATAACATATTCCAACTGATGTGATAAGCAATATTTTAATTAACAGACGGAACCGGTCTGATCCAGTGCATTATCCTTATAGAATTTCTCTTCCTAGCTCCGCACAATGTTTTGATTCTTGGACCAAACAATATCTCAATTTTTTATGTCTTAATTGATAAAAAATTGATGTAGCTGGTGGACAATTCAATTGA
The DNA here is from genome assembly GCA_034641835.2 of Pinus albicaulis. Taxonomy (NCBI): domain Eukaryota; kingdom Viridiplantae; phylum Streptophyta; class Pinopsida; order Pinales; family Pinaceae; genus Pinus; species Pinus albicaulis. The sequence goes on from MU968450.1 coordinate 19,906,680, forward strand.
TGTTTCTGATTCTCATAGGCTCAAGATTGAACTATTACATATTAATAGTCAATGCACTTGACAGATTTCAAGTGATGTGCTACGAGACCATTTGATTTATAAAAGGAATGAGTCAAGAGCAAAATTTTTCTATCTATTACATTTAACAATATCCTTATGAAATCTTCATTTTCAACGAATTGGTATTTGTAGTCCAATTCTTCATAGCTCCTTACATTGTTTTCATCATCAACGGGTGGGATTTGTCTTCCCTTACAACATCGTATCTACCAAACGATTTGCATACTTGAAGAATTTGACCATTATATGGACCAACATCTAGCTTAAAATTTTTACTTGCATTGAATATATATCTCTATTGCATAACTCATCTCTCTGCATATGAGCAAATATGGGGCAATATAAATTTCAGAGAACGATGATTGGCTTTGAAAAAGGGGTTAATTTGACAACTGGGTATTGTTTCGTGGCCAAGAGCCAAACCTAAACCATTTTATTTCATATCAAAGTCCTTTATTCCTTGCTAGTCAAAAGAACACAACTCTGAGCACAAGAGGACTGATTTTATGTAAAAAAGGAGGCCGAGTATCTCTGAGTTGGAGAATTGATTTTCTCACTGTAAAGGACAGTTTCACTACCATAAAGAGGGGTCTAGTTACTTCTCTATTGTTGGTTGAGTTGATCACATTGAAGGGAAAAAATATTTTTACATCCCATAGACATGATCATCCATCTAAGACGGCTGAATATGATGTCAAAAAGGGCCAAGGGCATCCTTATCTGTTGGTTGAGTTCTGTAGAAAGGGCTGAGACCAAAAATACATAAGAAGTTTGAGCCCTGTAGCTTTTTCTGGAAGATCATGGAACCTATGTAAGGGATTATAATTTAATCTTTCATCATAAAACAAAGCACATATTGCTAGTTGAAAAGCTATCCAAGTAGCCTGTTCATGGGGTGTAGTCTCTAGGAGATAGGATTTTTACTTACAATCATTTTGGGACTAATAATCCCAGATATTATACAGCTGGAACCACTCTATAGGTACGCAAGATGATCCTTATTCACGATGATTATATGCTTCTATAAACTACTCTATAGGAGATGGGATAAATAGACTGATTGAAGTGATCCACTACGAAAGTTCATGAATGATATGCAGCCAATATCGGTTCAATATGTAATATGTTTTGTTTTCCATGAGGCATTGTGTTGTGCACCAGTGAAATATAAGTCCTGTTGTAAACTATAAACAAATATCTTATGATCTGAACCTTGCATTTTTAGCATTCTTCTGAACTTATGAAATCTCATTAGCATAGCTTCTCATGAAGAGGAATTGTATATGAATCAAGCAATATCCCCTAGTGCATTTATGATAATGAAAATAGAGTTGTGTCAGTATGGTATGTGAAACTCTCACATTGATTACATTGAATTAGAACTATAGGCCAACACTTTATATCTACATTCATTGCATCTACAACTACCAAATTTACAGTAAAGTGATATTATGATAACCTCACAACATATATTTTGAGACTATGTGTGCATTTAAAATGATTTTTTCCCTTGAGAATCATACCAGTAGGGTTTTTTCAATTGGATTTGACTAAGCTATTGCTTTTTTCCAAGTCGGTTTTCTGTCTAAGATAGGATTTTCTTAATGATGAGCTACTAACCAAGGTTGGTGGCATATGTTATTTCCCATGACATAAGTAATACATCTTATCCTACTTATGTTTGGTAAGGACATCAATATGATAGAGCATAGAAAGAACATCACCAGTATGGAGATATCAAAGAAAGCCTCTCAATCAACAGTAGGAACAGTGTCAAAGATGACATCTACGGGAATTCTGTTAGTAGAAAGAAAAATTCAATATGGGTTTCTATAAAGGAAATAATTGTAACATTTTTCATGATACTAGTGTTTTCTTTTTTAAGAGAATCAACACGGAGAGAGTAAGGCTCTCTCTCATAGAGACAAAATAGTTGTGAGATGTACAAAATAAACATGATTGTGCATAAATGGAACAATAGTATGGTAAATGAAGAGAGACAACAAGGACAACAATAGAATCAAATGTCTTAGATAGATAAATTGGTAGTGTTAGCAGAAACTATGGAATACAGAAAGCCACTTGAAGCAGTATGCAGGTCAGTATGGCATCAAATGGAACATCGGCTCATGGATAACAGCCATGTTGAAATTTATACATGGCATCAGTCCTATGTATGGCATCTCGGCACATACAACCTAACATCATATATGGTTTATTTTTAGTCCAAAAATATGTATGATATCCTTACTGTCCAATTTTCATGCTGATATGTCATAATATTGTTCACAAATGAAGTTGTGAAAAAGACAGAGGACAGCTTATCTATGAAGAAGCAAGTAGATCTGCCAGTTTGAGAAATTGAAGCTTTCATCCTTAAAGCGAGTGAATGACATAACGTCTTGCGAAGCATGGTAAGAAGAAGATCCTTCTTTTATTAAATTGAGACAAGATCGTATACAGAATTGTCTAAATGATAAAGCCTCCTCTTGATGAACTGGGAAATTTGATGTATTGGTAGTTATCATGGTAAGACTTTAGGGGGAGCTATAACATCCATGATTATTTTCTTATTCAATGTTGAGACAAGTCATGTCATCTGAATATGATGACCCTCATAACTCATATCTCAGTTTCCTTAGAGACTGCATATAAGTTTTATGATTATAATTGGACGATTTTGGCACATCGATCAAAGTATTAATTATAGGTTGTAAATAGTTATATGGATATGTTTTGGGCAAGATTAATTTTTCAATATTCAGAGGGAGCTATAATGTTGATGATGTATGTGCTAAGTTTAAAGGATGGAAAAGATGCTAACGCAGAAATAGAAAACTTATGGATAAGCCTCATACATTAGACAACTTCTCATTAATATTAACTATATTTATAAAGTACACTATAGAGAGTCGTTGTTCTAACAATATACTGGATGATAAGAGCACATATAATTGCTATGTCTCTTGCGGTCCTCCTTTATTCCTTAATATGTCAAAGATTGAATTCTGAAAGCACCAATAAAGAAGAATTTACAATGCCGCAAGCATGGCTTATCATGAATCCATTTAAGGAAAATCTTCAGTAATTATTTATGATCATCAACATTGTTTTATATTGAAGACTAGGAGTGGTTCTCATATCGACAAAAGGCACCATTTTATTTATGGTACAAACGAATTCATTTAAGCTCCATCATTCCAGGATGGAAGCACGTGTATTTACCATCCAACCAAAAATATAAAGGGTAATGGTGATGAAAGACCACATCGGTTCTTGTGTGTATTCATCTAGAGGGTGAAAAGGATTGTAGTGCTAGTTTCTAGGTTGATAAATTTCCTAACCACATTGTGGTGGAAGCTTCCTTAATGGTGCATGAAGTTCATATAGATTTATCCCTAGGGTGTAGCTAAGGCATTGGACAAGTTAAAGGTGATATTTATAGCTCATTTCTAGAGGCTAAACTTTGAACAACAAAAAATCACTAAGCTCAAGGAGATTAAGAAAACGGTTGGAGAAAGTTCTCAGGAGTATGATGAAAAATTACAAAACTTAATAAAAAAAACTCTCCTATAATATCCATGAAACTAAACACAAATAATGATCCATAAGTTTGTTTCTCTTTAATAATGTACCATTAATGAAATAGTCATGGGTGACATAGAGGGTTGCCTTATCTTAAGAAATGATGATTGAATATTGTAGGGTGCACATCCATTTTACTAAAAGTTGTCATGCTTGGTAGGATCTAAGAGAGAATTATATAAGGAGTTCCATCTAGGTAACCTTATTAATGAACCCTATTTTATATATTAATTGTAGGATTAACCTATTTTATTATTGGATAGAGAAAAAATTTCATAGATTCTAATGAATCCTTATACATTACTTGCATTCTAATGAGTTAACAAAAAGTAATGGCACTAGGACAGTGATGATATTGTGTTTTTGGCAGAGATATTTTATCTCTTCCTCCAATACCAATATTCTTCTCGTATGTTGCAGCAAAAATGGAAATCCGCAATGGAGATAATTGCCTTCCAAATACACCATTTATATTGGTGTCTTGGGCATAAAATTGGACTATTTTACGCTAGAGCTACTAGGTGTCATTTCATTGAGATAAAGTGATAGGTCAGAGCTATGCATAGCTCACTAAAGGTGCATCAAGCGGCTATTAGTTGTCAAATATTGGAGATGCTCCCCGATCAGAACAAACCAGGTGAAACCTAAGAAAATTACAATGGATTTAATAAATTACAAGTAAAGCTTCTTATAGGTGTAAGATCCATTTACAATTACAAGTATACAGAGCTTAACTACTTGATTGACAGGCACTAAGTAAACTTCTCAGCCCAATATGTCAAACAAGTATGGATTTATTATGAAGTGATCATCTGTCACTGTTTAGGCTGTGAAAAGTGAACTAGCAAATGAATGTCTGACTTATGCTTCTATTCAACTGCACCAGACATAAAGGAAAATTCTGAAAATGGAAATTGAAAGTTTTGGTTTGCTTTCATAATCTGTTACAAGCAAGGATAAAAAATTAACCATACTAACAATGCCTAATTTTATGTGTTAAAATTAATGGAATATGTAGAACATTATGAATAAAAGAAGCCATCAATGGACCTTTTTTTGGAGTTGCTTCCAGTCCTTTCTAACTTGGTACAAGGCCATTTACTCTACCTCTAGACTTGGTCAAGCAACAGAGTGTTGTCTTCTACACCAATTAATTCCCCCCCACAAAGATTGAAGACATAAGATGTCATCAAATTTCTTCCATCAATGTTTGTAACCTAATAAACATCATTCTAACTCCTTCCCTCATTTCCTCACCCTCCAATTAGTCTAGCTAAAGCCCAATCCCTTAGTGCCTTGCAAGCATGATAATATATTTCAAATTTTTTACCAAGATTCAAGTTAGGCATGAGAATATATTTCGAATTGTTGACCAACGATTCAACGTGGGATTACAAAGGTTTTGTTCACATGCCACATGCTCAGCTAAAATCTCTTTTTGCTATCAATATGTTTATATGCAACAACAAGACATCTACTCAATTTTAATGGTTGGGTAGCTCTAAGAAACATGCCAGACAAGTAATATTTTAAGATGATGAGGATCAAAACATTGTCTTAATATCCCAAGAATTAGGGATTATAGAGGTTTTGTTTCCACACATCAACCATTATGGATTCAACCTACGAACATATTATGGGATTCTAGAGAAGATCTTCCTCCATAGAACAACCATGTGGGATTCTAAAGGTTTTTGTTCCATGCCTCAACCCTTCTATTTAATTAGGAGTCATAGCTAACCCAAAAATAGCCATGCTTAATGAAAGGTAAAGGGCTCTAAAGTTATGTTACTCTCTTATGGAACATGAAAACTATTGCAAGTGTTTCTTATCTGATGGAATTTCACACTGTTATGAAACATAAAACAATCCCAATCATTCACTATCAAATAATAGTTTCAAGGTTTCAATATGTATTTCCAAAGGTAACAAAATATATATAATATCATACTTATTTGAGATGACTATGGTAGTATTTACATTATATTCTTAAATGTGTCATAAATGAGACCGTTAACACAATATCTACTTGTTTACCACATGACGAGGGTCATTACATAAACAATAAAGTAAACAAATCCAAAATGTCAAGGGATAGGCATACAAAGAAGTATAAATAATAAGACGAGGACCAAATGCTTACTAGACTAAATAAAACACCTCAAAATAATTGACCATTAACCGGCATTAATGAGATATCCTGTAACATCCCTCATACCTCAAAATTTTTTTATTTATTTATTTATATAACTTGTTATATACCTTCTTGAAAAATCCTCTATATATCTTAATTTAATCTTACTCAGATTTAATATAACTTCGTTTAATATACACTATCTAACCTTTCATTGCATAGATGGCTATAGAAGAGTCTCCATGTAATTTAACTTTCTCTACCACTCCTATATAACTTAATATTATCATCTTACCTTCACATACTTGTATTACATATATTGAATTTATATTTTTTTTTTACTAACCCATTCACTTACTTTATAACAAACTTTTTAAATTGACTTCCACCTAACTTGTTTCCCGAATTCACCATTAATTACTCCATAGTTTGGACTAACCTTCTACTACGATACCTTACCTATCTTGACGTTGTGCCTTCATCACCATATGATTCCCTTATGGAGGGGATTTTCAAACATTGGCATAGCATTGAATTTCCAATTCGAACATTTTTTTCATTTACTACCTTATGGTATCCCATAGATATATATATCGATATGCATATTTTGTGTTCAACTGCTTAAGTGATGTCCTTCGCCTGACATGTATTAAATTTTATTTTTGTTTGATTTTCCATGCAAGTACGTTGAATTAAACCCAGTCATTATTCCGACTTCTCGAGCCACTAAACTTGATGAACTTTATGGTTTGTACATTATGGATCTGAGTTCGCCTTCAATTCCTATCCACCAGAGTATGCTTGACTTTTAATGTGAATCGATTCGTATCATATCACAGAGATTTCCGTCGATCCTTGTGAGGACCGACAGATGTTTGACACTTTGAGGGCTAGATTTACTTAGGGTTATGACCTTCAATTTCTATATGAATTGCTCTTCAAACCCTTATTCATTTCTCTGTTCATATTTTTGTTTATGCAACCATTCTCTGTGGGTTTACTCTATAAAAAGAGTTGGCCATTGTATTGACTCTCATGGCGAACCAAGGAATCAAGGTCATGCGACCTTCATTCTATGCAGAGGTATGAAGAAACTCTCTCCACGCTCTATTGAATGCATTCCATAGGTCGCATTTATATAACGATTGTTCATATTCATTTTCGTTATGGAATTGATAAATTTTTTGAAGGGTCTTTTGTATTTTATAGGGATACTTCCTTTCACTCTCATTAAATCTAACGTAAATAGAAGGAGTCATTGTCTTGATTTGGAGAAGGTTTTTATTTCTCTCTAAAATCCTTTCGTTCTTCTTGTTAGTATTATGCCGAATTGGTTTTATTTATTCCTCTTCGGATATGAATGGCTTTCTTCACGAACCAATTCGACTAAAAATTTTCTTTTAGTGTTAATTTGTTCAGATGTATTTTATAATGCATGTCTATCTGGAATTTAATTGATCGAGGCGATGAATTTCGTCCTCAGGATTCAACATTTGTCTCCATTACTTTCGTGAGGCAATTGAGGCGAAAGTCCTAGTCCTTATTGGAAGCTGTTCATGATATTTTTTCCCAACTCGTCACAGTATGGTTACACTTTGCACTGTATCACTATAGTAACCCTTCGCATAATACATTGAGATTTTATTTGTATCGATACATACGCCATTAATACCATTCAATATTTCTAGGTCTGTTTTTCTCAGGATATCTATTGTTTTAGTTCAGGTATCTCAATCCTTCTATATCATTTCTTAATCATTAACTTGTGTTTTTTAATTATTTTGTTAACTTATTTTTCTTACACGTTTCATTTGTGGACTAATTCGTTTTTTCCATGGCTGATATATATGTTCCAGGTAACCCTTTGATATCGGATGTATTTCTATGGCTCCTTGAGAGCTCTTCTCATTTCTCATAGGAGAACTTGTAACCCATCTCTCTCTTCTACAGGTCGATAATTCCCAGGTGACTTCACATAAGTATCACCTCGTTGCCTCTGCAACGATTTATTTAAAATTTGTTTTATATAGTTCAATGTATAATACCAGTGAAGCTGATGAGACTCGAACCATTTATATATGTACTCTTTGATGTTAGAACATAGAGGGTTTTATATCCATCAACTTGGATTTTGGTGGTTCCTAAAAGTTCAATATTAAATATTTTTTTTCTTGTCGGAGTATTGTTCTCAAGGTATGAACTGATAAATTTTATATGTACCCTTATGCTCTCTTTAGTTATTCTCTAAATTCATAACTATTTCTATGGTTCGTAAATGTTGCCCATCTGAATTATTTTTAAACCAATTATGTAGATAGTATACAGATTTTCTATTTACTGTCAAACCTCAAATCTGTTGTTTCCTCGTTGTTAATTCTAGATATTCTTAACATACTGGTGATATGCCAATTTACTTATATGACATCCAAGGGAATATAATTCTATGAATTGTGGCAGCTTATATAAATTATGTCCAGGTATATGAATATATGGTTATCGTTCAGGAATGAATTAAAATTTTTTACATCTATAGACGAAATTGAAGTTTTCGCATATATTTAATAGCAAAGTCTTTCCTATTATTCTGCCAGAAATTCAATATACCGAATAGGCCATAATAGAGCATTTGTCAGTTATCTTACTTCCAGTCTTTTGTCCACAGTACAGATATAAAATATACCTATTAAAATTTAGTTTTAATTTGCATAATTTTATTTCAATATACATAAATGCAGACCTCTAGAGGCAATTTAACTGATTTAACACCATACAATCTGCCTACATGGCATGTGCAAATCAACTGTAAAATTTTTTTACATTATCCTTGCTATTTAAGTAATTCTGGTTTACTATAGTCCATTATACTTCCACCTGTATAATTTTATTTCCATAACACATAACCTTATTAGATTATATCATTACCTAAATGAAATAGATTTGAAGTATGTCTAGTTTCAATTATATCTGTTACAGGTAAGGGTGTCCTTCTCTCTTTTCATATATGCAACAATTATTTTATTAGTTTAGAAGCAGATTAAAGTTAAACAACTAAATCATCTTTGGGGTAAAATGTATCCTCAGATTTAAACCAATATTGGTTTAGAGACTCTGATGGATTCTCCCCACAGATTTTATTCCTACAACTATATAGAGTTGAGAGGATTAATTTCTTCTAACCAATTCTGTTAAATATAAGGAATAACAACTTCAGAATTTTAATCTAAAATAACATCTATAACCATTATCCATATGGCACAATAACATGTATTTTAACCATTCATAGAAGACTTATGAACATACCACTTCTGCAAATGACCAACCTCCCAACCTCAGAGTTCTTATGTCTTCCAGAACTCACCCCCAAGCTAAGATCATCTCCTAGAATAGACCAACCTCAATCTGTTCTGGAGTAGCTTATTTAAGCTTATGCTCCCGAAAGCCTATTTCTAATTCTGTGTCCAGAATTCCAGGATGATTTTATTCCTGTTTGCCTAGGCTTCCCTTATTTAGGGACTTTTAAAGCTACTTTCTGCTTTTCCGTCTTTTTACCTCTTCCCAAATACTCTCCACCTCATTGGGGAAATCTAAATTTTTCCTCAAAAATCTAAATTAGAATTAAATTCTTTCAAGGATTTTTGAAATATTTTTGGGGAATGTCTTAGCCTCTTTCCATACCTCATGGATTTGGAAAGTGATCTCAAAAATCTCATTTGGTCAATATGCACAAAAATATTTTATTTATTTTCCATAATTAAATAATTAATTACACCCACACAATAATTATCCATTGGGTTCCACCCCCTTTGGATTGAAATTCAAATGTCTAACTTGAAAAACATAAAACTAGGGGTGTTACATATTCCTCCTTTGAAAACAAACGCCATCCTCAGTGTTAACAACTAACTACTAGAGTTGATTTTGAAAATAGATATGGATATTTTTCCATCATCTCAGCTTCTCTTTCCCATGTAGCTTCTTCAGAAGTAAAGTGCTTCCACTGCACCTTTACTCTTGCTACTGTTTGGTTTCTCAATTCAATTTCTTCCCGCTCCAATATTTGAAGCGGCTCTGGCAGGAACTCCCCTTCTGGTTCCACCTGTATCACATTCCAATCAACAATGTGAGAAGCGTCATGTACATATCTTTTTAATAAAGAAACATGAAACACATCATGAACTTTAACATGGTGCGGTAGGGCCAATTTATAAGCCACTGGTCCCACCCTTTCTAACACCTCAAAAGGCCCACAATATCTAGGAGCCAATTTTGCACAACTTCCAGCATAAAGTGTGCTCTTTTTGGGTTTAATATGCAGGTACACATGATCACCCACTTTGAACTCTCGATGCACCCTCTTCTTATCAGCATAGTTTTTCTGTCGATCTTGTGCTGTCTTGATATTTATTTGTATTTGTTTGACAATCCTTTCCATTTCTTGTAAAGTATCTGGCCCCAATACTAGATTATCTTCAGGTTGGCTCCAACTTAAAGGAGTACGACACTTCCTTCCATAGAATGCTTCAAATTGACTCATTTTGATGGAGTATTGATAGTTGTTGTTGTAAGAAAATTCAGCTAAATGCAAGTAGTCTTCCCATTTTGATGGCCTATCCATCACATACATTCTCAGCATATCCTCTAAAATCTAATTTGTTCTCTCTGTTTGACCATCTATCTGAGGGTGATAGGCAGTAATAAAATTCAGTTTAGTGCCCATACCCCCAAATAGACCTTTCCAAAAGGCTGTTGTGAACTTAGCGCCTCTATCTGAAACAATCATTTTTCGGACCCCGTGTAGCCTTACTATTTCTTTTAGGAACACATCTGCTTCTTGGGTTGTACCAAAAGTAGATTTTACAGGTATGAAGTGTGCAAATTTTGTTAAAGTGTCTACCACTACCATCACTGAATCATGCTGGTACTTTATTTTGGGTAACCCAGTTATGAAATCTATAGAAACAGTGTCCCATTTCCATTCTGCAATTGGCAATGGATTTAAAAGACCAGCTGGGTGTTGATGTTCCACTTTCACTAGTTGACATTCCATGCATCTAGCTAAATAGTCTGCTACATCCGTTTTCATTCTTGGCCAAAAAAATTTCTTTTTCAAAGCTGTTAGCATTTTCTTATATCCAGAATGTCCTAAATATGGATGTTTATGATATTCATCTAGGATCTCTTTTTTCAAGGACTCTACATTGGCGATATACAATCTGTTTTTATAGCAGATCAGCCCTTTCTGGTTTTGGGTGTATTCAACCATTTCTTTCTTTAGGATTTTCACTTGTCGATTCCCATAGTTGGGATCTTGATCTGCTATCTTTTCAACTCGATCTTCTAAATCAAAAGTGGCACTACTCCCAATGCTGCTTATGTTTTGGCAAGCATTTCTTCTTAGCGCATCAGCAATTTTGTTTTCTTTCCCTTTGATATGTGTTATGTCCATATCAAATTCACTTAGAAAATACAACCATCTGGCTTGTAGAGCATTCAAATCTGTTTGAGAAAAGAAATACTTGAGACTAATATGATCAGTCATCAAGGTAAATTTTTTCCCAAGAAGATAGTGTCGCCACATCTTCAAGGCATGAATTACAGTAGCCAATTCCAGATCATATACACTGTAATTTTGTTCATGTTTCTTAAGTTTTCTAGATTCATATGCAATAACAGAATTTTCTTACAACAAAACTCCTCCCAATCCCTCTCTACATGCATCAGTACACATAACAAACTCTTTGTCAGGATCTGCAATCTTTAGTATAGGGGTTGTAGTGAGTTTTAATTTTAGTTGTTCAAAGCTATTTTGGCATTTTTTAGTCCACTCAAATTTGGTGCATTTTCCCAGTAGTGAAGTTATGGGATATGCTATTGCAGAAAATATTTCCTCAAACCTTCGATAATAGCCTGCAATTCCCATAAATGATCTCACTACTGAAACATCAGTTGGCACCGGCCATGCTCTAATAGCCTTTATCTTCTCAGGGTCCACAGCCAATCCTTGTTCAGAAATAATATTCCCCAAGTACTGAATCTTATCTTTATAAAATTCACATTTAATGAATTTGGCAGATAACTAGTTTTCCTTCAAAGTCTATAAAATTATCCTTAAGTGTTGTTGGTGTTATTCCTCACTTTTTAAATAGAACAGAATATCGTCTATGAACACTAGTACAAATTTATCTAGGTACTTGTTCAAAACACTGTTCATTAGGCACATAAAAGTGGCAGGGGCATTTGTCAAACCAAAAGGTAGGACTACAAATTCGTAGTGTCCATACCTGGTTCGAAAAGTTGTTTTACTGATGTCTTCCTCCTTAATTCTGAGTTAGTGATAGCTAGTCCTCAAATCAATCTTAGAGAATACTGAAGCCCCTCTTACCTAATCAAAAATTTCATCTATTCTGGGCAATGGGTATCTGTTTTTGATTGTAACCTTATTCAGTTGACGGTAGTCAATGGAAATTCTAAAGGTTCCATCCTTCTTTTTCATGAACAGCATCGGTGCTCCCCAAGGAGACACACTCCGTCTGATATAACCTTTATCCAACAATTCTTGCAGTTGCATTTTCAAATCCATGAGTTCAGGGGGGCTCATCCGATAAAGGGCTCTGGAAACGGGTGTTGCTTCAGGCACCAAATCGATGGAAAATTCAATCTCTATTTTGGGAGGGGAGATGAGGAATCTCATCCGGAAAAACTTCCTTAAACTCTCTTACCACTCGCAGAGTGTCCAACAGGTTTTCTTCAAGTTGCTATCCTATTTCTTCAACATGTACAACATATACTTGATATCCTTTCCTAGTTGTTATTTTTAATTGCAGAGCTGATATTTGTCTTACAGAAATTGGTTTTGGTTTTCCTTTGAGTATAAAGGGTCTCCCTTCCTCATCTATGCAATGCATAGTTTTATCCCAAGAGTTCATCATAGCCTTTCTCTTTTCTAACCAGTCCATTCCTATCAACAAATCATATGAGCCTAAGGGCAGAATGTTTAAATTTACTTCTGTCTGAAAATCGTATAACTTAATCGATGTTCGAGGTAACTTAAGAGTTACATTTCGCTTGGTGCCAGTAGCTAACTGGAACAACCAAGACTGCTGAAATTTTTCAGTTTTGAGATTACATTTCTCTATAATTTGTGGACTAATGTAACTCAGAGAAGCACCTGGATCAATTAAAACTGTAATAGATTGGCCAGCAATCTTACCTTCCATCTCTACCATGGCAGCCTGGTGTTTTGCTTGTCGGTTCTCCAAGGCTGCACTGATAGTGGGTATATTCCTTGCTATATCATTCAATGTGGTAGCTTATCTATCTCTCATAATCATCTGAATATTTCAGTGTGGACAATCCCTCAACATATGAGGTTCTTCGCAACCCCAACATTTCAAAGGCTCCCGCATTTTAACTGTTCCTTCCTTCTTATTATCCCCATATATTTGTTTTGAACCAACTTGGGACTAGGCAGTTTGACTTTCCTTTGGTTTGTTAAATTTCTTCCGCTGATGATCCCTACCAAATTTCTTCAAATAAGCTAGTTTCTGTTTCTTTCCTTTGAATTCACCCTTGTTTACCCAGCTTTTTCCATGCTCACCCTTTCCTTTAAACTGTTGGTAGCATAATCTAGCTTTCCTCACTGCTTCATCCATGGTTTTTGGATTATCGAAATCTATTTTATCCTTGTACACAGCAGGCAAACAGTTCAAAAACCTTTGTACCTTTGCCTTCTCTTCACGAATATAAGGAACATACTTTAACAGATTTGTAAACTTGGTGACAAACTCATCAATGGTGAGTTGTCCCAATATGAGTTCATGGAAATCCTTTGCTTGATCATCATAATAACGTTCGTTCAAATAGCGGTTTTTAAACTTGACTTGAAAATATTCCCAAGTCACTGTCTTTTCATCAATGGCATGAACCATTTTTGCCTCCTCCCACCACAAGGTAGGCTTACCCTGCAACTGGTATATAGCTAGTCTGGCCTTCAGATTGCTTTCATATTCATAGACTTGAAAATACTTAATCATATTCAACAACCGTGCCTCGGCATCTTCCTCCTTTTCCCCATCATAGGAGGGAGGCTTAATTTTTCAGAATTCACCCTGTAATTCTTTTTTCTGTTTACACTGATGTCTAGTAGTGTCATCTTCTATAGAATCATCTGAGAACTTTCCTTTCTTCCTCTTTCCAGAACCTTCACCTTCTTGTCTATTCCGCGAAGTCAGTTCTCTTATGAGCTTTTCCTGCTCCTCACTGGCTAATGACAGCCTGTCATTCTGGCTTCTTAGCTTAGCCATTTCCCGTCGCAACATGTGCAACATAGTCATCAAAGGAGTATTGGGATCTGGCGTGTTATCTCCATCACCCAGATCAACATAAATTTTGTCTCCTTCAGCCATTGACTGTTCAGTTCCAGTATCACTATACACTTAAACAAAACAACATTAGTGAAATCAATTTTTCTCATAAATAAATAATTTAAATAGTGAGCACAACAACAACCCAATTTTTCTAACATGGGCTCTGATGCCATTTGTAACATCTATCATACCTCAATTTTTTTTTTTTTTATATAACTTGTTATATACTTTCTTGAAAAATCCTCTATATATCTTAATTTAATCTTACTCAGATTTATTATAACTTCATTTAATATACAACATCTAACCTTTCATTTCATAGATGGCTATAGAAGAGTCTCCATGTAATTTAACTTTCTCTACCACTCCTATATAACTTAATATTATAAGCTTACCTTCACATACTTGTTTTACATATATTGAATTTATAGTTTTTTTTTACTAACCCATTCACTTACTTTATAAAAACCTTTTAAAATCGACTTCCACCTAACTTGTTTTTCGACTTCACCATTAATCACTCCATAGTTTGGACTAACCTTCTACTACGATACCATATGTATCTTGACGTTGTGCCTTCATCGCCATATGATTCCCTTATGGAGGGGATTTTCAAACATTGGCATAGCATTGAATTTCCAATTCGAACATTTTTTTCATTAACTACCTTATGGTATCCCATAGATATATATGTCGATATGCATATTTCGTGTTCAACTGCTTAAGTGATGTCCTTTGCCTGACATGTATTAAATTTTATTTTTGTTTGATTTTCCATGCAAGTACATTGAATTAAACCTATTCATTATTCCGACCTCTGGAGCCACTAAAATTGATGAACTTTATGATTTGTACATTACCGATCTAATTTCGCCTTCAATTCCTATCCACCAAAGTATGCTTGAATTTTAATGTGAATCAATTCGTATCATATCACAGAGATTGTCGTCGATCCTTATCAACAGATGTTCGACACTTGGAGGGCTAGATTTACTTAGGGTTATGACCTTCAATTTCTATATGAATCACTCTTCAATCCCTTGTTTATTTCTCTGTTCATATTTTTGTTTATGCAACCATTCTCTATGGGTTTACTCTGTAAAAAGAGTTCGCCAATGTATGGACTCTCATGGCGAACCAAGGCATCAAGGTCACGCAGCCTTCATTCTATGCAGAGGTATGAAGAAACTCTCTCCACGCTCTATTGAATGCATTCCACAGGTTGCATTTATATAATGATTGTTCATATTCATTTTTTGTTATGGAATTGATAAATTTTCTGAAGGGTCTTTTGTATTTTATAGGGATACTTCATTTCACTCTGGTTAACTCTAACGTAAATAGAAGGAGTCTTTGTCCTGATTTAGAGAGGTTTTTTATTTCTCTCTGAAATCCTTTTGTGCTTCTTGTTAGTATTATGCCAAATTGGTTTTATTTATTTCTCTTCGGATATGAATGGCTTGCTTCACAAACCAAGTCGACTAAAAATTTTCTTTCAGTGTTAATTTGTTCGGATGTATTTTATAATGTATGTCTATCTAGATGTTAATTGATCCGAGGTGAGGAAATTTCATCCTAAGGATTCAACATTTGTCTCCATTACTTTCATGAGGCAATTGAGGCGAAATTCCTAGTCCTTATCGGAAGCTGTTCGTGATATTTTTGCCCAACTCGTCACAGTATGGTTACACTTTGCACTGTATCACTATAGAAACCCTTCGCATAACCTATTGATATTTTATTTGTATCGATACATACACCATTAATACCATTCAATATTTCTAGGTTTGTGTTTCTCAGGATATCTATTGTTTTATTTCAGGTATCTCAATCCTTCTATATCGTTTCTTAATCATTAACTTGTCTTTTTTAATGATTTTGTTAACTTATTTTTCTTACACGTTTCATTTGTGGACTAATTCATTTTTTCCATGGCTGATATATATGTTACAGGTAACCCTTTGATATCGGCTGCATTTATATGGCTCCTCAAGAGCTCTTCTCATTTCTCATAGGAGAATTTGTAACCCATCTCTCTCTTCTACAGGTCGATACTTCCCAGTGACTTCACGCAAGTATCACCTCGTTGCCTCTGCAACAATTTATTTAAAATTTGTTTTATATAGTTCAATGTATAATACCAACGAAGATGATGAGACTCGAACCATTTATCTCTATACTCCTTGATGCTAGAACATAGAGGGTTTTATATCCATCGACTTGTATTTTGGTGGTTCCTAAAAGTTCAATATTAATTTTTTTTTTCTTCTCGGAGTATTTTTCTCAAGGTATGAACTGATAACTTTTATATGTACCCTTCTGCTCACTTTAGTTATTCTCTAAATGCATAACTATTTCTGTGGTTCGTAAATTTTGCCCATCTGAATTATTTTTAAACCAATTCTATAGACAGTATATGGATTTTCTATTTACTGTCAAACCTCAAATCTGTTGTTTCCTCGTTGTTAATTGTAGATATTCTTAACATACTGGTGATATGCCAATTTACTTATATGATATCCAAGGGAATATAATTCTATGAATTGTGGCAGCTTATATAAATTATGTCCAGGTATATGAATATATGGTTATCATTCAGGAATGAATTAAAATTTTGTACATCTATAGATGAAATTGAAGTTTTCGCATATATTTAATAGCAAAGTCTTTCCTATTATTCTGCCAGAAATTCAATATGACGAATAGGCCATAATAGAGCATTTGTGAGTTATCTTACTTCCAGTCTTCTGTCCACATTACAGATATAAAATATACCTATTAACATTTAGTTTTAATTTGCAGACTTTTAGTTTAATATACATAAATGCAAACCTCTAGATGAAACTTAACTGATTTAACACCATACAGTCTGCCTACATGGCATGTTCAAATCAACTGTAAAATTTATTTACATTATCCTTGCGATTTAAGTAATTCTGGTGTACTGTAGTCCTTTATACTTCCACCTGTATAATTTTATTTCCATAACACATAGCCTTATTAGATTATATCATTACCTAAATGAAACAGATTTGAAGTATGTCTAGTTTCAATTATATTTGTTATAGGTAAGGGTGTCCTTCTCTCTTTTCATATATGCAACAATTATTTTATTAGTTCAGAAGAAGATTAAAGTTAAACAACTAAATCATCTTTGGGGTAAAATGTATCCTCAGATTTAAACCAATATTGGTTTAGAGACTCTAATGGATTCTCCCCACAGATTTTATTCCTACAGCTATACAGAGTTGAGAGGATTAATTTCTTCTAACGAGTTCTGTTAAATGTAAGGAATAACAACTTCAGAATTTTAATCTAAAATAACATCTATAACCATTAGCCATATGGCACAATAACAGGTATTTTAACCATTCATATAAGACTTACGAACATACCACTTCTGCAAATGACCAATCTCCCAACCTTAGAGTTCTTCTATCTTCCAGAACTCACCCCCGAGCTGAGATCATCTCCCAGAACAGACCAACCTTAATCTGTTCTGGAGTAGCTTATTTAAGCTTATGCTCCCCAAAGCCTGTTTCTAATTCTGTGTCCAGAATTACAAGATGTTTTTATTCCGTTTTGCCTAGGCTTCCCTTATTTAGGGACTTTTAAAGCTGCATTCTACTTTTCCAGCTTTTTACCTCTTCCCAACTACTCTCCACCTCATTGGGGAAATCTATATTTTTCCTCAAAAATATAAATTAGAATTAAATTCTTTCAAGGATTTTCGAAAGATTTTTGGGAAAAGTCTTAGTCTCCTTCCATACCTCATGGATTTGGAAAGTGATCTCAAAAATCTCATTTGGTCAATATGCACATAAATATTTTATTTATTTTCCATAATTAAATAATTAATTACACCCACACAATAATTATCCATTGGGTTCCACCTCCTTTTGGATTGAAATTCAAATGTCTAACTTGAAAAACATAAAACTAGGGGTTTTACATATTCCCCCTCTGAAAACAAACACCGTCCTCGGTGTTAACAACTAAATACTAGAGTTAATTTTGAAAATAGATATGGATATTTTTCCATCATCTCAGCTTCTCTTTCCCATGTAGCTTCTTCAGCAGTAAAGTGCTTCCACTACACCTTTACTCTTGCTACTATTCGATTTCTCAATTCAATTTCTTCCCGCTCCAATATTTGAAGCAGCTCTGGAAGGAACTCCCCTTCTGGTTCCACCTATATCACATTCCAATCAAAAGTGTGAGAAGCGTCATGTGCATATATTTTTAATAACGAAACATGAAACACATCAAGAAATTTAACATGGGGTGGTAGGGCCATTTTATAAGCCATTGGTCCCACCCTTTCTAACACCTCAAAAGGCCCACAATATCTAGGAGCCAATTTTGCACAACTTCCAGCATAAAGTGTGCTCTTTTTGGGTTTAATACGCAGGTACACATGATCACCCACTTTGAACTCTCGATGCACCCATTTCTTATCAGCATAGCTTTTATGTCGATCTTGTTCTATCTTGATATTTCTTTGTATTTGTTTGAAAATCCTTTCCATTTATTGTAACGTATCTAGCCCCAATACTAGCTTATCTTCAGGTTGGCTCCAACTTCAAGGAGTATGACACTTCCTTCCGTAGAGTGCTTCAAATGGACTCATTTTGATGGAGGATTGATAGCTGTTGTTGTAAGCAAATTCAGCTAAATGCAAGTAGTATTCCCATTTTGATGGCCTATCCATCACATACATTCTCAGCATATCCTCAAAAATCTGATTTTTTCTCTCTGTTTGACCATATTTCTGAGGGTGATAGCCAGTACTAAAATTCATTTTAGTGCCCATGCCCCCAAACAGACCTTTCCAAAAGGCTGCTATGAACATAGCGTCTCTATCTGAAACAATCATTTTTGGGGCCCCGTGTAGCCTTACTATTTCTTTTAGGAACATATCTGCTACTTGGGCTGTACCAAAAGTAGATTTTACAGGTATGAAGTGTGCATATTTTGTTAAAGTGTCTACCACTACCATCAATGAATCATGCCGGTACTTTGTTTTGGGTAACTCGGTTATGAAATCTATAGAAAAAATGTCCCATTTCCATTCTACAATTGGCAAGGGATTTAAAAGACGAGGTGGGTGATGATGTTCCACTTTCACTAGTTGACATTCCATGCATCTAGCTAAATAGTGTGCTACATCCTTTTTCATTCATGGCCAAAATAATTTCTTTTTCAAAGTTGTTAGAATTTTATGATATCCAGGATGTCCTGAATATGGATGTTTATGATATTCATCTAGGATCTCTTTTTTCAAGGACTCTACATTGGGGATATACAATCTATTTTTATAGCAGATCAACCCTTTCTGGTTTTGGGTGTATTCAACCATTTCTTTCTTTAGGATTTACACTTTTAGATTCCCATAGTTTGGATCTTGATCTGCTACCTTTTAAACTCGATCTTCTAAATCAAAACTAGCACTACTCCCAATGCTGCTTATGTTTTGGCAAGCATTTCTGCTTAGTGCATCAGCAATTTTGTTTTCTTTCCCTTTGATATGTTTTATTTCCATATCAAATTCACTTAGAAAATATAGCCATCTGGCTTGTCGAGCATTAAAATATGTTTGAGAAAAGAAATAATTAAGACTAATATGATCAGTCATCAAGGTAAATTTTTTCCCAAGAAGATAGTGTCGCCACATCTTCAAGGCATGAATTATAGCAGCCAATTCCAGATCATATACACTATAATTATGTTCATGTTTCTTAAGTTTTCTAGATTCATATGCAATAACAGAATTTTCTTGCAACAAAACTCCTCCCAATCGCTCTCTACATGCATCAGTAAACACAACAAACTCTTTGTCAGGATCTGCAATCTTTAATATAGGGGCTGTAGTGAGTTCTAATTTTAGTTGTTCAAAGTTGTTTTGGCATTTTTCAGTCCACTCAAATTTGGTGCCTTTTCTCTATAGTGAAGTTATGGGATATGCAATTGCAAAAAATCTTTCCACAAACCTTCGATAATAGCCTGCAATTCCCATAAATGATCTCACTGCTGAAACATTAGTTGGCACCAGCCATGCTCTAATAACCTTTATTTTCTCGGGGTCCACAGCCAATCCTTGTTCAGAAATAATATTCCCCAAGTATTGAATGTTATCTTCATAAAATTCACATTTACTGAATTTTGCATATAACTGGTTTCCTTCAAAGTCTGTAAAACTATCCTTAAGTGTTCTTGGTGTTCTTCCTCACTTTTTGAATAGACCTGATTATCATCTATGAACACTAGTAAAAATTTATCTAAGTACGTGTTCAAAACACTATTCATTAGGCACATAAAAGTGGCAGGGGAATTTGTCAAACCAAAAGGTAGGACTACAAATTCGTAGTGTCCATACCTGGTTCGAAAAGATATTTTACTGATGTCTTCCTCCTTAATTCTGAGTTGGTGATAGCCAATCCTCAGATCAATCTTAGACAATACTGAAGCCCATCTTACCTGATCAAAAAGGTCATTTATTCTGGGCAATGGGTATCTATTTTTTATTTTCAACTTATTCAGTTGAGGGTAGTCAATGCACATTCTAAAGGTTCCATCCTTCTTTTTCACAAACAACACCGGTGCTCCCCAAGGAGACACACTCGGTCTGATATAACCTTTATCCAACAATTCTTTCAATTGCATTTTCAACTCCATGAGTTCTGGGGGGCTCATCCGATAAGGGCCTCTGGAAACGAGTGTTGCTCCATGCACCAAATCGATGGAAAATTCAATCTCTCTTTTGTGGGGCGAGATGAGGAATCTCATCTGGAAAAACTTCCTTAAACTCTCTTACCACTGGCAGAGTGTCCTGCAGGTTTTCTTCAGGTTGCTGTCCTATTTCTTCAACATGTACAACATATACTTGATATCCTTTCCTAGCTGTTCTTTTTAATTGCAGAGCTGATATTTGTCTTACAAAAATTTTGGTTTTCCTTTGAGTATAAAGGGTGGCCCTTCCTCATCTATGCAATGCAGAGTTTTATCCCAACAGTTCATCATAGCCTTTCTCTTTTCTAACCAGTCTATTCCTATCAGGAAATCATATGAGCCTAAGGGAAAAATGTTTAAATTTACTTATGTCTGAAAATCGTTTAACTTAATTGCTATTCGAGGTAACTTATGAGTTACTTTTCGCTTGGTGCCAGTAGCTAACTGGACCAACCAAGACTGTTGAAATTTTCAGTTTTGAGATTGCATTTCTCTACAATTTGTGGACTAATGTAACTCAAAGAAGCACCCGGATCAATTAAAACTGTAACAGATTGGTCAGCAATCTTACCTTCCATCTCTACCATGGTAGCCTGGTGTTCTTCTTATCAGTTCTCCAAGGCTGCACTGATAGTGGGTATATTCCTTGCTATATCATTCACTATGTAGCTTCTCTATCTCTCATAATCATCTGAATATTTCGGTGTGGACAGTCCCTCAACAAATGAGGTTCTCCGCAACCCCAACATTTCAAAGGCTCCCACATTTTAACTCTTCCTTCATTCTTATTATCCCCATCTATTTGTTTTGAACCAACTTGGGACTGGGCAGTTTGACTTTCCTTTGGTTTGTTAAATTTCTTCCGCTAATGATCCCTACCAAAGTTCTTCAAATAAGGTGGTTTCTATTTCTTTCCTTTGAATTCACCCTTGTTTACCCATCTTTTTCCATGCTCACCCTTTCCTTTAAAATATTGGTAGCATAATTTAGCTTTCCCCACCGCTTCATCCATGGTTTTTGGATTATCGAACTCTATTTTCTCCTTGTACACAGCAGGCAAACAGTTCAAAAACCTTTGTACCTTTGCCTTCTCTTCACAAAAATATATGGAACATACCTTAACGGATTTGGAAAATTGGTGACAAACTCATCGATGGTGAGTTGTCCCAATATGAGTTCATGGAACTCCTTTGATTTATCATCATAATAGCGTTCGTTCAAATAGCGGTTTTTAAACTTGACTTGAAAATCTTCCCAAGTCACTGTATTTTCATCAATGGCATGAACCATTTTTGTCTCCTCCGACCACAAGGTATCCTTACCCTGGAACTGGTAGATAGCTAGTCTGGCCTTCAGATTGCTTTCATATTCATAGACTTGAAAATACTTAATCATATTCAACAACCATGCCTCAGCATCTTCCTCCTTTTCCCCATCATAAGAGGGAGGCTTAATTTTTCGGAATTCCCCTTGTAATTCCTTCCTCTGTTTAGACTGATGTCTAGTAGTGTCATCTTCTATAGAATCATCTGAGAACTTGCCTTTCTTCCTCTTTCCGGAACCTTCACCTTCTTGGCTATTCCGCGAAGTCAGTTCTCTTATGAGCTTTTCCTGCTCCTCACTAGCTAATGATAGCCTGTCATTATGGCTTCTTAGCTTAGCCATTTCCCGTTGCAACCTGTGAAACATAGTCATCAAAGGAGTATTGGGATCTAGCGTGTTATCTCCATCACCTAGATCAACATAAATTTCTTCTCCTTCAGCCATTGACTGTTCAGTTTTAGTACCGTTGTACACTTAAACAAAACAACATCAGTGAAACCAATTGTTCTCAAAAAAAAAATTTACACAGTGAGCACAACAACAACCCAGTTTTTCTAACACGGGCTCTGATGCCATTTGTAACATCCCTCATACCTAATTTTTTTTTATTTTTTTTATTTTATATAACTATATATATACCTTCTTGAAAAATCCTCTATATACATTAATTTAATCCTACTCAGATTTAATATAACTTCGTTTAATATACACTATCTAACCTTTCATTTCATAGATGGCTATAGAAGTCTCTCCATGTAATTTAACTTTCTCTACCACTCCTAAATAACTTAATATTATCAGCTTACCTTCACATACTTGTTTTACATATATTGAATTTATAGTTTTTTTTTACTAACCCATTCACTTACTTTATAACAACCTTTTTAAATCGACTTCCACCTAACTTGTTTTCTGACTTCACCATTAATTACAACATAGTTTGGACTAACCTTCTACTACGATACCATATGTATCTTGACGTTGTGCCTTCATCACCATATGATTCCCTTATGGAGGGGATTTTCAAACGTTGGCATAGCATTGAATTTCGAATTCGAACGTTGTTTTCATTAACTACCTTATGCTATCCCATAGATATATATATCGATATGCATATTTCGTGTTGAACTGCTTAAGTGATGTCCTTCACCTGACATGTATTAAATTTTATTTTTGTTTGATTTTCCATGCAAGTATGTTGAATTGAACCCAGTCATTATTCTAACTTCTCGAGCCACTAAACTTGATGAAATTTATGGTTTGTACATTATGGATCTGATTTCGCTTTCAATTCCTATCCACCAGAGTATGCTTGACTTTTAATGTGAATCGATTCATATCATATCACAGAGATTGTCGTCGATCCTTTTCAGGACTGATAGATGTTTGACACTTGGAGGGCAAGATTTACTTAGGGTTATGACCTTCGAGTTCTATATGAATCGCTCTTCAAACCATTGTTCATTTCTCTGTTCATATTTTTTTTTATGCAACCATTCTCTGTGGTTTTACTCTGTAAAAAGAGTTGGCAATTGTATGGACTCTCATGGCGAACCAAGGCATCAAGGTCACGCGACCTTCATTCTACGTAGAGGTATGAAAAAACTCTCTCCACACTCTATTGATTGCATTGCACAGGTCACATTTATATAACGATTGTTCATATTCATTTTCATTATGGAATTGATAAATTTTCTGAAGTGTCTTTTGTATTTTATATGGATACTTCCTTTCACTCTCGTTAACTCTAACGTAAATAGAAGGATTCGTTGTCCTGATTTAAAGAGGGTTTTATTTCTCTCTGAAATCCTTTCGTGCTTCTTGTTAGTATTATGCCGAATTGATTTTATTTATTCCTCTTCGGATATGAATGGCTTGGTTCAAAAACCAATTCGACCAAAATTTTTCTTTCAGTGTTAATTTGTTTGGATGTATTTTATAATGTATGTCTATCTGGAGGTTAATTGACCCGAGGCGATGAATTTCATCCTCAGGATTCAACATTTGTCTCCATTACTTTCGTGAGGCAATTGAGGCGAAAGTCCTAGTCCTTATCGGAAGCTGTTCGTGATATTTTAACCCAACTCGTCACAGTATGGTTACACTTTGCACTGTATCACTATAGAAACCCTTCGCATAACCTATTGAGATTTTATTTGTATCGATACATACACCATTAATACCATTCAATATTTCCAGGTCTGTGTTTCTCAGGATATCTATTGTTTTATTTCAGGTATCTCAATCCTTCTATATCGTTTCTTAATCATTAACTTGTCTTTTTTAATGATTTTGTTAACTTATTTTTCTTACACGTTTCATTTGTGGACTAGTTTGTTTTTTCCATGGCCGATATATATGTTACAGGTAACCCTTTGATATCGGCTGCATTTCTATGGCTCCTCGAGAGTTCTTCTCATTTCTCATAGGAGAATTTGTAACCCATCTCTCTCTTCTACAGGTCGATACTTCCCGAGTGACTTCACTCAAGTATCACCTCGTTGCCTCTGCAACGATTTATTTAAAATTTGTTTTATATAGTTCAATGTATAATACCAGCGAAGCTGATGAGACTCGAACCATTTATCTATGTACTCTTTGATGTTAGAACATAGAGGGTTTTATATCCATCGACTTGGATTTCAGTGGTTCCTAAAAGTTAAATATTAAAGATTTTTTTTCTTATCGGAGTATTGTTCTAAAGCTATGAACTGATAACTTTTATATGTACCCTTATGCTCACTTTAGTTATTCTCTAAATTCATAATTGTTTCTGTGGTTCGTAAATGTTTCCCATCTGAATTATTTTTAAACCACTTCTGTAGATAGTATGCGGATTTTCTATTTACTGTCAAACCTCAAATCTGTTGTTTCCTCGTTGTTAATTCTAGACATTCTTAACATACTGGTGATATGCCAATTTACTTATATGATATCCAAGGGAATATAACTCTATGAATTGTGGCAGCTTATATAAATTATGTCCAGGTATATGAATATATGGTTATCGTTCAGGAATGAGTTAAAATTTTGTACATCTATAGATGAAATTGAAGTTTTCGCATATATTTAATAGCAAAGTATTTCCTATTATTCTGCTAGAAATTCAATATACTGAATAGGCCATAAAAGAGCATTTGTCAGTTATCTTACTTCCAGTATTCTGTCCACAGTACAGATATAAAATATACCTATTAACATTTAGTTTTAATTTGCAAACTTTTAGTTTAATATAAATAAATGCATACCTCTAGAGGAAACTTAACTGTTTTAACACCATACAGTCTGCCTACATGACATGTTCAAATCAACTGTAAAATTTATTTACATTATCCTTGCTATTTAAGTAATTATGGTGTACTGTAGTCCTTTATACTTCCACCTGTATAATTTTATTTCCATAACACATAACCTTATTAGATTATATCATTACCTAAATGAAACAGATTTGAAGTATGTCTAGTTTCAACTATATCTATTACAGGTAAGTGTTGGGTATGTGTTATATTCTTTCCACGAAAATTTTTGGTCCTTAATTTCCGGTGGGTAGTCCGCGTCCATCGTTTTGTGCATGGTTTTGCACATGGTTTTGGGGTACGATGGTTTTCGGCCCCTGGTCTTTTTGTAGATCCGGTCAAGGGAACTACGGTTATGTTCTAATCGAGGGTTTATGGATTGGGGTTTATGTATTCTTCGGCATATATATATATATATATATATGTGTTGTAACACTAAAAGGAATATAATGAAAAATCATGCTGGTCGTCCCGATTTGGGATCCATGGGAAAATCTCTGTGTTTATCTGTTTTATGTTTTATGCTCTCGCTATTGTTTATTTTCTGTTATAAGATTCGTGTGTAGATAATTTATGTTCAGTTTTAAAACCTACATTTGGTATCGGAGCTGTTTCGGCTTCAAGGGGACGCCTTTGCTGCTGAGGGTTTTTAGTTCGGGCCTGAGGTAGACCCTGTTCAGTGGGAGATCTGCAGGATCGTTTCTTGCGGTGAGAGAAGATGGCGAGCGGCGGAAAGATAGAGATCGAGAAATTTAATGGTCAGAGTTTTGAGTTGTGGAAGCTCAAGATAAAGGATCTGCTGGTGGATAAAGATCAGTGGATTGCGGTAGATCCAGGTACTAAGCCAACAGGAATGTCAGATGAAGACTGGAAGAAACTGGATCGGAAGGCTAAAAGCATAATACGGTTTTGTGTCTCGTATTCGCATTTTCGAATGTATCTCTGGGGAAGCTACTAGTAAATACCTTGTGGGAAAAGCTAGGGACTGGTACCAATCTAAGTCTCCGGTGAATAAGTCGTTCCTGAAAAGCCGTATAACTTCCGAGGATGAAGGATGGAGACTCAGTGACAGAGCATCTGAACGCCTTCAATATTGTGGTAAGTCAGCTGTCATCCGTTGATATTAAAATCTCATATGAAGATAAGTGCATCCATTTGTTGTGTTCTCTACCAGATTCGTGGGACAATCTGGTTATTACAATAGGTAACAATACAACTACCTCGAATTTTGATGACATTGTCTCAGCCTTGCTGTCGGAGGAAATGAGACGAAGAAATATGGAGGGTCAGAATGGAGATGCCTTATCTGTACGAGGAAGGTCCCGTAAAACGAAACAAGAATAAGGTTTCGAGTGGGGAGATCTAAATCTAGAGGGAGATCTAAATTCTGAAATAGAAGGGGCTGAAATACAAGGAAGGCACTACAAAAGGACTGCAGTGTGATCTGAAGCTCTTGAGAAAGGAAAGGATCATGATGTGCTTCTTCTGTAGAAAGCAAAAACCACCTCTCTATGAAAGTGGGGATGGTGTTTTACTTTTTTCGTCTACACATGGGGGATCATGAGTCAGTGAATGATCAATGGGCATATCTTTGTACTACCTCAGGGAGTGGTTCTGCGAGTATGAGAAATATGATGGTGGTGATGTCTTCCTAGGGGATGATAGGAAGGCCAGAATCGTTGGACATGGAAAGGTCAAGCTGAAGCTGCAAGTTGGGAGGATTAGAACACTTCCTGGTGTTCTGCATATTCTTGCATTGGCCAGAAATCTGATTTCTGTAAGCAAGATGGATGATGCAGGTGTAAAAATAGTGTTCGAGAAAGATGCCTGTAAGATGGTTCGGTGAGCACTAGTATTAATTCGGGGAGTTCGGACTGGAACTCTGTACAAGCTACAAGGTAGCACTGTTATTGATGGGTGTAACAGTTCTGTGGTTCCTAAAAGTGGGACGGAAATTCTAGCTATCTCTAGAGAAAAGACCATGCTATGGCATCAAAGGCTTGGATATATTGGAGAGAAGGGCCTTCGGATACTACATAGAGATGGTATGGTAGAAGGTATGTCTAATTTTTCTCTGGATTTCAATTTCTGTGAACATTGTGTATATGGGAAGCAGAATCGGGTGAGTTTTCTTTCTGGTGCTAAGAGGGCAAACAAGATATTAGAACTTGTGCATAGTGATGTGTTTGGACCTGTGTCAGTTCCATCACTGGGAAAGTCTGTGTACTATGTTTCATTCATAGATGACTTCTCAAGGAATACATGGATATATTTCTTGAGGAAGAAATCTCAAGTCTTTGACAAATTTAAAGAATTTAAGGCTCTGGTGGAAAACCAGACAGAGAAGAAGATAAAGGCACTGAGGACAGATAATGGTGGGGAGTTCTGCAAGAAGGAATTTGAAGAGTTCTGTAAGAAGTGTGGCATAGCACGACAGAAGACTACTCCATACACACCTCAGCAAAACGGAGTTGCAGAAAGAATGAACAGAACACTGATGGAAAAGGCAAGAAGCATGCTCAGTGGTACCGGGTTAGGATAAGAATTCTGGGCAGAGGCAGTGGAGACTGCATGTTACTTAGTTAACAAATCACCTTCATCAGCATTGGAGGATAAGACTCCACATGAGGTATGGACTGGTAAGAAACCCTCTCTTTCACATCTAAGGGTATTTGGATGTGATGCATATGTAAATGTTCCAAAGGAGAAAAGGACCAAGTTGGATAATAAATCTGAAAGGTGCATCTTTATTGGGTATAAGGATGGTTTAAAGGGTTACAAGCTTTGGAACCCAGAAACAAGGAAGGTTATGTACAACCGAGATGTGGTGTTTAGAGAAGTGAAAGATGTTGTTAAACATGAAGTCCTACCAAAGGAACCTGAGAAGATAGAGTTTGAGCTAAAGGAGGATGAATCAGACTCTACAACAGAAGAAGACTCAAAAGATGAAGAGCCACAAACTCCAGCTTTGAGAAGATCAGTTCGGGAAAGAAGGCAACCAGAAAGGTATAGTCCATCTGCTTTCTGTTCAGGCTTTGCCTTAACTATAACTAATGATGAACCCAGAACTGTGAGGGAGGCAGTAGATTCAGAGGATGGAAAACTCTGGAAGGAGGCCATGGTTGATGAAATGGCATCCTTGCACAAAAATGATGCATGGGATCTGGTGGAGTTGCCGGCTGGAAGGAAGCCCATTGGGAGAAAATGGGTGTTTAAGAAGAAGATTAATGTAGAAGGCAAGGTGGAGAAATACAAAGCTCGGTTGGTAGCAAAAGGTTATTCCCAGGTGCCGGGAATTGATTTTGGTGATATTTTTTCTCATGTTGCCAAAGTTACTTCTATTAGATTACTTTTATCTGTTGCTGCTGCATTTGATTTTGAGATAGAACAGATGGATGTGAAGACATCATTTCTTCACGGGGATCTAGAAGAAGAGATCTACATGAGGCAACCTGAAGGATTTATGGTGAAGGGTAAGAAAGAACTGGTATGCAGGTTGAAGAAGTCTCTGTATGGGTTAAAACAGTCACCAAGGATGTGGTATCAGAAATTTGATACCTATATACGGGGACTCGGCTTCACCAGAAGCAAGGAGGATCACTGTGTTTATTTTAAATTAATTGGTGACCGTGTTATTTATTTGGTCTTGTATGTGGATGATATGTTGTTGATTGGAAATGACAAAGAAATTATCCAAGATTTGAAGACCCAACTGTTCTCCAAATTCGACATGAAGGATCTGTGTGCTGCAAACTATATTTTTGGCATGGAAATTAAGAGAGATCGGGCAAAGAGGAAGTTCTGGTTAAACTTGAGGAAGTATGTCGAGACTATATTGCAGAGGTTCAATATGCAGGATAGTAAATCGGTGAATGTTCCTATTCTTGTAGGTGTAAAGCTGTCTGCTGAACAGTGTCCCAAGACACAAGAAGAAGAGGAGTATATGTCTCGTGTTCCATATGCAAGTGCAGTGGGTAGCCTGATGTATGCAATGGTCTGTACTAGACTAGACATTGCACATGCAGTGGGAGTATTGAGCAGGTTTATGTCAAACCCAGGGAAGGAGCATTGGAGAGTAGTGAAGCGGGTTTTTAGATATTTTCGTGGCACTAGTGATTATGGCTTGTGCTACCAGGGAAGACCAAGATTGGAAAGAATGTTGGACATTCGTGGTTTTGTTGATGCAGACTGGGCTGGAGATTTGGACCAAAGAAGATCTACAAGTGGGTATGTGTTTAGCCTATTTGGAGGCGCAGTCAGTTGGATGAGTAAAAGACAGTCTGTAGTGGCTCTTTCAACTACAGAGGCAGAATACATAGCAGCCACTCATGCAAGCAAGGAAGCAGTTTGGTTGCAGAGATCGTGTTCAAGTATGGGGTTGGTACAGCAAGCTATAAGGATAGACTGTGATAGCCAAAGTGCAATTTTCTTGGCTAAGAACCCTGCTTATCATTCAAAGACAAAACACATTGATGTTCAATATCACTTTGTTAGAGATATGGTTGAGGCTAAAAGGGTGTTGCTGGTAAAGGTGGACACTTTGAAGAATGTTGCAGATGCATTGACAAAGTCTGTGAGCACTCAGAAGTTCTCTTGGTGTATAGAAGCAGTGGGTGTTGAAGAATTGGGCCAATGACTAAGCCCTCCTGTGGCCCCCCGTGGAAAGAAAACAACAAGTGGGAGAATGTTGGGTATGTGTTATATTATTTCCATGACTAAGCACGCGCAGGGGGGGTAAGAGGGGGGGCAATAGTCTCCCCTTTGCGCTGGGCGCAACGGGGGGGTCACAAGGGGGGCGTTAGCCCACCCTGTCGGGGTCCGGGGCAGCTCCCCAGCGAAAATTTTTGGTCCTTAATTTCCGGTGGGTAGTCCGCATCCATGGTTTTGTGCATGGTTTTGCACATGGTTTTGGGGTACGATGGTTTTCGGCCCCTGGTATTTTTGTAGATCCGGTCAAGGGAACTATGGTTATGTTCTAATCCAGGGTTTATGGATTGGGGTTTATGTATGCTTCTGCATGTATATATATATGTGTTGTAACACTAAAAGGAATATAATGAAAAATCAAGCTGGTCGTTCCGATTTGGGATCCAGGGGAAAATCTCTGTGTTTATCTGTTTTATGTTTTATGCTCTCGCTATTGTTTATTTTCTATTATAAGATTTGTGTGTAGATAATTTTTGTTCAGGGTTAAAACCTACAGTAACGGTGTCCTTCTCTCTTTTCATATATGCAACAATTATTTGATTAGTTCAAAAGAAGATTAAAGTTAAACAACTAAATCATCTTTGGGGTAAAATGTATCCTCAGATTTAAACCAATATTGGTTTAGAGACTCTGATGGATTCTCCCCAAATATTTTATTCCTACAACTATACAGAGTTGAGAGGATTAATTTTTTCTAACCAGTTCTGTTGAATATAAGGAATAACAGCTTCAGAATTTTAATCTAAAATAACATCTATAACCATTAACCATATGGCACAATAACAGGTATTTTAACCATTCATCGAAGGCTTATGAACATACTACTTCTGCAAATGAACAACCTCCTAACCTTAGATTTCTTCTGTCTTCCAGAACTCACCCCCGAGCTGAGACCATCTCCTAGAACATACCAACCTCAATCTGTTCTGGAGTAGCTTATTTAAGCTTATGCTCCCCAAAGCTTGTTTCTAATTCTGTGTCAAGAATTACAAGATGCTTTTATTCCTATTTGCCTAGGCTTCCCTTATTTAGGGACTAGTTGGATATTTAAACAAATTTCCATTTAATAAAACCACCATACACGTGGGATATTGTGGAAATTTTGATATTTGTAATATATGGATTCTTATTTCATTCCATACCAAGATTTAGCATTCAAATGAAAGGTATTATGTGATAATAAAAACAATTATAAGTTGAGGGACCAAAAGAAGGTACTTTTAAAACTTTTTTATGGGTTTGATGCCCCTTAAAATCTAGATTACCAATTCATAAATAATCACTTCATTTCCAATTCATAAATAACATTTATGCTTGAAATGGTGGTTGATATTGTTGATATCTACACTACTAGAAGATTACATTTTAGATATCTAAGCATAAATTCTTCGTGGCAATCTCCAATACACCAAGGAAAATAAGTGGAGCATATTTGGGTGAAATGTGATTGTACATATAAAATGTAGATCAGATTTGGGGATCTTGTAGCTCTTTTCCTTGAACCCTACTAGTGCTTAAAGGTTTTATTTGGAGCGGTTAGCAGGAAAAAGCATAGCATGCTTAAGAATATTAGTGTTGGAGCACCTATGGTTTGGGAGAAAGGATAATGTGTTCTAGGAGTTAAGAGGTTTAAGGGTTTAGGAGTAAGGGGCTAAGGGTAAAGGGTTAGGGCTTATGGGGTTTAGGGGTTAGGGGGTTTAAGGGTTAGAAGTTAATGGCATAGTGGCTAAGGGATTTTTGGGTTAATGGTTAGCCATCAATGGCTTACAGGTTAGGGGATTTAGGGGTTAAGTGCCTAAAGGTTATGGTATTTAGCTGTCAGAAGGTTAAGGGGTTAGGGGTTAAGGGTTAAGGGTCACAGTTTAAGAGGATATGGGATTAGGGTTTATGGGGTTCAATGATTCTAAGTTAGGGGTTAGGGATTAAGGGGTTAGTGGCTTGGGATTTAAGGGATTAAGGGGTTAATTTGTTATGAGTTATGAATGTAGGGGTTATGGTATTTTGGCTTTGGTGTTAAAGGGATAGGGACTTTAGTAGTTATGATTTAAGTGTTTATGGGTTGTGATAATGTGGTCCCTAATACTCTTATCACAACTATTGGGGGTTCCCCTATTAATTGCTCTCATTTTCTTACTTATAGGTCCCCTATCCCCTATGCCATAAGGCCCTAAGGCTCTTTCTCATTATCTAATGTTAGGATTATAGATCTCAGTAAACCACACATGAACCTCTCACTTCTACCCATCCATGCTTCCCTTATGTCCCCTTTCCCCATTTAATACACCAAAAGATCCCCCTCCCCAAAAATTCATGAGAATTGAACATTTGGGGAACAAAAATGCCTCTAAAAGTTACATTTTCATGACCTTTTTGCGAAATTCATGGATTCTAGGTTGAGAAAAACAAATATGATGAACAAACAAATAATATAATGAGTTGAATGGCTGAAAAGCATATCACCCATAATGAACCTTTTCATCCAAAAGTTATTCCATGTTGGGCCATAACAAAACCTTTCGATAGAAATTTCATGTAGCCTATTACTATAAAGGAAATTCAAACCAAAACTTCTTGTTCCAATTCTAATTTAACCCAAAATTACCCCATATTTAAAGGTATCACCATATCTTATACAGAAAAAAAAAAACTCAAAAAATAGATATCATTTAGAGAAATAGGATCATAAAATAAAAATAAAAATGAACCATGCATATTAACGTACCTTATTTTATATATTAATACTAAAATTAACCTATTTTTTTTATTGGAAAGAGAGAAAATTTCATAAATACTATTGAATCCTTATGGATTACCTACATTCTAATGAGTTAACAAAAATGGCACTAGGAGAGTGATGATATTGTTTTTTTGGAAAATATCATTTATCTCTTCCTCCAACACCAAGATTCTTCTTGTATGTTGCAACAGAAATTGAAATCCCAAATGGAGATCGTTACCTCCACAACTACTCCATTTATGCTAGTGTCTTGGGCATAAAATCAAACTCTTTTATGCTAGAGCTATTAGATGTGATTTCATTGAGCTACAGTGATAGGTGAGAGTTGTGCATAACTCACTAAAGGCGTATCAAGATGTTATTAGTCAATTGGCTATAGAATTGGACTCCTTTTATTTGTAACTTAGCGAAATGGAAAAGACATGGAGACAATCTCCATTATTCTTCTTCTAATAGGCCATGCAAAATAAATGAAGAAAATATTCTGAACTCCTTGGAGAAGGAAATTTGAGAAAAGGAATTAGCATGAACAAACAAAGAATCCAATGAGCTTATATGAGAGGGGTCTCCCTTTGTAAACAAGAATCCATAGGCTTGTTAGAGTTAGTATGAATCTTTACTAGAACGTGAGTAGTCTTCACATCACCAACCACATCCAATAGAAAGGTACCAATCCCTACAATAAAAATGGTGTCTCCAAATAAGGTGTAGTAAATACCAATAATATCATCTTCTAAATCTATTACAATATGAACTGCAAAGTATGTTTCCATACATGTGTGAAAGAAAAAATCCATCTGGTTAGCAAAAGCAAGTCTTTTTGAAGACCTCAAGAAACCCCCTTGAACGAGACAAGAAGGTCGTGACTACGAATAGGTAAGCAGAGTAAAAAATTTCTTGCCATTGTTATCACATGCTGAAGTGAAAAATATCTTTACTGTCAATATCCGTATATGCAACAACAAGACATATATTCAATTTTACTCATTGGGTGGCCCTAAGAACCATGCCAGAAAGGTAATGTTTTAAGATAATGAGGATCACAACATTGTCTTAATATCCAGGCATTAGAGATTATAGGGGTTTTGTTCCCACGCGACATGCTCAACTCAAAACTCTCTTTACTATCGATATGTGCATATGCGGCAACAAGACATCTATTCAATTTTACAAGCTGGGTGGCTCTAATAACCATGAAACAGAGGTAATATTTTAAGATAACGAGGATCACAACATTGTCTTAATCTCCATGTATTAGGGATTACCGAGGTTTTTTTCCCACACCTCCACCCTTCTGGATTCATCCTGTAGACATATTCTGGGATTCCAGAGGAGATCTTCCTCCACCCAACAACCATGAGGGATTCCAGAGGTTTTGGTTCCACACCTCCATCCTTATATTTAATTAGGAACCTTAGATAACTCAACAATATCCATGCTTAATGAAAGGTGAAGGGCTATAAAGCTATATTACTCTGTTATGGAACATGAAAACTATTGAAATTTTTTCTTATCAGATATGAATTTCAGAATGTTATGAAACATAAAATGATCATAGTCATTCGCTATCAAATAATGGGTTCAATATTTCTTCCCTAGACAGAATAATTCCATCGAAGCAGTGGCACACTAGGATGTAAAGAAAAATTCACGCATTGGCATTGCTGAAAGATCATTCCTCACACATATATATTAAGGGTTCTAGCCTCCTTATGTAGGGACAGTAATGTTAGTGCCACAAATAGGACATGTAGTAGAAAAATAAAAGTGATTGAGATTGCAAGCATGGTTTATTTTATCAGTCCATACACCTTTTTTGATCTTTACCCTAGGTTTTTATTCATTTTCAATGAACTGATATATATCGAACGAGAACTAGAATGGATCTAACTCACCTTTGGTGCTATGACATTCCAGGTCTTGCAGATCTATCCCACTACTATCTAGGCCTGAAATATACCATCAGCATGCTTGATTATGTCCCTCAATTTATTCTCACTCTTAAGTGTTCCTCCCTATATTCTTTCCTCTCCCATCCATTCGTAGTGCATTATCTCCACTTTTTCCACTCTTTTGCTGCACTCCCCATGTATTCTTCTTCTCGCATCATCCTTCTAGTTAGTAAGGCCTTGCCCTTCTAGCCCAACCTCAAATGGCACCATGTCCTTCCTAACTTGTCACTGAAAAACCATTTCCTTTGGCCACCCCCTTTCATGCCATTTTCCCTCCTTCGAGGTTGGTAATATGTGTGAGAGGGAAAAAACTATTGTTCATTGTTGCAAACTATCAGCTAACCATTGTTGGTTGCGTTCAATCCTCTCCCTCCAATTCCCTTTTGAGCACCCCACGTTTAATAGGTCTAGGTGTTTAACTCCCCTCTACATCACTGAAATCCATTACACCTTTTAATTGTGCACTATAGATACAAGAATTATCAGTTATGTATATTTCAACTTCGAATATTTAGTATAGTTCAATTTTAGGTTATTGTAGTTGACATCCCACCCAATGTATCTAAAGGTGTGTGTCCCACTATGTTAGTGGTTAAGTTATTATTTATATTTCATTTATTAATTTATTTATAGACATACTGTATCTATTATTTTCAATATATTTACCATAACTATGTGAATGAATGGGCCTCGAGTATGCTCTAAAATTTATTTTTCTTGGCTAAGAGCTTGCCTTACTTCGACGTAAGGAAATAGGTTGACGGCCAAAGACATAGATGCATCTGGCAGGAGTGAAAGTATGCCACCTTACGGACCACCAACGGGTTATTCTAGGTGGCGTGGTTTTCCTTGCAAAACATCAAAAACAAAAAATGAGTTTCTGATAGTTGAAATTAGCCTAAACTTCCTTCTTTTTCCATGAATGATGAAAAAACATTTTCCATGGATTACCACATTGCGGTTCAATAACTAGTGTGGATACCAAAACATTCAAATCCACATGTATAGTTGCATGCATAGGAGATGTCCCAAAGGGATAGACTCCTGACTTAGGGCAGCCACGACTGTTCGTCTCAATAGTCACATGTACCAACACATTGAGTAATGGCACATCACCGCCCTAGTTTCCTTCAATATCAAGTGACATCCTACCGATAGATGTAAAGGCTAGTTGTACAATGAGGACCATCGACACTCTGCAATCCTGCCTATATATGCACCAAAGTAGAGAGCATTAACAAAAATTACATTATTTAGTAGTGTCTGAAAAAACCTTGATAAAATATGTAGACAAGGTAAATTAATATCACTTATCAACTATTGACACCACTCGATGTAGGTTTTCACCAGCTCAATCAACTAGGAAACCCCTTCAAATGAAATAGACTCGCCAATCATCATCAACCAATTTCCTTCATAAAACCTAATCAAGCACACAATCAACAAAGATCTTTAATGACGATGCAAACCATTAATTGAATGTCCCTCATATAATCAATGACCAACTTGGAAAATAAATATCCCCCCAGACCAATTAATGACCCCAAGAGACTCCTTCATGATCGAATTCAAAATTGAAATAGGTTACCAACTCTACCAATCAAAATTAATGCACTTACGTAGCATTAAAGATCCTGAAAAATCCTCTTATCAACCAATCCCAACCTAGAGAGGAGCGGGAACATCCATTGGAGCCAAGGTTCAAAATAAATACCATGTAAAACAACTAGCCAGTGTGTATCAGATAGACCATAGAGAAGAGCAACAGGCAGCAACTAATATCCTCAAAAATCTCCTGATTTACCATTCCCAAACCAGAGAAGGAGCAGGAAGATCCACATGAGTAAAGGTTCAGAAGAAAGACAATGTAAACAACTAGCTAGTGCGTATGAGATAGACCACATAGTATACCAACAACTAGAGTGGAAAATAATTTGTTATTAGTGTACCTTGAAACAAAAGAACCAATAGATATCCCTGATATCATTCAGAATCAGCATAAAAAATTAATCTAGCTCAGATAATTATGATTAGATGCATTGCACATCCAAACGACACCAATAATTGCACCAACAAATTCTTCATTAAACCATCTACCTCCACAATTACAACAAAAATTAGTGCCTTTTTGAATTTTGATACTAATGCTTCCACAACCCTATATTTTGTCCTCGGTGTCTGCTTCTTGCAAAAGTTGTCGTAGAGATTTTTAAGTAGGCATATTGTCTACCAACAGATATTCTGTAATTGATCTCGACCATCCTTTAAGTGAATCTAATCCACGTTGTCGATGGTTGTCAGAAGTTTCGGCACAACAATGTACTGACAGCAGCAACCGAAAGATACAAATAGTGTTCAAAATAAATGGAGCAATCAAAAAACATAAATTAAAATACAATCGATGGAGACCCCGAAAAGTACTCCAACTATGTTACTGCCTATCCATGTTCAGCGAAAATGCCTCCATCGCTCCTCTCACCAAGCACCTCCATTGTTGGACTCCATTGTCCTAAATCCCATAAGTTATTTTTGGCCTCCATCACTCTGCTTCCTGAAGAACCCATCAACAACATAAAGACAAACCCCTAATCCTTTACTTCTTTCTTTTTTACTAGTGCCCCATATTGAAAATTTTAAGACAAAATATTTCTTTTATCTTAAAAGCCCCCTCCATGTAGTAGTGTTGAATGCAAAAACATACAAGTTTTCTCTAATCGTATCAATAGAGACTGAAGGGACATAAGAGGGATTGATGTGTGAGAAATCTTCCAAGGAAAACTTGTCGTGTTCTTTCGAGTCAGCTACCCCAGAAAAACGAAGAGCCCAACAAATTGTTGCCTTTATATAAGATAACGTGAATGATAAGTGAAATAGAAACCTCTATATAGGTGGGAGACAGTAGTAGCCTACAAATTGACAAACATAGGGTGCACTATGAGAGTCAATTTTGCAAGTCATGTTAGATAATATTGACTTCAATTGATATTTTTTTGTCTTAATTATTAATTGTCTTAAATGAATTTCCTCTTAATTGCCATTGTCATAATATAAAGTTTCGATCTTAAAATATTTGTGTCTCAAATATAAAGTTGTCTTAAGATTTTTTGTCTCAAAAATATAAAGTTTGTCTTAAAATATTTTTGTCTTAAATTTTTTTTGTCTTAAAATATTTTTGTCTCAAACTCTTTTTGTCTTAAATATAAAGTTGTCTTAAAATGTTTTTGTCGTAAGTATAAATATTTTTCTAAAAATAACTTTGTCTTAAAGATAAAATTTTGTCTTAAAACAATTTTTTTGTGTTAAACTCTTTGTCTTAAATTTTATATTTGAGACAAGTAAGTTAATATTAAATTTTAATTTAAAATGAATAAAATAAAAAATGAATTTTTAACACAATAATTTTTTAAGACATCAATTTTATTTTCTTGAAAAAAAATCTTAAAAATACCTCAACCATGTCTTAAAAAAAATCTTAAAAATACCTCACGTACATACAAGTTTGCAAACAAATATAGTCTTATAATTATTAGTACATTTTTTCTCCCAAGGAATTTATAAAACCATATAAGTAATCATAATAGCATAATACGCATTACTATGACCATAACTGGAATTGTCAACCAAAATCAACGCTCAAGGTTCGATGGCATTACTACTGATTTCCACTTTTCCTGGATGACCTCAGTGAAGTGTAAACAAGTGTTACTAAGTACTCATGCTAGTTTACAATAAAGGAAAAGGGCTTTTAGTAGTGAGAATAATATAGTATGAACGATTTCACAAATACCGAGTGTACACAAATCCTTCTTGAGTTGAACCATCATGGAATTGTGTTGCACCTTCCGGGGATTGCGTTGGAGATGGTGTTTTGGGCATCACATGGCTTGGAGTACCCAGGTTGACCAGAGAGCCTGCTATGGCTACAGCGAGGGATGCAGTAAAGTTTGGATCTGCCTTTAATGAAGCCACAAAATTCTGTATGATTGATGAATAATTATCCACTTGATTATGATAATCCATGACCTGGCCCATATCATTAGACACTGAAGTGAAGTGCTGGAAGTTGTGGGCCGAAAATTGTGTAGGCCGAGACTGTAATCCTAGCCGATTTACTGGGTTGTCTGTGAAGTCGATAGTGACTATGGGAAATGCATTTGAGGTTGATATTCTGCAAATGCAGTGTCTAAATTTATTTTCGGCAATATAATTTTCTCTATTAATTCCCTCACTAATCATGAGATGGTTAGAGGAGAAGTGCATGTCAAGCATACCCAGAGGACTCAGAGAATGAGTAGGTTTTTCCTTTGTAAGTTGTTATCACAATTGTCGGATCTTGGGTGCATCTCTGAACCTGCTCAAATTCCGCCATTATTTTTATAGGTTTATATTAGTCGAATAATTTGTATACATTTCATGTTCAACGAGAGCATCAGTAACAATATTTCTTTTGGAAAAGGAGGAGATTGAACCTGTTTCTTAACTGGGCAACCATGAGCCAGAGAGGAGTTAGATTTTCTATGCACAGTCATGATTCTTTTGGGCTTGGCCCCCATGTGCTGGCTAGAAAACCTGATCGACATGTTGGAATTTAATTCCAACTGCTGCACCCAGCAGCGGGACAGCAACCATAAATGCAGATGGGAAAGATAATGGACAGCAGCAGGGGCAACAATCCCTAGTTCAGAACTTCACGCAACCAGTCACCTCCCACCTTAACCATTCACCCACCTCATTAAATTCTCCAGCAACCACATCTGTTTTTTATTTGTTCGCGAGAAATATTCTAGGGGAGCAACAAACCACGAGCAGCAAAGGGAATGGCACCCATCGGAGGAGGTGACATCACTCTCCTCGGTGGACCCACCAAAGGAATTCCGGGGGAGTAAGAGACCTAGAGTGAATGCTCTCCAAGCACCCCACGGAAAGCATAAAGGATCGTGGAAAGTGTTTTTTCTGTTTTGATTTAATTTAACTTTTAACTTTCGGTAAATCTTTATTTACCGCAACACATTTTGATTTTTAACTTTTGGTTTATTTTTTTTTATAAGAGCCGCAACATAAGTTTTATGTTTTGTTTTAAAGTTTGATAATATATATTTATATATAATGTAAAATTTTGTGCACATTAAAAGGAAGGAGTGTAGCTGTGTATTAAAAAGACAAAGAGAAGTACAACATAGAGTTGACTGTGTATTGTAGAAAAGAGCCCGATTGCTAAAAAAAAAAGAACTGTGTGTGCATTTTAGACTATGTATTAACATAGAGAGACAAAGAGAAAGAAGATAGAGAGATGAACGCAGTGTGTGTAGCAGCATATGCCAGAAGTTGAAGAGTTGTGTTTTGTAGCAGCATAATTTTTTTTGTAATCTCCTAGCAGTGGAAAGACATTAGTTTGTAATAAGATTGTTTTATGTTGAATGAAAATAATTTTTATGCCATCTATGTCTAGCATTCAACATTTTTTTTAAAAAAACCTCTGTGTTGTAGAGGAGAACCTTTTGTTCTCCCTGTTTGTTTGGAATAAATTAGAAATTCCAACATGGTATCAAAGCTAGTGCAGGCTCTTTGAAGGTGTCAAAGTAGCTCAAGGAAGGAGTCTGTTGCAACAGTTCTCCAGTAGAGTGAAGGCTCAGTAAAAGTCCAAGGAATTTCTCAAAAATAGAGTTTTGTTTTTTGTTGTTAAGATTATAGTCCAGAGAGCTGTAAAAGAAAAGTCTCAAGATTTTTTAGAGACAGAGCTTATTTCTCAGCAAAGAGATAGTTTATTAAAAAAAAACACAGTCAAGTTTTCAAGCATAGTTCAGAAAGCTAGCCATGGCAGGAGCCAACACAAGCATGAGTAGTGGAAATACTCATCTCCCACAGTTCAATGGGAAGAACTATGATTATTGGGCAATCACCATGACATCCCTGTTTTCCTCTCAAGACTTATGGGAGCTTGTTGAAGATGGTTATGAAGAACCAGCAGATGAAAATGCCTTTAATTCCTTGACACAAGAAGAGAAGGATTTGTTTAAGAGAAATAGGAAGAAGGACTCAAAAGCCCTCCTCTATCTCTATCAAGCAATGCATGAAAGTGTATTCCCAAGGATTGCAGCAGCTAAGAGATCCAAGGATGCATGGGATACCCTCCAGACAGCCTATCAAGGTATGGATAAGGTGAATAAAACAAAGCTACAATTGTTGCGGAGAGACTTTGAAACTCTCTGTATGAAAGAGTTTGATAACATAGACTCATTCTTCACACATGTGATTGGGTTGGTTATCCAAATAAGGTCTCATGGAGAGACACTTGAAGAAAGAAGGATAGCGGATAAAGTGTTGAGGAGCTTACCCTCAAGGTTTGATGTTATAGTCACAACCCTTCAAGAGACAAAGGATCTCTCAATTTTTTCAGTCGATGAACTTCATGCATCACTGATGACACATGAACAAAGATTGGGTAGAAATGCATACTCATCTTTGGATCATGCCTTCAAGACCCAAATTTCCTTTGGAAGAGGAAGAGGTCAAGGTAGAGGAAGCTACAAAGGAAAAGGAAGAGGCAGAAGCCAAAAAAGAGGAGGAAGAAATAGCCCTTCAAGTGGAAGGGGTAGCAATCAAAATCAGAACCAAGGCCAAGGCAGTAGCCAGCAAGGTGGACAAAATCAAGCACATCGACAAAGGTATGACAAATCCCAATTCCAATGTCATTACTATAAAAAGTATGGCCATTATGCCAATTAATGTAGGAAGAAACAGAGTGACATGGGTAATAGAACCAGTGCTAATTTTACAAAATAAAATATCAGTCAAGATAAGTTTTTTTTAGCATGTAATATGGCTGAGGAAAAGAATGAGGATATATGGTTTCTAGATTCCGGATGTAGCAACCATATGACTGGAAACATTGCCATGTTTGCCATGTTAGATGAAAATGTAAAGTCTCAAGTAACATTGGGGACAGACAGTAAGGTCTCTGTCATGGGAAAAGGCAGAGTAGGTGTCTTGACAAAGAAAGGAGAAAAGAAGAGCATATATGATGTATATTATGTACCAGGTATGAAACGTAATTTGTTAAGCATTGGACAGCTCATTCAAAAGGGCTAAATTTTTTTATTTGAAGATGATGTATGCACCATCATGGATAAACAACCAAGCAAGAAATGTATTATTGAAGTGAAGATGACAAAGAATATAATGGTCCCTCTCAAAATGAGAGTAGATTTGAAGAAATAAGAAGAAATGGCAGCAGTGACACAAGAGACATTCCAAAGAGAAGAAGAAGATGAAAATTGGTTATGGCACTTGAGATTTGGACATCTCAACTTTGGAGGTCAGAATTTGTTGCATAGGAAAGTAATGGTAAAGGGATTACCATTGATTGAGAAACCGGATAGCCTATGTGATAGCTACATCTTCGGAAAACAACACAGAGAAATTTTTCCATCAGGAAAGAGCATAAGGGAAAAGGCACCCTTAGAAATTGTCTATTCAGATTTGTGTGGGCCAATGAAAACACCATCACTAGCAAGAAGCCATTATATGCTTATTTTTACTGATGATTTTACAGGGAAAACTTGGGTTTATTTCTTGAAATATAAAAGTGAAGTGTTTGAGAAATTCTGCCACTTTAAAGCACTTGTTGAGAACCAAAGTGGGTAGCACATAAAATTTCTAAGAACTAATAGAGGAGGTGAGTATATCTCAAAATAATTTCTGCATTTTTGCAGAGAAAATGGGATAAATAAACAATTGAAAACAAGGTATACACTGCAGTAAAATGGAGTTGTTGAAAGGAAAAACCGCACCATCATGGATATGGTAAGAAGTATGTTGAAGGAAAAACATTTTCCAAATGAGTATTGGGCTGAAACTATACATTGTGCAGCATTCATCTTGAATATATGCCTAACCAAAGTAGTAATGAACAGAGTTCCGGAAGAAGCATGGAGTGGCATAAAACAAGGTGTCACCCACATGAGATTTTTTGGTTGGGTGGCTTATGCACACATTCTGGATCAGCTAAGGAAGAAGTTGGACAGTAAGGGGGAGAAGTGTGTTTTTATTGGATACAATGAAGAATCCAAGGCATATAGATTGTATAACCCATCCACCAAGAAATGTTTTATAAGAAGAGATTTTCATTTCATTGAGGAAGAAGCTTGGGATGGAAGCATTGAGAAAACAGTCAATGTGAAGAGTTGTTTGTCTCATGATGAGAATGAGGATGATATGGCTGAAATACATCCGTCATTAGCAGCATGACCTCCACCAACACAAGGACAGCAAGAGACACCATAAGCAGGAATGAGAACACTTTTGAGAAGTGATATCAGTGCTTCTCCAAGCACATCACAAGGAGAAGATTTGAGTGCTTATACAAGCACAAGTACACCAAGTGAAAGAGGAAAAAGATTCAGAAATTTGAATGATATTTATGAGCAAGAGGAAACAAATGAAGGTATGAACTCTTTATTTGCATTGTATTTTCATGTAGAGGATATTATTCATTTTGAACAAGCTATAAAAGATAAGAAATGTATAGATGCTATGGATGAAGAAATGAA
The DNA here is from genome assembly GCA_034641835.2 of Pinus albicaulis. Taxonomy (NCBI): domain Eukaryota; kingdom Viridiplantae; phylum Streptophyta; class Pinopsida; order Pinales; family Pinaceae; genus Pinus; species Pinus albicaulis. The sequence continues at coordinate 19,950,118 of MU968450.1, forward strand.
TGCCATATAGAAAAAAAAATGGGAATTGGTTGATCTCCCAAAAGGTAAGGAAGTCATTGGAGTGAAATGGGTCTACAAGACGAAAAAAGATGTTGAAGGTAAGATTGAAAGGCATAAGGCCAGACTTGTTGTCAAAGGCTACAAGCAACAACAAGGAAGATATTATGAGGAAACTTTCACACCGGTTGCAAGAATGGAAATAGTGAGAGTAGTGTTGTCCATAGCAGCACAACACAAGTGGAAGGTTTACCAAAAGGATGTGAAATCAGAATTCCTAAATGGAGTTCTGATGGAAGACGTTTATGTTGAACAACCTCTGGGCTATGAGAAAAAAGTCTAAGAACACAAAGTTTTCATATTGAATAAAGCTCTTTATGGGCTGAAACAAGCACCAAGAGCATGGTACAGTAGGATAGATTCCTATCTACTAGAGAATGGGTTTGAAAAATGTGAAGGAGAACCCACATTATACCTCAAGGAGAAAGATGGGAAGATGTTGATTGTTGTTTTATATGTTGATAATGTGATCTTTACAGGTAATGATGCTTACCTTATTGAGAATTTTAAATCATTCATGAAGGATGAATTTGAGATGACTAATATGGGATTGCTGAGATACTTCTTAGGAATAGAAGTAGAGAAAAATGAAAATACAATTTTTATTTCTCAATATAAATATATAAATGAAGTTTTGGAAAGATTTAACATGCAAGATTGCAAGGCAGCAATTACTCCCATAGTGATGGGATTAAAACTCAACAAAAAGGATAGCAGCAAGGATTTTGATCCTAGTTTGTACAAAAGCATAGTTGGAAGCCTTATGTATTTGACTGCAACTAGGCCTGATATTATGCATGCTGTGAGATTAATTTCCAGATTTATGGAAAGGCCAAAGGAGGCACATTGGCAAGCAACAAAAAGAATTATGAGGTATGTGAAAGGAACTAAAAGGTATGGAATTCTATATACCACTTCAGAAAATTCTGAATTGATTGGATATACTGACAGTGATTGGGCTGGAAGTATAGATGACCGGAAAATTACATCTGGTTATGTTTTTCATATGGTTTTAGGAGTCATTTCATGGGCTTCTAAAAAACAGCCACTTGTGGCATTATCTACAACAGAAGCAGAGTATGTGGAAGCTACAACAGCAACATGTCAAGCAATTTGGATGAGGAGAATGTTGAGGATTTTGTGTCATGAACAGGTAAAAGGCATAACAATTTATTGTGATAATAGCTCAGCAATAGCATTATCAAAGAATTTAGTGTTTCACAAGAGAACGAAACACATTGATGTCAAGTATCACTACATCAAAGAATTAGTGAACAATGCAGAAATTGTTTTACAACATTGTAGAACAGAGGAGAAGTTTGCTGATATATTGACAAAACCATTTGGGCAGAAAAGTTTTAATTATTTGAGAAAGTGTTTGGGTATGGAAGAAAACTTAGCAGTTGAAATTAAGGGGAGTGTTGGAATTTAATTCCAATTGCTGCACACCACAACAGGATAGCAAACATAAATGCAGTTGGGAAATATAATGGACAGCAGCAGGGGCAGCAATTCCTAGTTTAGAACTTCACGCAACCAGTCACCTCCCGCCTTAACCATTCACCCACCTCATTAAATTCTCTAGTAGCCACATCTATTTTTGATTTGATCGCCATCAATGTTCCGGGGGAGCAGAAAACCACGAGTAGCAAAGGGAGTGGCACCCACGAGAGGAGGTGAAATCACTCTCCTTGGTGCACCCACCAAAGGAATTTCGAGGGAGTAAGGGAGCTGGAGTGAATGCTCTCCAAGCACCCCACAGAAAGCATAAAGGAACGTGGAAAGTTTTTTTTTTTTTGTTTTGATTTAATTTAACTTTTAACTTTGGGTAAATATTTATTTAGCACATCACATTTTGATTTTTAATTTTTGGTTTATTTTTTTTATAAGAGCCGCAACATAAGTTTTATGTTTTGTTTTAAAGTTTGGTAATATATATTTATATATAATGTAAAATGGCGTGTGCATTAAAAGGAAGGAGTGTGGTTGTGTATTAAAAATACAGAGAGCAGTACAACATAGAGTCGACTATGTATTGTAAAAAAGAGCCTGAAGGATAAAACAAAAAGGAATCGTGTCTGCATTTTAGACTGTCTATTAACACAGAGAGAAAGAGAGAAAGAAGAAGCTCTTCCTATGATTATTCAAGGCACTGCAGGAATTGGGACGTCTTTCCTTATCCATTGTATTTCTGAGGCTCTTTCTAATCTATCAAGTAATGGAAAAAGTCATTTGCTTCTTCTTGCCCCAACAGGAATAGCTGCTTTCAATATACATGCAAAAACAATACACTCTTCTTTGAAAATCCCAATTAGAGATATGAAACCACTACAGGGTCAATCATTGGCACTATTCCAAGAGGAAATGAGGCACATTCGATATATATTGATTGATGAAATGAGCTTTTTAGGATCAAGGTTGTTCATGCAAATAGATGCTCGATTACGAGAATCATTTCCAGATAAAAATAATTGTCCTTTTCGTGGTAGATCCATGATCCTTGTGGGTGACCTTGGCCAGCTACTTCCTGTGAGAGATAAGCCTTTGTATGTAGGTAATACAGCAGGGAAAGTATTATGGAAAAAATTCAACACTGTTGTCACTCTTGACACAATATTTCGCCAACAAGGGAGTAATGAGAAACAATCTTGTTTTTGTCGAGTCCTCAATAACATAAGAAACGTAGAACCTATTCTTGATGATTGGGAGTTTCTTATGCCGCAGGCTGATATCAGGTTGCATCCTAGAGAAAGGGATTTATTTAATGCAGCAGTTCACATGTTTCCAACAAATAATTTGGTCTCCTTCCATAACAGACATATGTTGAAATCATTAAATTCTCCAATTGCACGATGTATTGCTGTGAATTCAAGGCGTTCAGAAATCAGTGGTGCCGATGATGATCAACTGGACCATGAAGTTTTGTTGTGCCGTGGCCAGCGTGTTATGTTGACATGTAATTTGTGGGTTGAAGCTGGTTTGGTGAATGGTGCACTTGGGTATGTGAAGGAAATATTTTATATGCCCAACTCTAAGCCACTTGAGCTTCCAATGTTCACAACTGTTATTTTTTATAAGTATGTTGGTGTTCCGTTTGATGCAAGCAATCCAAACATTGTACCTATCACACCAGTGATAAGAGGAAATCGAAAACAAATTCCTTTAAAGATGGCATGGGCTCTTACAATTCACAAGTCACAAGGTTTGACTTTAGAGCGAGCATCAATTGATATCGGGAATAGAGAACAACAAGGCCTGACCTTCATAGCCATATCAAGAGTGAAATCAATAGATGGTTTACGCATTGCACCGCCTTTCTCTTATCAGCGTTATGCCAAGATGAATAATAGTGCATATGTTACAATTAGGAAGAAAGAAGAGGAGAGATTAAAGTCCATATCGCTATGATATGCAACTATTAATATAATAATAATGCTTTTGATATATTAATGACATGTCTACATTCATCAAATTCATAGTAGTATTTTGGAATGTTGTTTACATCGTTTTTTCTGTTGTTTAATTTTCTTGTTTTTATAATGTCGTTTTTTGTTATTTTTCTTACAATGAACCATTCACAGGTAGAAAACTAGTTACACAAGCAAGCCATTAAAAATCAAGATGGAATTCCATATCACTGTCACATGTAGCTAATAGTATTCTGACATATTTATAGAATGTTTTATAATTGTTTTTATTATCGTCTCTTTTTTCATTTAGTATAGGAATTCTTTTGATGTATTAATTAAATAAATAAATTCATGAGATGCAATATAGTAATATATGAGAAATTCCATACATCGTTTTTCGTGTTGTTCAATATACCTCTGTTTTTTAGTCGCTATTGTTCTTTTGTTTATAGTAAACCATTCAGACATATACAGCCAGTTATATTAGCCAATCATTAAATTCAAGATTGAAGTCCATATCCCTATTACATGAAACTAAAAATATTTATCAATGTGGTTTGCTAAATGTGTTGTGGTTTGGTTCAATGACAAGATATTTATATTTGTTAATAATATTAGACTAAAATTAATATAGACATTGACATTAATTTAAATAAAAATATTGAATTACTAACATTATTAATATTTCATTTTGAACATTGAGTTTAAAATTTTGTGCTTTCTTGTTGATTATTGTAATAGGGGTCATATCAGTGATTTATTTTTATCACTCATTTCATGTGTGCAGTATGTATTTCTAATGAGGTTTATGTTATTTGTAATGAGGTTTATAGCATGACGTTTTTAAGATTAAGTTTTTTAAAAACAATACAAACGAGGTGTTATATATATATATATATATATATTTGCCTAGATGTTTCTATCTTTTTCTGTATTAATTTTTATTTTGTCGTTTTCCTTTCAAATGCAGGTATGGATAATAATGATGGGATCTATTATAATCAAGCGGTGGCAAATATTTCTAGACTCATCAGTCTTGTTTCTTACATTCAGAACAAGCTCGATAGAAAACATGGCTTCCATCCTACTTTTATATATGAGCATCTTCGTGTCCTTGATGAAATGAAAATGAATGTAAAATACCTGTTGCATGTGCACATGAGGGAGGCTGGGAGAAAAACAAGAAGGGATTGGTTGGAAAGCATTAAGTATCGTGATCATTATCCTGTTGATTTGAATTGGTGTTCCTTTTGTGGTCGGTTTGGTTGTGTTCTTGAAGAGGCTATTTGATAAATGACCTTTGATGGAGTGTTTTGAGTCCATTTTTGTGGTGGGATTTCTTTATGTAAAGACAACAAAAAACATATGTTAATTTCAGTGTTTTTTTTTGGTTTCACTGATGGCGGAATTGAGTATCATTTTAGTTTATTTATTTATTCGGTTTATAATATTAACAATCAGTAAGGTTGATTGATCACTTGTGGTTTATCATAATAATATTCATTTGACTT